>VZQC01010618.1:1390883-1448458 GCA_009823505.1 Rhizomys pruinosus | reverse complement strand
CATGAAGTTTCATTTGCATTTGGCTAGTGTGTCTCTTGTTTAGAAGGCCACCAACTTTTCCCTTGCCCTCTGAAATTAGCTTTTGGAAGAAATTAGACCTATTGTGTTATGGAACATTGTGCATTCTGGGTTACCTTAGTGCCTTTTTTCTATGGTTAATTTTTGTGTATTGTATTTTTAGCTTTATTCCTTTATCTTTTGTATTTCTTATAAACTTGGAATTAGATTTAAAGGCTCGATAATATTCAGGTTAAAAATAGTCAGTAAGAGTATGCAATAAATGATGTTTTGTGTTCTATGTCACATTGCTCCAGGAAGACTATAACATCAGATTATTCTACTAGTGCTGAGTATGGTGGCACATGCTTATAATCCCATGGCCTAGGAGACAGAGGCAGCAGAATCAAAGTTCAAGGTTATCCTCATCTATATAGCAAGTTCCTAGGGGCTGGGCTACCTGAGACCCTGCCCAAATACAATACAATACAATACAATACAATACAATACAATACAATACAATACAATACAATACAATACAATATAATACAATGCAATACAATAAAGTAACAGATTATTCTATTAGAGATTACTTGGCAATACCTAATTAAGCAATACTTAAGGTGCTGGATCTTGTCATTGCAAATGCACATCTTTCTTTTTTGAAATAAACAAAAATTATATATAAATATTTTGAAATGCTTTGATGGAACCAACTTTTTTTCCAGAGAAAGATGTTCTTTGTCTACAACAGAACCCTGAAAGGGAAAATTTAAGGATGAACCTTCACTCTGCAGTAGAGAAACAGAGTTTTACAAGATGATTGATCTTGGAGGAAATGTGCCTTTGACACACTGGAAAATATTACTTAGTATTTTAGATGAGGCTGACTGTGCAATTTAATGCATCAGCCCTAGTTAAGGTATATTATGGCGAATATAATTCGAGAAGAGTGGGGAAAGTATGTACCTTAAGATATAGTCTCTGCCACAGACCCTCATTGTACTTGCCATTGCCCATCGGAACCTGACTGTAAGACTATTGCTGGAGACACTACCAACATGAGCTGCAGAACAAAGAAGGAGAAATCAAGACGGTGCTGACTTCAATGGTTCATCTCTGCTGGCTGGTTTTTGTTGTACTGGAAGCTGTTATGGATGCCACTGGAAGAGAAAATTTATCATCAGTCTTATCCACCTGTGAATCATGCTGTGTGCTTCAATAACAACTGGCCCAGGAAGCTATGACTTCTGGTGCAATAGTGGTACAAATATCATGGGAATAACTAGGTACTTTTTTTTTTTTTGGTCTTTTCGAGACAGGGTCTCCCTGTAGCCCCAGCTGTCCTGGAACTCACTCTGTGGACCAGGCTGGCCTTGAACTCACAAAGATCCGCCTGCCTCTGCCTCCCAAGTGCTAGGATTAAAGGCGTGCGCCACCATGCCCGGCTCTTAAACTAGGTACTTTCTAATTGGATTTAAGGTCCACTACATAAGATGAAGTCCATACCTGAAATCGATATCAGGCCTAGGAACCTGTGACTAAGCAGAACACAGGCCCTAGGGGAAAGCCTCATACTAGTATCTTGCTAAATAAATATAATCATTAAAGCAACTCCTAATAACTTACTGTTATACTCATAGGTTGAGTTTCTCAACTCTTACCAGAGAAGCTCCCTTATGCAGTAGATGATGATTAACATCGAAACCCACAACTGGCAACATGCAGAGAATAAGAGGCTGCAGAATGCTCATCCAAGAACTGGACATCTTATCAAACCTCTGCTTTCCAAGGCTCAGGGACCATTGCAGAAGAGGGGAGGGAAAGACTGTAACACCGAGAGGTAGTGCATGACCACAAGCAAAGAGTGTTTTGCAGACAGCTGGAAAGTTACTCACATGAACTCACAATAGTAGTAACAGCATAGTAAGTACCCTGCAAGCTCAAAACAGACAAAATTACAGCACAGATGTGGGGAAATAGGTCAGAAACCCCAACCCTACCCAAGGGACTATTGGTAGGCAATAGCTACTGGAAAGGTGAGAGTCAGTCTCTTTTGAGGGTGTGACACTATGGATGGATCTATACTGAAGGGCATTTGGGGAGGTCACAAACCTAATTCTATTTGCATTTATGTATGTTATGTATCCATATATATGATATATGATATATATAAATAATCACATGAAATTATGCAGAGGTTAGTAAGTGGGTGCAGCTAGGGGAGGAGATCTAAATATGATCAAAATACAGGGTATGAAATTTAAAAATTCAATAAAATGGTCTCTAGGGCAGAAATCTTTAAATTTTTTTGTCTTTTTGAGACAGGGTCTTCCCGTAGCTCCAGCTGTCCTGGATCTCACTATGTAGACCAGGCTGGCCTTGAACTTGCAGAGATCTGTCTGCTTCTGCCTCCCAAGTGCTGGGATTAAAGGTGTGCACTACCATGCCTGGCAGACAGACATCTTTAATTTTGTTCTATGTTAGTATCAAGTGGTTGCTTACCTAACCAGGGACAAAAACCTAGCGAGACAGGCATTGGTTCAAGAGCTGTTTACACAATGGGGTGGGTTTTAGGCACATCTAAAAATTACTTACTTATTTCTACTTTATGTGTATGAGTATTTTGCCTGCATGTATGTAAGTGCAGAGCCCAGAAGAGGCATTGGATCCCCTGGAACTGGAGTTGCAGACAGCTGTTAGCCACCATGTGGGTGCTGGGAATCAAATCTGGGTCCTCTGCAAGAGCAGCCAGTGAGTACTCTTAACTGCAGAGCCATCTCTCCAGCCCTTTATGTACATTTTTTTGAGGGAAATATGTAATGAGATATTATATAGTCCAGGCAGGCCTCAAACTTGCTGTCCTACTGCCTCAGCCTCCCAAGGGCTACTATGCCCAGCTATACAAAAATTTTAAAAAGTTTGAAGGCCAGGGGTGGTGGCACACCCCTTTAATGCCAGCACTTGGGATGCAGAGACAGATCTCTGTAGTTCGGGACCAGTACTGGTCTGAATAGCTAGTTCCAGACTAGCCAGTGCTATATAGTATCTAAAAAAGAAAGAAAAAAGAACTTTGAAGAGCACAGTGTTGGTGTGGAGGGGGAGAAAGCTGTCATCTTACCTGTTTCAAGTTCCCTAAAGTCTCATCTTTAGGGATTAGTGTGGACCTGTTCCCAGCACTGTGACAACTCCTGAGAGCATCCTCGTGAAATCCTGGAATGAAGGGAGCAGATACCCCGGGATTTCCTGATCTGGATCAGATCCCCACCTTCAGGCTGATGCTGGAGAGTTGAGCCAGAGGTTCCAGGCCAGTCTATTTGCTGCCAACGCCACACCCATGGGTATGGTTGAGTGAGCAGAGCAAATGAATTGGGTTGTACAGGGTAGTTCCTTGCTTTAAAATATCTACCCCGGCATTGTGGTTGACAGATTGGATTTGAAGGAAGACAGATATGGTTTTCCTACCTACCAATGATGAACTTTTGGTAAAATTATTATTATCGTTATTATTTTAATGTTTACTTTGTGTCAGTTATCATTTTATATAATGTTCTTTTTAAAAAAGTATTTTATGGGGCTGGAGAGATGGCCTAGCAGTTAAGAGCGCCGACTGTTCTTGCAGAGGACCCGCATGGTGGCTAAGACCCACCTTTAACTCCAGTTCCAGGGGAATCCGAGACCCTCTTCTGACCTCCGCGGCATTGCACGACATGGGTGCACAAACTTGCAAGCAGACAGTACATTCATACACATAAAAATAAATAAAATTAAAAAAAAAGTATTGTATATATTTTATGTGTATGAGTATATTTCTTGCATGTAAGTGCATTCTGTCTGCAATGTCTGAAGAGGTCTGAAGAAGGTATCAGATCCTCTGGAACTGGAGTTAGAGACAGTTGTTAGCCACCCTGTGGGTGCTGGGAATTGAACCCAGGTCCTCTGCAAGAGCAGTCAGTGCTCTTAACCACTGAGCCATCTCTCCAGGCTCTACTTTATATAATTTTCACATCAACCACAGGAGATAGTTGTTGTTCACACATCTACTTTCTGTATGAAGACACTGAGGCACTGAGAATTGTATGTGTGTTTTCTATGAACCAAGTATGGAACATGTCAGCTTTAAAAGCCTAGAAATACCACCTCCAAGATCTTCTTGACACAGGGAAGATGATTTCTTCACAGGAAGTTGAGCTGAAACATAGAGCCAGAGAATGGACTGAGAAGGCTTTAAACAACTGACCACGAGAGGAACACTGACCTCCCCAATGGAACTGCAATGTAATAGCTCTTCTATGGGAGCTGAGAGGTCACCAAGTTAACAGCAAAAATATCTAGTGAAGAAAAGTAACTATCCTAGAATAACTCCAGAGTCGAGCACCAAGAAGAGGCAACTCTGTTTCCCTTTGGGTCGATCCCTTTCTGCTCCTTACCTAACAGTACTACCTTCCCTTCTGTTTTTCTTCATCTTTGAAAAGGTGAGGAACCACAGTAGGTGAGCTGGCAGGAAGATGAGATAGAAGAGGGTGCCCAGAGAAGAAGGGGACCATGTTTCTGTTTCCCATGACCAGCATCTAGCCCCAAACAGCTCAAGCTGGTGAAAGGAAGAGGCATTAACACTAAATTAAATTCAGGGTTCTGATTTTTGGCTATTATGTGGGGCTAGGCATTAAATTATTGGAGTGAATTGGCATTTTGGATAAATGTGAGTTACCGCTTTTTTGTGCGTGGAACTTTTGTATTTTTGGTATTTGAGAGGAAAACAACAAAACCATGAAGAGACCTAGTCTAGATTCGTGAAACGGTAAAAGAAATTCAGAAAATGGAGCAGGTGTGAATGAACAGTGGTAGAAAATGGTATTGATGTGTTCTTAATGCACTGATTTGACCACTTTGTAGCATAATGCACATTCTTTTGGAAAGGGTAACAGATTACACTGGTGGACCCCCCCCCAAAAAAAAAACCCCATAGTATTTACAAAGAATCTTCTCTCAAAGACTTGGAACCCTCTCTCAATGGGAGTGAACGCATGAAACCCACTGTAAATTCTGTCAAATGCACAGGACTGGAGAGGACACAGATTCTAAAGACAACCCTATGGGTGCCATATCTCTAGACAAATGAAATAATTCTTATCATACGTTAAATACAGAATCTTATATTTACAGACAAGCCTTCTGTATACCACTCATTAAGGAAGCTTCTCTTTGCAATAGGCGGAGACTACTGCAGAATCCCACAACTTGTCAGCAACAGAAAATATACACCTGAAAGATGCCCAATCCTAGGAGCCACATCTACAGTTGAACCTCTACATGTAGAATGAGGGGCAGAGAGAAAACAGGTGCATCCCTCAATTCTCACAGTAAAGCTCCCTTATGTAATCAAGTATGATGCAAACAGAAGGCCTCAACTAGTGAAGCTTCAAAGGATGGGAGCCTCCAGAGTGTTTCCCGGGATAGGACCCTCATATTCAACCTCACCCACCCATGGCTCAGGGATCATTCCAGAAGAGGGAACGGAAAGATTGTAAGAGCCAGGGCTGGTGCATGAAGGTAAGGAAGCAGAGGCCTACACAACAACTGGAAGCTTCTACATGTGAACTTGGCATCAGGCATGGGACCCATGCCAACTCAGACAAGGTCTCAGAGTGGAGCAAGAGAAATGGGTGGGAGGCTGGCCCTGGGCTGAGACTACAGGAGACTGAGTACTGCTGGGTGAGGAAGAGTGTGACTTTATGTAAGGGTTCTAGATATGCTGACCAGACTCCAGTGGATGGATTTGCACAGAAGGACATCCGGATTCACTAGCTTGATTGTATAAGGCTTAGCTTGGATGATATATGAGTTCTGATGGGGAGTTGGGACATTGGGGGGACTGGATTTGATTGGGAGCCATTGTAGGAGATGTACAAATGCTCAATAAAAATAAATAAATCATATGAGGATGCATATTTAGAATAAAGTAAGAAATTATATTGCTGTAGGAATGTGGCAAAAGAAGTTTTTCTGTAGAATCTATAACCTCTCCAGTCATTTATATCTGGATATGTTTATAGTATAACACATCAGCTTCTTCCCATTGAGGGAGCCCTAATTCCAATTAGAAAGCTGTTTATTGGGACTGGAGAGATGGCCTAGCAGCTAAGAGCACTGACTGCTCTTGCAGAGGAACTGGGTTTGATCCCCAGCACCCACATGGCGGCTGAGAACTGTCTTAACTCCAGTTCCAGGGGAATCCAACACTCTCTTCTGACCTCCATGGCATTGCACAACACGGTGCACAAACCTGCATGGGGCTGGAGAGATGGCCTAGCAGCTAAGAGCACTGACTGCTCTTGCAGAGGAACTGGGTTTGATCCCCAGCACCCACATGGCGGCTGAGAACCGTCTGAAACTCCAATTCCAGGAGAACTCCAGTTCCAGGGGAATCCGAGACCCTCTTCTGAACTCCGCGGCGTTGCACGACACGGGTGCACAGACTTGCATGCAGACAGTACATTCATACACATTCATAAATAAATAAAATTAATAAAAAAAACCTGCATGCAGACAGTACATTCGTACACATATGAAAATAAGTAAATAAATAAAATTTAAAAAAAAAGTTAAAAAAAAAAGAAAGCTGTTTATTAACCCCAGAATAAAAATGCCAGTACTGCACCAATAACGACAATTTGCTGGACCATTGTTTAGTAGGCGTCACAGCTGGGTAGGATCATTGGTTATTTTTCTCTCTTGGCAGCTTGTATAGTATACTCTGACACAATAGGAGCTGGTCTTCAGGGAAGAGGCTTCCAGGTCAGTTCCAGCTTGATTATTCCAAGACCACTACCTGAAGGGTGACCTGTCTTCAGCAGTAAGGTCTTACCTTCAAGTTCTGGGGGCCCATAAAGGGTTATGTCAGTAGCCTATGTTATTTTGGGAATCTCTTTGAATTCACTGACCAACAACTCAAAGAGAGGTGTCTCCTGCCCACTGTTTTTTTGTTATATATCTGTAGAGTTCCAAACTGGTCAAATGCAAAGAATAAGCATCTATGAGACACTTAACCCTAAGTGATACATCTTCAGTGCAGTGTCTACACATGGGATGAATATATCTCTCAACTCTCATCAGAAAAGTTTTCTTATGCAGTGATAGTTTTCAACACAGAAACTCACAATTGGCCAATGTGCAGAGAATAAGAGGCCACAGAGTGCATCTCCCTGCCTGAGTAGGACACCTGTTTCAAGCCTCTGACTCCCAAGGCTCAGTGATCGCTGCAGAAGAGGAGGAAAAAAGACTGTAGGAGCCAGCGGGGTGGATGACCAGAAGGGAGGAGCCTCTCAGACCACTGGTCAGTTACTCTAATGAACTCACAGAAATGATGACAGCATGCATATGTCCTATGCAGACCAAGACCCAGACAAAATCCTGGCATAGATGTGGGGAAATGAGCATGAAATCTCAACCCAACTGAAGGAACTTTTGACAATTAATAGCTGCTGGGAGGAGGAAAGATGGTATCTTATAGGCATGGGATTCTTGGTGGGCCCAATTGGTGGACCCACACTGAAGGACATTTAAGGATGCAAATCAGACTCTATAGGATGTATTACACACACACACACACACACACACACACACACATATATATGAGAGTACATTAAATTGGGTGGGGATAGGGGGTGCAGATAGGGGAGGGGACCTAAATACCATCAAACTATATTGTATAAAACCACAAAATCTCAATAAAAATAAATCATATTCAAAATAACACTCAAGGTACGTAAAACGAGGTTCCTTCCTCTCATCTGTCTAAATCCATTGCAGTTGAGCTGAAGCATCTCTGGGCATGCTTGATCCTTATTGCTAAAGAGCAAAATTATTTATGGTGATGATGACACCTTAGCAAAGCCAATTGGACAGGATGCTACAGTGGCTTTTAGGGTCAGCATGTCTTTAGAAACCTGGAGAAAATGGTACACACTGTTTCTTCGCTTGTGACTTCAGCTACTTTCTTTTAGGTATGAATAGGTGAATGTATCTGGAGTTCTCCAGAGGTATCAATACCAAAACATTCTTGAGGTCTTACTTCCTTGAACTTAAATAAGCAATACCTCTTTATGCCCACTTATAGCAATTAGTTCTGCAGTTTAGAGAATGATGGCGGTATCAAGATCCAAGGATAGCAATGTGATAAGCTGAGAGAGAGAGAGAGAAGAGAATTTTTACAGAATTAGAAAAATACTCTCGGGGATGGAGAGATGGCCTAGCAGTTAAGAGTGCTGATCCCCAGCACCCACATGGCAGCTGAGAACTGTCTTTAACTCTAGTTCCAGGGGAATCCGACACCTTCTTCTGACGTTTGCGGCATTGCACGACGACATGGGTGCACAAACCTACATGCAGACAGTACATTCATACATATTAAATAAAAAAAGAAAAATACTCTCAGCATTTGAGGAAATCAGGACTCTAGGTTTTATAGTCCCCTCCTGGCCCCACCCATATTAATAGATAGGATGCAAAGTGAAGCATATTAATACATAGGATGCAAAGTGAAGCTTCTGAAGGGTTTGTTGCTCTTATTGGACACATTGACATACAGAAAGTATAAAGATAAATGATCTGGACACATTTTAGATAAGAAAATACTCTTCAATTTAATAACTGAAATCTCTGCCTTTATAGATCTTTGTATTCTTTGCTTTGTCTTAAAGCCCCTTAGATTTCTGTTTAGGGATCCTGGGTTGGGTTGTTCTCAAGCACATCATTTTTCTGGAAGGGCCAACTATGGCATTACTTCCCCCTACAGTCCCTACAGGGTCTGGGCAATGTTCTTGGAAGCACAACGATGATCTCATATAGTTGGAAGAAGGGCTCATAATAAAGTAATGGTCCTTCTCTCAGGCCACTGCATACTGCAAAAATACATTACTTCTTGACCTTTGGCTAAAATCCCATTTAGAACAACTAAAATATTAGCCTCTTGTCAGCCTTACCACATTTGAAGCTATAATTTTTGACAGCTGTAGGAGCTCTTGTGGTTGTTGGGGCCCAGATGAGGTGTGTTTGTAGAGGCCCTTTTGTGATAGCTGATCTTGTCCAAAAGGCTGGATCATAGAGTATCCAGATCCATAATCCACATAATGCTTGGATTATTGCAGAAATTTCTGCTTGATTTTCTCTTGGCAGGGGCTTTTCACCCTGGGCTTGAATTCCATCACGGAGGGGTAGTGAACTCTAAAGCAGGGTTTCCTAAGCTTTATTCACTCATAACCATTCAGGAATTTTTATACAGCCCAGATATATGATATAGGTATACAACTCAAACATTTATTGATAATAAGATATAAGGACATTTATTTTAAAACAATTCTCTGATATACATATAATGTCATCATTAAAGAAGAAAGCAAATTTCCATATTGAGATGAGATATTTGCTTTATGAAAAATTAGCATTCAAAATTTATTATGTTAACATTGTGTTCATATATGAAAATGTCATAATGAAATCCATTATTATATAGATTGACTATGGATATATTCAGTTCAATATGAAGATATTCAATATATAATATTGAGTTTCATTATGAAATTTTCATACACATACACAATACATTTTGATTCTATTACCCTACCCCTTTCTCGCCTCTGTCAATCCTCTTCCCAGCTAGCTGCCTTTACTTTCATGTCTCTTTTTATCCAATGAGTTTAACTAGAATTGCTTCACAGGATCATGGATGGATTGTTTAAGGAAGCACTGGCACCTTCTCAGTGGTTATACTATCGAAGAAAATGTTTCTCTGTCCCTCATTCTGCAATCAACTATTATCTACATACCTTTTTTTTTGTCTTTTTGAGACAGGGTCTCCTTGTAGCCCCAGCTGTCCTGGAACTCACTCTGTAAACCAGGCTGGCCTTGAACCCACAAAGATCCACCTGCCTCTGCCTCCCAAGTGCTAGGATTAAAGGCATGCACCACCACGCCCGGTTATTATTTACATATTAAATGTGCTTGTTTCAACAGAAAGAATTAAACCATGACTGAATAGTTAATAATGCAAGATATAGAGCTACTTCAGTGCTTTTTAGAGTTGGTGATGTTTCAAATTTTTCATCAGCAACACTGAGAATGCCACTTTGTATGAAGTACGAAATGGCAGAATTATCCCTAGGGCCATTTCAAAAAGAGGTGGGAGTTCTGTCCAGATCCTAAGCAAAAATTCACTTAATGATTTTTAAAATGAAATTCAAGTCAGCTGTTCAAATAGCTATTTTTAAAAATCAAATTTCTATATTTTAACAATACATCTTAAAAGCATATTAATTTGATACTTAGATGCTGAGGAACGGTGGTAGGAAAATATGAAAAGTCCTTGTTTACCATAATTAAATCACTAGGTATCTATAAGGACAGAAAACTTTGTACAGTAAAGTACACTGGGATGCATAACATATAGCAGTCTCTAATGTGAACGGAGGTGTTTTGGGCAGTGGTCTTTGGTGTTAAATGCAGAACAGCATGTGCTCAGGACAAAGTGCTGCAGTGAAGTCATGCAGTACAGCACATCAGATTCATCCTGTTTGATTCTGAGTTGTTTCTCAGCTCGTGTGCATTTGGGAACCCTTCACTGTTGGCAAATGTTTTCATACCCTCACATCAGTTATAAAACCCTTTATGGGGTTAGGACCCTCTGTTGCCCGAAAGCAATCCATTCCATATTTGGCTTACTATTTGTCTGGTGGCAAATTTTTTCTTGTTGACCTAAAATCTGCCTCTCTGAAGCTCATACTCATTAACCCTAATTCTCCTATAGGTTAGTGCATAGTAAGTTGAATTCAATTTTAACTATTTGAAAATAGGTACTCTTTATTTTGAAACTCCTGTGTTTAAGTTAAATAATCTAGCTTCTGGAATAAGTTTCCTTGGAATTTGGATTTAGTTTCCTTTACTAAGTGTATCTCAAACATACTATAATTAAGGTACCTAAGCTGGATTTAGTACTGCATTATGTACTTCTTTATTTACAGTATTATATATTTAGTAGAGAACTATAAAGGAGAGGATCATTAGATTTCTTTTGGAATCATATCTCACTATTGACACATATTATTTATATGTCAATAGCTAAAACCCTTAAGTTTTCAAAAAATACCTGATATTACTAAAGTTACATAATTATTTATTTTCAATTTTATGTTTGTGAATGTTTTGACTGCATGTATGTAAGTACACTATGCCATGCAATGCCTTTGTAGGCCAGAACAGGTAATTGAATCCCCTGGAACTGTAGTTAAGGATGGTTGTTAGCTGCCATGTAGGTGTTGGGAACTGAACTAGGATCCTGTTTAAGAGCAGGCAGTGTTCTTAACTGCTGAGCCATCTGTCCATCACCTACATACTTAATTTTTGAACCTATGTATAGGATCTTATCCCTGGTCATTTTAAATTTTGTTTGATTTGGTCCATTGTTCCACCCTCTCGTGGCTCTTTCTAAATATTGATTTTTAAAAAATCAACATTTATTGTCATTCCTGGATTCTTGTCATGTACAAATTTTATAAGCATAATTTCCATCTTCTTCATTGGTATTAGAAGGACAGAGATATCATCAGGCAGCAAGTAAAAATGGAACTTATGGCTGTGATCTTTCTATTTAATAATAATGAGCTCTAGGTCCAACCATCAGAACAAGTCTTTACTTAGTGAACCCAGAGTATTGAGGGAAGTCAATGATGTTCCAGTACTTTTACTTTCTTCTGTATAGTTTTTTTAATTCTCTTCTGTATAGGAAGCAATAAGGAAACACTTTAAATTAAAAGCAAGAAACCACTTATTGATACATGAAAAATTGAAAAAGATAGCTGTGATCATAACTGAGGCATGAGTCACCTCCCAAGACCAATCATTCTTTTATTTAAGAAAAATAAACTGTAGTGTAAAATAAAGCAAACTTTTCAGACCTTGGTTTTTAAGCAATCTAGTTCATTTAATTGGTAGCTGACAGTGTAATTTTGCTTAATCAATACCATGTGTATGTTTCAGCTCCCTCCTTTTAAATTTGTCACAAACTCTTAACAGTTTCAAAAACATGGATGTCATAGGTAGAAACTCAGTTTCAGTTGATACATTCTGATGGAATTAAGAGAACAAATGAGCTTCAAGAGATAAACTTGAAGGATCAGTTGAATTTTCCAGTAGGGAATGGATCTAGCATGACCCCTTTATGGTAATTATTTCTAGGTAAACTTAAGGAAAGAAAAGACTGAAGCCTAATTTCACAAGGAAGTAATCATTGCCTCCTGAATAATGTCTGTACACAGAGGAGATAGCCAGGAAGATAAACTGTAGCGCTACACTCCAATGTCCTAAAGGTTCCTTTTACCAACTGGACACTCAAGCCTACATTTAAGTTAGTCCAACTAGTGAGATGTCTGTAAACCAGCAATGGGATCATCACTCTTTATTTTCCTTTTGTTTATGCAGTACCATGGTTACGTTTTTGGCTGTGTTTTATAGTCTTATGACCTGGACTACAAACAAATTCCTAGTTAAGCTATTATGAGTTATTTATAAACTAATTTTGGAGTGGAGTTTAACTTCTAATTCTTTTCTGCTGCATGTATACAAACAAATCCACATGCATACCATCAATCTCACAGGATATATTTATTAGCATGGTGCTTTGTCTAGCATAGATATTGTAATTATAGTTTATTTGTATGTGACTATTGTTATGAGCTACCATCTGTCCTTGAAGAAATTTGTTTGTAGATAGTATGATGTGTAGGTAAGTCTAAATAATCCTATGCCAGTGCTTTAACTTTAAAGAACTTTTTGTGGACTTCCAAATGTGCTATGATGCCACTTTCTCCTGTCCCCTTTGACTCGACTGTCCCTATCGGTTTTCCTGACTCCTTGCTCTTATTCAAATACCCTTTTGCTTACCAGATACCTATCCAGTATCACACAGCACAGTTAAGTGTTGATTTACTTTTTTTTTTTTTTTTGGTCTTTTCGAGACAGGGTCTCCCTGTAGCTCCAGCTGTCCTGGAACTCGCTCTGTAGACCAGGCTAGCCTTGAACTCACCAAAGATCCGCCTGCCTCCTGCCCTCCCAAGTTTTTTTTTTGCCTGATTAGCCCAAAAGGCGTGTGCACCATACCTGGCTTTTTTTTTTTTTTTTTTTTTTGGTCTTTATCGATTTACTTCTATAACTTTTATTTGACATTGTGTTCCCATCTTTGCATTATTGATGTTATAGTAGCTGAGATTTTTTAATAATGCTTTTATTGATGTTTTGTGTATTTCAGACATCATTTCTCAATTCAGATTAGACATATTCCCCCACCCTAGATCATGCACTCTGCCATAACTGTCCCGCATCTTTCTCTCAGTCTTTTTTTTAATGTTTAGGAATTCACACTTTCCTCCTTTAATTTTATATTACTCTAAAATGTGGAGGGTATGTATGCATATTTTAGAGTAATATAAGATCAAAATAATGAGGAAAAAATAATTTGTTATGACATTATGTCTAACCACAGTATTTATTTTATGAGAGTGCTTCTTAGTATTTCTTTTTTTAATAAATAAATTTTCTTATTGATGTTTTATGTATTTCATACATAATTTTTCATTTCTGTTCAGGCATATTCCCTATCCCTTCCCCCCACCCACCCCAAACCATCCCAGATCATGTACTCTATCATAACTATTCTGCATCTTTGCTCTCAGTCTTTTTTTTATGCTTAGGAATTCACATTTTTCCTCCATTAATTTCATGATTTTTTTTTTTTTTTTTTTTTTTTAAAAATTTAAAATATGGATACTACTCTCCACCCATATACAGCAATTACAGAGTCTGAATAATTGGTGGGTAGATTCTAGAGCCCATTGGGGGATCCACATTATGACAATATAGTTGCTTACAGATAAACAAAAAATATAACCATACTGTCGTTCAGCTTGCCTTTCATCTGGGGGATTTGGTATTAGCATCCACAAATGAGGGAAACCATTCTCTATTTGTCTTTCTGGGACTGTGTTCCACCTCACTCAGCATAATGGTTTGGAGCTCCATCCATTTACCTGCAAATTTCATATGCCTCCTTCTTTACCGATAATATACTCCATTGTTAGATGTACCACATTTTTGTCCATCCACTCATCTGTTGAGGGGCATATGGGTTGGTTCCAGCTCTTCGCTATTGTGTAAGAGCTGCAATAAAACATGGATGTGCATATATCTTTGTGGTAGGATTAGTCTTTGGGTATATACCCAGGAATGGTATGATTGGGTCATGGTAATCATTCCGAGTCTTTTAAGATGTTCTCCACACTGCTTTCCATAGTGGTTTGTACAAGTTTACATTCCCCATAGCAGTGGATGAGTGTTTCCCCTTTACCCACAACCCCTCCACCATCTGTTGTCTTTTGTTCTTGATCTCTATCTAGCCATACTGGAGTGGAGATGATATCTGAGAGTGGTTTTTAATTTGCATTTACTTAACTATATTGATGATGTTGAACATTTTATTAAGATGTTCTCAGCCATCTTTAATTCCTCACTGGTGAAGTACTCTGTTCAGCTCTTTACTGCCATCTTTTGAGTAGGTCATTTGTTTCTTTTCTTTGTTTTTTGAGTAGTTTATATATTCTGACCGTTAATGCTCTGTCAGATGTTCCAACTGGTAAAGATTTCTTCCCACTTGTTGGGTTTTCTCTTCACCTCCTTGATTGTTTCTTTCACTGTACAGAAGCTTTTTGAGTTTTGTGAGTCCCACTTGTCAACTTGTTGACCTTACTTTCCCGTGTGGCTGGCTAGTCTGGTTTAGAAAGTCTCCTACCACCACTATGTCTTGTAAGGTTTGTTGCCAACTTTTTCTTTGCTCACCTTCAGGGTTTTAGGCTTCACACTGGATCTTTGGATGCAACTTTGGAGTTGATTATTTGGACAGGGGGTGAGACGTAGGGGTTTAAATTTTTTGTTCCTTCTTACAAATGGGTGATCCAGTTTTTGCCCCACGCCATTTGCTGAAATGCTTATANTCTTTCATTTTATCCAGAGATGCTAGGAGCAACCAGGCAACATCATTATTTTCCTTATTTTTCCACAATTTCTCAAACATTTTATATATAGAGTTGCTAACTTCCTTGCTTCTCACAAGAGGTGAGTTAGGTGAGTCAAATGGATCTATCTTCATAATTATATCAAATAGTCTGTGCCAAGGATTATCATTCCTCTTCATGCCACCAGGAGAGCCTTCAGTAACTCTAGGCTTCATTGGGTTGGAGAGCTGGCTCCAGAAACTACCAAGCCCACTAAAGAAATTCATCCTTTCAATTCTGTTTCTCTAGAACCACTCCTGGTACCAAAATCTGTATTAGTCAGGGTTCTCTAAAGAAACAGAAGCAATAGGACGAATATATAGCCATATACAATTTATTGATTTGCTCACATGACAGAGTTCAAGGAGTCCAACAGTAGCCACACTGCACTGGAGAGGCTGAGAATCCAGGGAACTGCTCAGTCCGCAAGGCTGGATGTCTCAGCAGTCCCAATCTGGTGCTGAAGGCCCAATGGATTCCAGATCTGCCAGTCTCAGTACATGCTGGGATCCGTAGGGTTGATCACAGCAGCAAGACAAACTCACCAGTGAGAGAGAGGCAAGCCGCAGGAAAAAGGGACCAGATCCCTCTGGCATGGCCTTTAATACTTCCTGCCAGCAGAAGATAACACCCACATTTGGGGTGGGCCATCTGGGTTGAGGTAGTCAAATCCTTTTTCTCTTATTTGTTCCTTAGTATAGTCAAGTTGACGCCCAGGATTAACCATCACAGTTGAAGAGCTCACAGGAAGGGAACACTATTCCGTAAAATGTACTTAGCAGTTTTTATATTCCTAAAACAAGGTGGGGCTACGTCTGACTTTTTTTCTTTTAAAACTCCATTAAAACATAGGACTGAGTATAATTTAGATGTCATTAATATTCCTTCTTTCTGGAGACACGGGACTGTCTTCTTGGGATTAACATATTAAAATGTGGAATGTGTTTTTTTTAGATAATAGAAAAATTATTATTTGCTTTGAAAACCGTTGCTAAGCATAAATATTTACTCTTCTAAAAGCCCACATTAGTAATCTCCACATCTTTCACATGCCACTACTGTCCCAGTCAGGAGAAAGTGGATGGTTAATGTGGGTGGGGACAGTCACCTGCCTTTATCCCTAATGCTGAGAAATGATTCCCTCAACATTTCCAATGGAACAAGCATGCACACACTTCTTATTTCCCTTTCTATTGCTGAAACATTAGTTGGAGGGACACATGCATGTTATTAAAAATTAAGTTCAATTAAGTGTGTTTAATTGACACAAAATTAAGTTCAAAACACTCAAAATAATTCTGTATTAGAAACTTGATTCTATCGTGTCTCTTTTTGGAAGTCATACTGGGCAGGTTAAAAGCTCCAGCTCTGATTATTGACATTTAGGAAGCAGACTACTCCAGCCGATTTTAAGTAAGACAATTGACATTCCTAAGTCTGTTTTATCATTTGTGAAAAGAGGGCAATCATCTATCTTCATCTTGGAGAATGTACATTTAAATGAGATTGTGTTTGTAACGTATCTAACTGGCTATCTAACTCAAAGTAATTACTGAATAAATAGTAGCACTTCTTAATATTAACCAGACTTAATCTTTATGGAGCATTGGATGTCTCCAATCTTGGCTCTATATGACTCACTATTTTAAAATGAACAGCTTGAAGCATTTTAAAAATTAATTTTCTTTTTTATTAAATTTATTTTGGCTGACATATACAAATATAAAATTGTACATATTAATAAGATCACATGATGCCTTGTGCATTATACATGCATTATACATTGTTTAAAGCTTAAAACTGCTGAACATGTCTATGTCATTAAATGTGTATAATTTCTTTGTGGTTAAAATTTCCACAGTTGTTTTTTTGAGGCTTTTGAAATGCATACAACATTACATCTATATTCATCCTACTGTAAAATCATACACCAAAACATCATGCTCTATGTAACTGCAACTTGGCATTTGTTAATCATTTTCATCCACACATCCCTTCTATCCCAGACTCTGACGTTCATGATTCTACTCTTAGCTTTTTTTTTTTTTAACACTCCATACATATACCAAATTTACAAAGTCTGAAAATAAAATATAAGGTAATTCTAAAACACATTTAAGGATTCACAGTTAACAGTCAACTTGCATGCAGGTAAAAAAAATATAACTTAAAAAAAAAGAAATATAACTCTACATTCCTAAATTACATAGCAAGTTGATGTATGTTTTAATGTTAAGTACTCTTAAAAAGATTTATTGTTTCTCATATATCTTAGATCTGAGAAAAATACAGACATACTTCAAGCTATATCTATAGCAGTATCAATGTGGTAGTGTCTTTACTGACCAATAACCCACTTTGAATTACATATAAGGGTTTGGTGCTAGGATCCGCAAATGAGGGGTAAACATATGTCATTTGTTTTTCTGAGACTGTGTTACTTCACTTAGCATAACAGCTTCTAGTTCCATCCATTTATCTGCAAATTTCATGATGTCGTCTTTCTTTACCTCTACATAGAACTCCATTGTATAAATGTATCACATTTTCATTATCCACTCATCAGTTGAGGGCTACTTGGGTTGCTTCCAGTTCTTTGCTATTGTGAAAAGAGCATCAATAAACATGGCTGTGCATGTATCTCTGCTATAGGTTGAATCTTTTAGGTATACACCCAGGAGTGGTATGATAGGCTAGTCAAATGGTAGGTTCAGTTTTAATTTTTTTAAGAGTTCTCCACACTGCTTTCTATAAGGGTTCCATGAGTTTGCAATCCCACCAGCAGTGACTGAGTGTTCTCCTTTCTTCACCCTCTCTCCAGCATTTGGTGTTATTGTTTTCTTGATCATTGCCAGTCTTACCAGGGTAAGATGAAATCTTAAAGTGGTTTTAATTTGCATTTCCTTAATTACTAATGATTTTGAACATTTTTTTTTTGCTGTTCTTAGCCTCAGCCTTTAATGGCTGCGCTATCCCCACAGCTCAATTTTGAACATTTTTAAAGATGTTTCTCAGCCATCTTTACTTCTCTTGAGAAGTCTCTGTTCAGATCTTTAGTCCATCTTTTAATTGGGTCATTTGTTTTCTTTGTCGTTTGTTTTTTGAGTAATTTATATACTCTGGGTGTTAAACCTGTCAGATGGATCACTGGGGAAGATTTCCTCCCATTATGTGGGTTTTCTCTTCTTTGCTTGTTTCTTTGGCTGTACAGAAGCTTTTAAGTTTAATGATGTCCCACTTGTTGATTGCTGACCTTACCACTTATTGATTGTTGACCTTATGTCCTGCACAAGTGCTGTCTGAGAAAGTCTTTTCCTGTATCTTGTAGGTTACTGCTAATGTTTCTTCTAACATTTTCAGAGTTTCAAGTTTCAAATTGAGGTCTTTGATCCATTTCCAGTTGACTGTTTTACAAGGTGAAAGGTAGGGATTTAGTTTCATTCTTCTATAGGTGGTGATCCAGGTTTGCCAGCATCATTTGTTGAAGATACTGCCTTTCTTCCATTGAGTGTTCTTGGCCCCTTTGTCAAATATCAGGTGGTTGAAATTACATGTATTCAAGGTTGGGTCTTAATTTTTTTTTCCATTGATCTATGGGCCTATTTTTGTGCCAGTATCATGCTGTTTTTATGACTATAGCTCTATAAGAGAGTCTGAAATCTAGTATAGTAATTCCCCCTGCATTACTCTTCTTGCTCAGGGTTACTTTGGCTATTCAGGTTCTTTTGTTCTTTCCATATGAATTTCAAGATGTTTTTTCTAATTCTGTGAAGAAAGTCATGAGGATTTTGATTGGGATTGAACTGAATCTTTTTATTACTTTAGGTAGGATGGTCATTTTTACTATATTAGTTCTTCCAATCCATAAGCATGGGAAGTCCTTCCCTCTTCAAAGTTTTAAAATTTTTGTTGTAGAAATCTTTAATGTCTTTGGTCAGGTTTTTTTCCGAGATATTACAATGATTTTTTTGAGGCTGTTATTAATTAGACGGTTCCCTTGTACTCCTTCTCCAATTGCTTGTTATTGGACTATAGAAAGCTACTGATTTTGTAGATTAATTTTGTAACCTGTCACTTTACTGAAACTGTTAATAATTTCTAGGAGTTTTCTGGTAGAATTTTTGGCATCCCTTAGGTATATCATATCATCTGCAAAAAGGGATAGTTTGACCTCCTCTTTTCCAATTAGTATCCTCTAATTTCCTTCTCTTGTCTTATTGCTCTAGCAAGCATTTTTCAAACACTATACTGAAAAGGAGTGGAGATGGTGGGAAGCCTTGCTGGGCTCCTGACTTTAAGGGGAATGCTTCAAATTTTTCTCCATTTAGAATGATGTTGGCTGTGGGTTTGTTGTATATAGCTTTAATTATATTGAGAAATGTTCTGTTCAGCCCAATATCTTCTAGGACTTTAAACATAAAGGCATATTGAATTTTATCAAAGGCCTTTTCTACACCAATTGAGACCATCATGTAGTTTTGGTCTTTGAGTCCATTTATATGACTTATGACATTTATTGATTTACATATGTTGAACCACCCCTGCATCTCTGGAATAAATCCAACTTAATCATGGTGGATGAGCTTTTTGATGTGTGCCCGTATGTGGTTTGCAAGTATTTTCTTGAGAATTTTTGCATCTATATTTATTAAGAATATGGATCTACAGTTTTCTTTTTTGATTGTATCTTTGCCTGGTTTGATTATTAGAGTGATGCTGGCTTCATAGAAGGAATTTGGAGATTTCCCTTTGTTTCTATCCTTTTGAATAACTTAAGTAATATTGGTTGTAGGTCCTCTTTAAATGTCTGATAGAATTCTGCTGTGAATCCATCTGGGCCTGGGACTTTTTAGTTGGAAGATTTTGTATTACTGTTTCAATTTCCTCATATGTATGATGGTTAAGCTTTAGTGTGTCCCCTGATTTCAGATAGTTGCCCATTTCCCTGAGGCTTTCAAATTTAGTAGAATATAGGTTTTTAAAGTATTCCTGTATAACGCTCTGGACCTTTTTGTTATCTGCTGTGATGTTTCCCCTTTCATTTTAATTTTGTTGAGTTGGAGTTGCTCTTTCTTTCTTTTGGTTAACTGAGCTAAGGGTCCATCTATGCTGTTTATCCTTTCAAAGAACCAGCTTCTGGATTCATTGATTCTTTGCATTGTTTTCTTTGTTTCTATTTCATTAATCTCTGCTCTGATTTTTGCTATTTCCTCTTGTCTGTTGGATTTGGGATTCATTTGTGGTTGTCTTTCAAGTATCTTGAGTTGCAACATTAAGTCATTTATTTGTGCTCTCTCTGTTTTTTTTTGTTTTTTTTTAAATATATTTCTCCTTTATTTATAATGTTCCTGTTTGACCAAGATACATTCTTTTTTTTGAAAGATTTCATTACCATCACTTTCTTTAAGAAGTAGCATGTAGTACATTGAAAGTAACAAGAAATACATTGAAAGATTTTGTATCGGTTGGAGAATTTTTGAAAGAGAGTCAATGGCAAACTCACATTAGAGTAACATTGGCAGGGCTGGAGAGATGGCCTAGCGGTTAGGAGCGCCGACGCTCTCGCAGAGGACCCGGGTTCGATCCCCAGCACCCACGTGGCTGCCGAGAACCGTCTGAAACTCCAATTCCAGGAGAACTCCAGTTCCAGGGGAATCCGACACCCTCTTCTGACCTCCGCAGCATTGCACGACACGGGTGCACGGAAATAAATAAAATTAATAAAAAAATTTTTATAGTAACATTGACAAATTTCACATTATTGTTAAAGCATGGTCGTATAGTTTTAGTTATGATAACTAGTGCTATAATAACATAGGAATCTATTTCTTTGATATATTAATTTATTTCCTTTAGATATATATCCAAAAATGGGATATCTAGAACATATGTGTATTAATCACTTTTCTATTGCTATGATGGAAACACCATGATAAGGGAACTTATAATAGGAAGAGTTTATTTGAATTTACAGTTCCAGGGGGATTAGAGTCCATCATGGTGGGAAGGCATAGTGGCAGGAGATGCCAGAGCAGGACAGAAAACAGAGGCTCACATCTAAGCAGGTACCAGAAGCAGAGAGAGACTGGTGATTGGCAAGGCTGTAAAGAACTCTCTAAGCCTGTCCCCAAGTGATGTGTTTCCTCCAGCCTGGCCACACCTTCTAAGGCTTCCCAAAACTGTGCCACCAATTGGGGACAAAATGTTTGAATACTTGGAGAATGGGGGACATTCTCATTCAAACCACCACATACTACTCCCTGGCCCCCATAGGCTCATGACCATATAAAATGCAAAATGCATTTAGTCCAACCTTAAAAGTCCCCATAATCTTTACCAATTTCAGTACTATTCAAAATTCTACTACTGTCCAGGGACTGGAGAGATGGCTCAGCAGTTAAGAGTACTGACTGCTCTTGCAGAGGACCGAAGTTTGATTCCCAGCACCCACATGGTGGCTAAGAACTGTTTTTAAGCTGGGCATGGTGGCACACATCTTTAATCCTAGCACTTGGGAGGCAGAGGCAGGCAGATCTCTGTGAGTTCGGGGCCAGCCTGGTCTACAAAGTGAATTCCAGGCCAACAGGGGCTATAGGTAGACCCTGTCTCAAAAAGTAAAAAAAAAAGTGTACTGTCCAAAGTCTCTTCTGAGACTCAGGGCAATCTCTTAACTATAAGCCCCTGTAAAATGAAAAGAGAAATTACATACTCCCAACATACAGTAAAACTAAATACACATTCCCATTCCAAAAGGGAGGACTTAAGGGTATCATGAAGAAATATTGGACCAAAACAAGAACAAAAACCAACAGGGAAACATCAAATCCAGTAGGTTCAAAGAGACTTCTTTTTTAAAAAAATTTTTTAATTTACTTTTTTAAAGATTTTATTTATTTCTGTATGTGTATGAATGTACTGTCTGCATGCAAGTTTGTGCACCCATGCCTGGCAATGCTGAGGAGGTCAGAAGAGGGTGTCAGATTCCCCTGGAACTAGAGTTCTCCGGGAATTGGAGTTTCAGACAAGTTCTTGGCCACCATGTGGGAGCTGGGGATCGAACCCGGGTCCTCTGCAAGAGTGGTCAGTGCTCTCAACCGCTAGGCCATCTCTCCAGCCCTAATTTACTTTTTTATGTGTATGAGTGTACTGTCTGCATGTAGGTTGGTGCACCCATGTCATGCATTGCCACAGAGGTAAGAAGAGGGTATCGGATTCCCCTGGAACTGGAGTTAAAGATGGTTCTTAGCCTTCATGTGGGTGCTGGGAATCGAACCCAGGTCCTCGGCAAGAGCAGTGGGTTCTCTTAACTGCTGAGCCATTTCTCCAGCCCCCAGAGACTTCTAAGACTGTTGAGAGCATAATTAGCATTTGAAAGTTGTATGAATTAGAGGTAGTTAGGATTAAACTAACAGATAATTTGTGAAGTGCTGTAACCTTAAGAAAATAGAACTGTAAAAAAAAAAAAAAGAAAAGAAAAGAAAATAGAATTGTTAAACTTAGCTCAGCAAGAGGCCTGCTTCAGCTCAGGGCTGCTTGGAGATAAGCACTAGGTCAGCCACAAAGGGGCTTGGCAGAGCCGAAAAACCAAACTTGCACCGCTGATTAGGTGGCCAGAGAAGGTCCAGAAGCCAGACCCTGCCTGCCTAGGACCTGGGCATGAACTCAGATAGCAGATAACCACCTGGCCATGAATGGGGACCTGAGGCACAAGCCTGAGATTAGCATCTGAGACCAAATTCACTCCTCCAGTCTGGCTACCAGCCACTTAGGCTGGAAGTGCAGAATGACTTTGCTCTCACTTCCCCTTGGGGAACCTGCTGGGAGATCACAACCCTTTCCTGGGGAACCCCCACCCCCACCCCATTGCAAATCGAGAAGCTAAGAACACCCAGAAGTGCTGCCTGCTGCCCTGGCAGGCCTGCCTGAGCTGCCACAGCCCCACGTCTGAGAGAGATCTGCTTCCACCAATCAGAGAGCTTCTTGAAACTCCCTAGCATGATCCCTGGCTTCCAAGAGGCTAAAAGAATGTCATGTAGGTGAGCAGCCTTGGGGAGATATGCTAGGACAGGACAGAATTAGAATTATAGAATTCACCTGTGTGGGAATTGATAAAATTAAATTGCATTATAATATTTGTGTTCTGGATTCCTTTGGACTTAGTTCAGGCTAGTCCATGCTCATGGCAAGGACTTTACTTCCAGCTTTTTGTGCACCATACTTCTCTTTCTTGGGCTGGTAGCACTCCCTGAATGCAGGCCTCCTTGGCAAATATCTCACAGCTCTGTCATCTCAAATGTCTTCTTGGGGTCTCCACTGCCAACCAGGCTTCACCTTCACAGCTTCACAAAATGGCCTGTCAGGGCCTTCTTTATGCAGGGGTGCCTCTTCTGCATGCTACCCTGCCTCCTTGGCTCTCTGCAACCATGGAGGAAGAACCGATAATCCTCTCACTAGTGCATCTTTCATGCCAGCACCATGTGACTGACACTGCTAAGTGTGGCTGCAAGTTTGGGATGATCACAGCCTGCTTCATCCACATCTGTAGTTTTCCCCTGCCCTGGATTTCTTGGAGTAGAAAATTCTTGCAGCATTTTCCTTTCACAAGTTGGAGGCTTAGCTGAGTGTGGTCCAGCCCTAAAGGTAATCTTTCCTTTGTTTACTTGTAAATCTCTAGGCCATTCCTTAATCACTTTAACATCTCCCTAGTGCTCTTTTTTGATGCAAACTGTACATTCTGCATTTATTTCTGCCACATTTGCTCTTTTTCTCTGTAGATCTGTATAATATTCACCATTAATAGCCACACCACCATTTCTACATTAGGCTGTCTTGAAATATCCTCCACCAAAGAAATGACTCCATTGCTTTTCAGCTTAGCCTCAGGCAAGCATTGGGCTATGGGCAGACTCCAGCCAGACTCTTTGCCAAAATATCCCAATTGCTGTTTAAGTCCTTATTTTCTAACAACATTTTTCTCAGCATTACTTTCTTCCAGGGTCCTACTAGAATGGCCCATTAAATGCTGCTTACAGCAGTCAACTCTTTTTTTAAGCTCAGACTTCCAAAGTCTTCCACATTTCTCCAAACATCCACATGGTCAGGTTCATCACAGCCAACAGCCCACTCTCTGGTACCAGTTACTGTCACTTTTCTGTACCTGTGATGGAAACACCATGGCCAAGGGAACTTATAAAAGGAAGAGTTTATATGAGCTTACGATGGAAGGTTCCAGGGAAATTAGAGTCCATCATGGCAGGGAGGCACGGTGGCAGGAGATGCCAGGGCAGGATCAGAAAACAGAGGCTCGCATCTTCAAGCAGGCACAGGAAGCAGATTGCAACTGGTGATTGGCAAAGCTTTAAGAACTTTCTAAGCCTACACCCCCAACCCCCCACCCCTAGTTACATGCTTCCTCCAGCATGGCCACACCTTCTAAGGCCTCCCAAAACAGCACTACCAACTGGGGACAAAATGTCCGAATACTTGGAGCCGTGGGGGACACTCTCATTCAAACCACTACAGTGAAGTAGATCTCTTTTAGTTGTTTTGGGGAAATTTCTGTGCTGTTCTTTTTGTTTTGTTTTGTTTTGTTCAAGGCCCTGGCTGAACTTTCTGCATAGACCAGGCTGGCCTTGCACTCATAGAGATCTGCCTGTCTCTAGGTCATCCAATTGCTGAGACCAAAGGCGTGCACCACCATGCCCAGGTTGGGCTGTTGTTCATAAATGTGAATTTTTAGATACTAACTTGTTCACTGTAAGGAAGTGGGATATCTTTTATTGCCTACCACTTGGCAAGAGAATTTACTCCTGGATCCCAGGTAGGCTTATGTCTCTGAATTTGTTAAACAGGCCCTAAATCCTTTCCCTTCTAGAAACAATTTTTCTATTAGCACCCCATAGTTATCTCTAAAATTTGAGAGTCTGGAATTTACTTTTATCCTGCTTACCAGCTTGGTATCTACTTACACTTACAGATCAACCTGTTACTTTTCCATAGATACTGGCAGTAAACAGAATATCCTAAGTCAGAAACAAAAGAGGCACGACACAGCAAGCAGCATGAGCACATCTGCATACTGGTGTGAGTTCTCTCTTACCCATAAGGGATATTGCAGTTGCTCGAGATGTCTAGGTTGATTCTTTGTACACAGTGGGCTTGTGCTACAGCCGAGGAGCCCAGAACCAAGGACTTTTTGAGCAAGCAGAAATTTAAAAAGTCCTTCCCTACTGCCACAGAAAGTGATGTTATATGGTTAGACCACGGGCACCTTCATTTTCTATGTAACTAGCTATAGGAGCTTCTCAGCATAATCCTTTTAGTCTGGTGCACTTAGCAAGAACATACAGGATGTTCATGGCATTCTATGGACTCCCTCTTCTGATATGATGAGGGGAGTGTGTGACTGGGCACTTTTACACTATGTTCATATAAAGCTAATCTGAATGCTCATATGGTTGGTCCCTAAAGCAGCAGGTGGACAAAAACAAATAGCTCAGGAACCCCATGCAAGTGAGACTCAAAGGGATGCATATGAAGTTTCTGATATAACTCCATAGAAATACATGGCAATGTTTCTTCTTTTTGAGTCTTTGAATACTTCATGCAGAAGTTGTTCATCGTCTTTGTACCCCCTTCCCCACTGACGCACTCCCATGCTCTTCCCACTGGGATTTATAATTCTGTCATTTGTGTTAAGGCTGATTGAATCAAGTTACTGTCCCCAAATGTCCTTCAGTGCAAGTTCATACACTGAAGTCCAGGCAGCCTATCTAGAGTCGCTCCCTTTAAGAAAATCAGCTCTTCCTCACCCAGCAGTAATCAGCTGCCCATAGTTCTGTGGCTAAGATTGGGGCCTGCTGCCCATTTCCACAGTTCGGTGCTGGGTTTTGTCTGCTTGAATTTTCTTGTGGATGTTGGCACCACTGCCTTAGGTTTGTAGGAGCAAGGTCCCAGGAGCCTGTAGGACTCTGTTTTGATATGATCATGCACCCCACCCCCAGCTCTTACAATTTTTCTGACCCCTCTTCTGCAATGGTTCCTGAACCCTGAGTGGGTAAAATTTAATATAGGAGTCCTGCCCAAAGATCCCTACTCTTATTCTGTGTGCTTTAGCCATTTGTGTCCTTTTGTGTTAATGGCCCTCGGTTACATGAGGGAACTTTGTTGATGAGAGTTGAGAGGGGCAATATGTTTCTTTTTATTGTTGTCTTCATTATGGTTCCTCCAGAATCGTTTATAGTTCCTTTCCTACATAATAGGATCTCAAATGCAAAAGTCCCTGAATTACAGTTTATTTTTCAGTGGGTAATACTGCTTGCTGTATTGTCTGTCCCTTTCTTCTTTCTTTTTCTCTCTCCCTTCCTCCTTCTTCCTTCCTTCCCTCCTTCTTTCCTTCCTTTAAGTAAAATGTGTTACTTTTTAAAAAAACAGTTAACTGGATATGTCCTAGGTGAAAGTCGAGATTTGTCAGACCATGTTTTCAAATTTGATTCCAGGAGAGTTTACTTCAAGATATGAATGTATCATAGAGAAACATGCTTGTGTATACATGTTCAAGGATTTTTCACAAACTGGATGTTTGTTTTCACAAACACCCTCTATTTAGTCATTAAAATCATTATCATATGTTAAAGTTAAAGTATACTGATATGCAAACTGATTTCAACTGACGAAAAGCTGAGTATTAGAAATAGTGCCAGGGCTGGAGAGATGGCCTAGCGGTTAGGAGCACCAACCACTCTTACAGAGGACCCGGGTTTGATCCCCAGCACCCACATGGTGGCTGAGAACCATCTGAAACTCCAATTCCAGGAGAACTCCAGTTCCAGGGGCATCCAACACCCTCTTCTGATCTCCGCGGCATTGCACGACACGGGTGCACAAACCTACATGCAGACAGTACACTCATACACATACAAAAATAAATAAAATTAAAATAAAAGAGATAGTGCCAACTGATAATTAATTGTGTTTAGTGGGCATGAAGTCTATATGCCCCAAAGACCATTGGTTTCAAAACAAACTACTAAGAATACCTCCACCAGGGAAATCTTATAGAGAAATAGAGAGTGTCAAGAGATATTATTTTCCAGGGTAGAAAGTTTGTGCATGCGAAGCCTAGACACCTAACCCCCTGTAGTTCTCATGTGTGCGTGAGGGTAGGTAGATCTTAACATAATGATAATGTGAGGTAGGTGGTCAATTGTCAGTGCTATTTAGACATCAGGCATATTTCCTTTACTAAATCCCATTTTAGTGCCTAAAAGTTCAATATTAGTAACCCTTTTAAATACTGCCTTGTTAAGACACAAACATCCCTAGGATGATTCTAGGGATAGTTTTCAGTG
Source organism: Rhizomys pruinosus (assembly GCA_009823505.1). Taxonomy (NCBI): domain Eukaryota; kingdom Metazoa; phylum Chordata; class Mammalia; order Rodentia; family Spalacidae; genus Rhizomys; species Rhizomys pruinosus. Next base: position 1,421,013 of record VZQC01010618.1, on the reverse strand, counting down.
GGACAACCAGTTGTTTCCTGAAGAAAATACCTGCAGGCCTATGATGAGATGGAGGAAAATAGAAAAGTGAAAATGGTGAAAAATAAGCCAGTGGAGTTTTGTGGGGAGGGCTATGGAGATGCTTTGTAACTCCTTGGGATAAACACCAAAGAACATTTGATGGATCATGTGAAAAAAAAACATGCTTAGTTTTATAACAAACGACCACACTGTCATCCAAAGTGAGTATGCCAGATTTCACTGCCTCTAGCAGGGGGTGAGAGAGCCTGTTGTTCCATAGGATTTGGTGATATCAATGTTCTAGATCTGGGCCATTTTGATAATGGTACCTTGTTGCTTTAATTGGAATGTCTCTGATGAATTATGATATGGGGCACCTCTCCATACTTATTTATTATCTGAGTGAGATGCATGTTAATATCTTTGGCACACTTTTGAATACTTTTTAAGGGTATTAAAACACTTTGTGGGTGAGTGAGAGAGAGAGAAAGAGAGAGAGAGAGTGTGTGAATGTAGGCACATATTTTCTATGGGTCACGTGAAGAAGTCTGAGAAGGACGATTTTGGGGAGATGAAACCCAGGTCATCGGGCTTGCAAGACAAGTGCTTCTACCCATTGAGTGATTTTGTTGGCCTTTTCTTTCTTTTTTTCTCTGTCTGTTGCTTCTCTTCTCTTACATGTGTTTTTTGCAGAACAGAAAATACTTCCCTATAAGGAGATTCTTCTCAACTCTTTATTTCATAGAGCTTTTCCCCTCGGGATTTCATAGTGTTGAATTTTACACTAGGTCTGTGATCTGTTTTTGCAAAGGCTATAAAGCGTGTGTCCAGATTAAAAATTTTTTTTTGTATATATGTGTCCACTGGTATTAGAATCACTGGCTGGAAGAAAAGACTCTCTTCATTGTATTTCTTTTTTTCCTTGTCAAAGATCAATTAACTATATTTATTTGGGGCTAGAAAACTAGAAGTCCTCTAATAATTCATTTTCTAAATTCATAGACTTGAAATGTGTATTAGTTACTTTCTTTGTTGTGTTGCAGAAACAAGAAAAGTTTCCTTTGGCTAATGTTTTGGTTGATGTTATCATCTTGGGGAAACATGGTGGTGACCGTGGTTCTCACGGTGGTGGAGGAAGAATGTGGGGTGGCACAGCTCAACCAAGAATCAGACTGTACCAGAATGAGGGGTGGTGTAATCTTCAAAGGCCTGTCTGAAGGTATCTACTTCGTCCAGCCAGGCCCCACCGCCAGCCCTCACAATAACAGTGAGCAGACATAGCTCAGCCCAGGTAGATGTGCTTGAGGGCAAACTAAACAACTTGAATTCAATTCCAGATCTCACAGGGTAGTAAGAGAGAACCTATTCCCAAGAGTTGTCCCCTGATCTACACACACACACACACACACCCCACAAATAATAGCACTGGGAACCAAACATTGAAGACGCGAGGCTGTGAGGAACATTTCAAATTAAAACCACGACAAACTACTATATTCACCATAAGCTAAATAGAATATGGATAGCTTTAGTGGTAACTTGAGACACCTGGATTGAGGGAGCCTCAGTTGGGGAATTTCCTCCATTGGACTGGGCTGTGGCCATGTCTGTGCAGTATTTTCTTGATTCTTGAGTGATGTGGGGGGGCCCAGCCCACTGTGAGTGGTGTATTGGGAGGCAGAGGCAGACGGATCTTTGTGAGTACAAGGCCATCCTGGTCTACAGAGTGAGTTCCGGGCCAGCTGGGGCTACAGAGAGACCCTGTCTTAAAATAAATAATAAATAAATAAATAAATAAGGAATAATTCTCCCTCCCCTAGAAACTATCTCTGGCCAATAGCTCCTCAGTGTGGTGGTGGCTGGGAGGATCCTGAGGTTCATCTATCCCATCTATGTGATGGCTGGCTTGGTCTTGTATTTGTCTTGTACAAGTAACTACTGCAATGAGTTCATGAGTGCAGCAGCCACGTCCTGTCAGAAGACAGCACTTCACAGCTCTCCTTCCCATCACCTGGCTTTTTCATTCCTTTTGCATCCTCTTCTGTCACGTTCCCTGAACCTTGGTGTTGATGGATTAATATAGATGTCCTGTTTAGGCCTGAGCACACAGCCTCTTATTCTCAGCATTCTGACAAGTTATGTATCTCTCCATTGGTTACTGTCCACTGCAAAAGAAGCTCCCTGGCCAAGGATGAGCTTCTTTTTGCAGTGTCTGGGCAGGCAGGGGAAATGTGGCCAAGTCATATTTGCCTTTTTGTGTCTAGCTTTCTTCAGGTTCATACATATTGTGACTGTGTTTTCTTTTATTTTACAAGACTGAGAGATAGTCCGTTGTTTATAAGTGCTACACTTTATTTATCCATTCATTCACTGATAGACATTTAGGTGGATTTTGCAGCTTTCATATTGAGAGCAATGCTGTACTGTGTATGAGAGTACAGAGATGTCTTCCAGATATTGACTTCCCATCTGTGGGATACATTCTTAATAGTGAGATTCCTGGATCCTATAATTTAAGATTTTGAAACACCTTTGCACTCTCTTCCAGAAATGACTATGCTAATTTTTATGTCATCAGTGTTGTGTGCATGGTTCCCTTCTTTCCAAATTCTCTCTCACTCTTGCTATCTTTCTTTTTATTTTTTAAAAATATTTTATTACTTTTATTTTACGTCTATGAAGGTATTGCCTGCATGAGGTACAGCCGTGTTGTGAAATGCCCATGGAGGTCAGAAGAGAGAACTGGAGTTGGAATCAGGCATGATTCTTAGCCTCCATGTGGGTCCTGGGAATTGAACCCTGGTCCTCTGCAAGAGCAGCCAGTGCTCTTAACCACTGAGACATCCCTCCAGCCCTTTCTATCTTTCTTAAATCTTTCAATCTAGCAAATATTTAAGTTATATGCAAACCACTGTGATGATAATAAAATTGATGCAATTTCTACAATACCTTCAAGAAGAAAGTAAAATAATTAAAACAGCATAAAATATCTTTGTCTTCATCTCTGTTCTGTTCTGTTTGGTTAAAGGATGTAATCAACTTCTATAAATTCTATTTCATAATTCATTGCTATTTCATTTTTATAAACTATTAAAGTTTATTTACAGTAATGAACAAAGGAATCTTGAAAAACTGCCCATTAGAAAAACAAACCCATTGTAACCTGCATTGGTTAAGGTCTACCTCCCATGGAAAATGGACTTGAGTTAACTTTTAGTCATGACTCTTCTGTTATTTATTTTTCTGTAGTGGAGCAAGGCATTATGGATTTTGATCACAAAAGATCATTTTTATTTTTCTAAATAACTTTGGATTCATTAACAGCCATCTACCAAAGACACAGTTCACTTAAGAAAAAAAAATCATAGTGATAATCTGGTTCTGGAAACCCCCCACACTTTGGTTATAGGACATAAGAAATAAAGCTGGAACTAACCTGGAAATGTCCTCCTTGTTGACTAGCTTTCACAGTGTTTAAAGGTGCTATGCAAACTGGGTGTGGTGGCACATGCCTTTAATCCCAGCATTTTGGCGGCCTACATAGTGAGTTCCAAGACAGCTTGGGCTACAGGGAGACCCTGTCTCAAAAAGACCCCCCCCCCAAGAAAAAGGTGCTATGCAGTCTATTGGGGGAGAAAAGTCACCAATGGTCTTCTCTGGGGTAGTCTTTGCGTGCTACAAGATGTGCTCTCTGGTATAATTGTGCAAGGAATGTTACAGGGTATTGTAAACTGGCCAAACACCATGGCTGGGGAGATCATAGGCACTAGGGGAATGTGCTCCTATTGTTTTGCTAAGTAAATATGTCCGACTGCCTTGTAAATATGTAGGTTCATATCCACAGCTTTGTGTTGCTCTCAGCCTTGGCCAGAGAAGCTTCTTTTTGCATTGGGCAGCAGTTAATGAGGAGTGTCATAACTGGCTGCAGTGCTGAGAATAAGTGACTTGATTGCTCAGCCCTAAATGAGACATCTAAATCACTCCCCTGACTCCAAGGCTCGGGAACATTGTGGTAGAGAGGGCAGAAAGAAGGTAAGAATGGAGAGGAGTGTTGTAAACTCTGACTTTGGGACATGGCATGACTGTTTCACTCATGAGCTCACAGCAGGTTTCTGTGCTTACCAGCAGAAGGCCTGCCTAAGATAGAGTCTATCAATGTTCAAGCATGGATGAGGGAGGGGCTATGAGACCTCACCTCTGCTGACGGTCTAGTGACAGTTAATGGCTGTTTGGGGAGGGGAAGTCAATTTTCTTCAGGGATGTCACCAGTAGTAATTTGCCCAGGATCCCATAAATAACCTCATGCACATGCAAGCAACCCCTAATTAAGCTCAGCGGGCTGTATATATTAAAAAAGATGTGAAGGTAGGAGGGCTTTATGCCCAGGAGTCCAAAGGGAGTGGAAGGGGGATAAAAGGCAAGTAGGAGTGAATACAATAAAAATCTATTGTATACATGTATGACAGGCCAGAGAATAACTAAAAAATGTTTTTTTAGAAAAGTAATTCCATGAAGAAGAAATATTTTAAAAAGAGGATGTAAAATAATATATATACTTAAAATGTACAAAGAACAAAGGATCTGAGCCTGGTAGTCTAGGCCTTTAATTTTAGCTACTCCAGAGGCTAAGGCAGGAAGATTCCAAGTTCAAAGCCAGCCTGGTCAACTTAGACTCAGTGTCAAAATAAAAAGTAAAAAGAGGTCTGTGGATGGATGTAGCTTAGTGGTACAGTACTTGGCTAGCATGGGCTTTCTGTGTGTTCAATCCCTAGAATACTCACACACACACACACACACACACACACACGTATTGACATAGCAGATGTTTAGTAATGAAAGATCACATGTAGCTCTCTTTCATAATTTTTCTGAATTCTAACAGAAAGCAAGAGTATTATTTGTATTCTGGATGAATATTAATAAAATATCGCCTCTTTAAAAAAAAGATTTCCCTGGAGCTGTTGTCTTGGTCTCTTGTCAATTCTGGCTGTTTTCTTTCATGGGCTGACAGCTTGTCCAGGCATAACCTTTCGATCCTATTAATGAAGCACACGCAATTAGATATATAGGTATTTAAACAGTATAATATATAGCCTTTCGATCCTACTACTGAAACACACGCAATTAGATATATAGGTATTTAAACAGTACTAATTGTTATGGTAGGTTACTTTGGTATAGACACAGATNACTTTGGTGATGAGAGTTGAGAGGGGCAATATGTTTCTTTTTATTGTTGTCTTCATTATGGTTCCTCCAGAATCGTTTATAGTTCCTTTCCTACATAGTAGGATCTCAAATGCAAAAGTCCCCTGAATTACAGTTATTTTTCAGGGTATACGGCGTTGCTGTATTGTGCCTGTCCCTCTTCTCTTTCTTTTTCTCTCTCCCTTCCTCTTTTTCCTTCCTTCCCTCCTTCTTTCCTTCCTTTAAGTAAAATGTTGTTACTTTTTAAAAAAACATTTAACTGGATATGTCTCCTAGGGGAAAGTCGAGATTTTGTCAACCATTTTTGCAAATTTTGATTCAGGAGATGTTACTTCAAGATATGAAGGTATCATAGAAAACATTGCTTGTGTATACATGTTCAAGGATTTTTCACAAACTGGATGTTTGTTTTCACAAACACCCTCTATTTAGTCATTAAAATCATTATCATATGTTAAAGTGTAAAGTATACTGTAAGTGCAAACTGGATTTCAACTGATAAAAGAAAAGCTGAGTATTGAATGAGTTGCCAGGGCTGAGAGATGGCCATAGCGTGTTAGGAGCACCAACACTCTTACAGAGACTTGTTTGGATCCCCGCACACCCAGCATGCGCTGGCCTGAGAACCCATCTAAACTCCAATTGCCAGGAGAACTTCCAGTTCCAGGCATCCGAACACCCTCTTCGATATCCGCGGCATTGCACGACCACGGTGTGCACAAGACCTACATGCAGACAGTACATCTCAACAAAATACAAAAATAAAATAAAATTAAAATAAAAGGGTGCGACAACTGAGAATTAATTGTGTTTAGTGGGCATTGAAGTCTATAGTGCCCCAAAGACCATGGTTTCAAAACAAACTACTAAGAATACCTCCACCAGGGAAATCTTATAGAGAAATAGAGAGTGTCAAGAGATATTATTTTCCAGGGTAGAAAGTTTGTGCATGCGAAGCCTAGACACCTAACCCCCTGTAGTTCTCATGTGTGCGTGAGGGTAGGTAGATCTTAACATAATGATAATGTGAGGTAGGTGGTCAATTGTCAGTGCTATTTAGACACCAGGCATATTTCCTTTACTAAATCCCATTTTAGTGCCTAAAAGTTCAATATTAGTAACCCTTTTAAATACTGCCTTGTTAAGACACAAACATCCCTAGGATGATTCTAGGGATAGTTTTCAGTGGGACAACCAGTTGTTTCCTGAAGAAAATACCTGCAGGCCTATGATGAGATGGAGGAAAATAGAAAAGTGAAAATGGTGAAAAATAAGCCAGTGGAGTTTTGTGGGGAGGGCTATGGAGATGCTTTGTAACTCCTTGGGATAAACACCAAAGAACATTTGATGGATCATGTGAAAAAAAACATGCTTAGTTTATAACAAACGACCACACTGTCATCCAAAGTGAGTATGCCAGATTTCACTGCCTCTAGCAGGGGGTGAGAGAGCCTGTTGTTCCATAGGATTTGGTGATATCAATGTTCTAGATCTGGGCCATTTTGATAATGGTACCTTGTTGCTTTAATTGGAATGTCTCTGATGAATTATGATATGAGGCACCTCTCCATACTTATTTATTATCTGAGTGAGATGCATGTTAATATCTTTGGCACACTTTTGAATACTTTTTAAATTTTTTGTGGTGTGTTGAGTGAGAGAGAGAGAAAGAGAGAGAGAGTGTGGAATGTAGGCACATATTTTCTATGGGTCACGTGAAGAAGTCTGAGGAGGACGATTTTGGGGAGATGAAACCCAGGTCATCGGGCTTGCAAGACAAGTGCTTCTACCCATTGAGTGATTTTGGTTGGCCTTCTTTCTTTTTTCTCTGTCTGTTGCTTCTCTTCTCTTACATGTGTTTTTGCAAGAACAGAAAATACTTCCCTATAAGGAGATTCTTCTCAACTCTTTATTCATAAGCTTTTCCCCTCGGATTTCATAGTGTTGAATTTTACACTAGGTCTGTGATCTGTTTTTGCAAAGGCTATAAAGTGTGTGTCCAGATTAAAAATTTTTTTGTATATATGTGTCCACTGGTATTAGAATCACTGGCTGGAAGAAAAGACTCTCTTCATTGTATTTCTTTTTTTCCTTGTCAAAGATCAATTAACTATATTTATTTGGGGCTAGAAAACTAGAAGTCCTCTATAATTCATTTTTAAATTCATAGACTTGAAATGTGTATTAGTTACTTTCTTTGTTGTTGTGTGCAGAAACAAGAAAAGTTTCCTTTGGCTAATGTTTTGGTTGATGTTATCATCTTGGGGAAACATGGTGGTGACCGTGGTTCTCACGGTGGTGGAGGAAGAATGTGGGGTGGCACAGCTCAACCAAGAATCAGACTGTACCAGAATGAGGGGTGGTGTAATCTTCAAAGGCCTGTCTGAAGGTATCTACTTCGTCCAGCCAGGCCCCACCGCCAGCCCTCACAATAACAGTGAGCAGACATAGCTCAGCCCAGGTAGATGTGTTTGAGGGCAAACCAAACAACTTGAATTCAATTCCAGATCTCACAGGGTAGTAAAAGAGAACCTATTCCCAAGAGTTGTCCCCTGATCTACACACACACACACACACACACACACACACACACACACACACAAATAATAGCACTGGGAACCAAACATTGAAGACGCGAGGCTGTGAGGAACATTTCAAATTAAAACCACGACAAACTACTATATTCACCATAAGCTAAATAGAATATGGATAGCTTTAGTGGTAACTTGAGCACACCTGGATTGAGGGAGCCTCAGTTGGGGAATTTCCTCCATTGAGACTGGGCTGTGGCCATGTCTGTGCAGTATTTTCTTGATTCTTGAGTGATGTGGGGGGGCCCAGCCCACTGTGAGTGGTGTATTGGGAGGCAGAGGCAGACGGATCTTTGTGAGTACAAGCCTCCTGGTCTACAGAGTGAGTTCCGGGCCAGCTGGGGCTACAAGAACCCTGTTCTTAAAATAAATAATAAATAAATAAATAAATAAGAATAATTCTCCCTCCCCTAGAAACTATCTCTGGCCAATAGCTCCTCAGTGTGGTGGTGGCTGGGAGGATCCTGAGGTTCATCTATCCCATCTATGTGATGGCTGGCTTGGTCTTGTATTTGTCTTGTACAAGTAACTACTGCAATGAGTTCATGAGTGCAGCAGCCACGTCCTGTCAGAAGACAGCACTTCACAGCTCTCCTTCCCATCACCTGGCTTTTTTCATTCCTTTGCATCTCTTCTGTCACGTTCCCTGAACCTTGGTGTTGATGGATTAATATAGAGGTCCTGTTTAGGCCTGAGCACACAGCCTCTTATTCTCAGCATTCTGACCAATTATGCATCTCTCCATTGGTTACTGTCCACTGCAAAAGAAGCTCCCTGGCCAAGGATGAGCTTCTTTTTGCAGTGTCTGGGCAGGCAGGGGAAATGTGGCCAAGTCATATTTGCCTTTTTGTGTCTAGCTTTCTTCAGGTTCATACATATTGTGACTGTGTTTTCTTTTATTTTACAAGACTGAGAGATAGTCCGTTGTTTATAAGTGCTACACTTTATTTATCCATTCATTCACTGATAGACATTTAGGTGGATTTTGCAGCTTTCATATTGAGAGCAATGCTGTACTGTGTATGAGAGTACAGAGATGTCTTCCAGATATTGACTTCCCATCTGTGGGATACATTCTTAATAGTGAGATTCCTGGATCCTATAATTTAAGATTTTGAAACACCTTTGCACTCTCTTCCAGAAATGACTATGCTAATTTATATGTCATCAGTGTTATGTGCATGGTTCCCTTCTTTCCAAATTCTCTCTCACTCTTGCTATCTTTCTTTTTATTTTTAAAAATATTTTATTACTTTTATTTTGTGTGTATGAGTATTATCTGCATGATGTAATGCCGTGTTGTGAATGCCCATGGAGGTCAGAAGAGAGAACGGAGTTGGAATCAGGCAGATTCGTAGCCTCCATGTGGGTCCTGGGAATGAACCCTGGTCCTCTGCAAGAGCAGCCAGTGCTCTTAACCACTGAGACATCCCTCCAGCCCTTTCTATCTTTCTTAAATCTTTCAATCTAGCAAATATTTAAGTTATATGCAAACCACTGTGATGATAATAAAATTGATGCAATTTCTACAATACCTTCAAGAAGAAAGTAAAAATAATTAAAACAGCATAAAATATCTTTGTCTTCATCTCTGTTCTGTTCTGTTTGGTTAAAGGATGTATAAACTTCTATAAATTCTATTTCAATAATTCATTGCTATTTCATTTTTATAAACTATTAAAGTTTATTTACAGTAATGAACAAAGGACTCTTGAAAAACTGCCCATTAGAAAAACAAACCCATTGTAACCTGCATTGGTTAAAGTCTACCTCCCATGGAAAATGGACTTGAGTTAACTTTTAGTCATGACTCTTCTGTTATTTATTTTTCTGTATGGAGCAACATTATGGATTTTGATCACAAAAGATCATTTTTATTTTTCTAAATAACTTTGGATTCAGTTAACAGCACCATCTAACAAAGACACAGTTCCACTTAAGAAAAAAAATCATAGTGATAATCTGGTTCTGGAAACCCCCCACACTTTGGTTATAGGACATAAGAAATAAAGCTGGAACTAACCTGGAAATGTCCTCCTTGTTGACTAGCTTTCACAGTGTTTAAAGGTGCTATGCAAACTGGGTGTGGTGGTACATGCCTTTAATCCCAGCATTTGGCGGCCTACAGAGTGAGTTCCAGACAGCTTGGGCTACAGGGAGACCCTGTCTCAAAAAGACCCCCCCCCAAGAAAAAAGGTTGCTATGCAGCTCATTGGGGGAGAAAAGTCACACAAATGGTCTTCTCTGGGGTAGTCTTTGCATGCTACAAGATGTGCTCTCTGGTATAATTGTGCGAGGAATGTTACGGGGTATTGTAAACTGGCCAAACACCATGGCTGGGGAGATCATAGGCACTAGGGGAATGTGCTCCTATTGTTTTGCTAAGTAAATATGTCCGACTGCCTTGTAAATATGTAGGTTCATATCCACAGCTTTGTGTTGCTCTCAGCCTTGGCCAGAAGAAGCGTCTTTTTGCATTGGGCAGCAGTTAATGAGGAGTGTCATAACTGGCTGCAGTGCTGAGAATAAGTGACTTGATTGCTCAGCCCTAAATGAGACATCTAAATCACTCCCCTGACTCCAAGGCTCGGGAACATTGTGGAAGAGGGGCAGAAAGAAGGTAAGAATGGAGAGGAGTGTTGTAAACTCTGACTTTGGGACATGGCATGACCGTTTCACTCATGAGCTCACAGCAGGTTTCTGTGCTTACCAGCAGAAGGCCTGCCTAAGATAGAGTCTATCAATGTTCAAGCATGGATGAGGGAGGGGCTATGAGACCTCACCTCTGCTGACGGTCTAGTGACAGTTAATGGCTGTTTGGGGAGGGGAAGTCAATTTTCTTCAGGGATGTCACCAGTAGTAATTTGCCCAGGATCCCATAAATAACCTCATGCACATGCAAGCAACCCCTAATTAAGCTCAGCGGGCTGTATTATTAAAAAAGATGTGAAGGTAGGAGGGCTTATGCCCAGGAGTCCAAAGGAGTGGAAGGGGGATAAAAGGCAAGTAGGAGTGAATACAATAAAAATCTATGTATATACATGTATGAACAGCCAGAGAATAAACTAAAAAATGTTTTTTTAGAAAAGTAATCCATGAAGAAGAAATATTTTAAAAAGAGGATGTAAAATAATATATATACTTAAAATGTACAAAGAACAAAGGAATCTGAGCCGTAGTCTAGGCTTAAAAATTTTAGCTACCAGAGGCTGCGGAGGATTCCAAGTTCAAAGCCAGCCTGGTCAACTTAGAACAGTTGTCAAAATAAAAGTAAAAAGAGGTCTGTGGATGATGTAGCTTAGTGGTACAGTACTTGGCTAGCATGGGCTTTCTGTGTGTTCAATCCCTAGAATACTCACACACACACAACACACACACCCACACACACACGTATTGACATAGCAGATGTTTAGTAATGAAAGATCACATGTAGCTCTCTTTCATAATTTTTCTGAATTCTAACAGAAAGCAAGAGTATTATTTGTATTGGCTGGTGGATATTAATAAAATATCGCCTCTTTAAAAAAAAGATTTCCCTGGAGCTGTTGTCTTGGTCTCTAGTCAATTCTGGCTGTTTTCTTTCATGGGCTGACACTTGTCCAGGAATAACCTTTTCGATCCTATAATGAACACACGCAATAGATATATAGGTATTTAAACAGTATAATAATATATAGCCTTTCGATCCTACTACTGAACACACGCAATTAGATATATAGTGTATTTAAACAGTACTAATTGTTATGGTAGTTACTTGGTATAGACACAGTATTTTGGATGTATGGTTAATCCCATGAATTACATTTCTTCTGTTAAGTATGACAGGGTCTTCTGTGGTTTTATAACATCTCCTAACCATTAGAGGTTGTAAGCTTGTGGCATCAGCCATGGTTATTCCTCCAGGAGAGAGCTAATAGCCAATTAGATTTGGGATATACAGACATAAGGCTGCCACTGGCGCACAGCATTTCCAGGCAGGTGAGGTGTAGCTGGTGCTGATGGAGGAGCTCCAGAGAAAGTAGACTGTTTTGCTTCTCATCCACCTGTGCCCCTTTTCTAAACCTAGGGAACAATCTTCAGAAGAGGGGGCACGGTAGAATGTAAGGGCTGCAATTGGGGTGAATGGTGAAACTACAACAATATAGACTGGACACTCATTTGGTCAACTTGATTGAATATACAAGCCCCTCCTGCTGGATGGTGGGACCCATGAGCTGTGTGGGTTTGGGCACAACTGCTTGCAAATTGGTTTTACATGAGGATGCTGTGTACTCACAAATTATCACTTATTGTTTAAAAAAAATGAAAACAAAACAAAACAAAAAAACAGAGAAAGATGCAGAAAAGTTACGGCAGAATGCATGATCTGGGATGGGTACGGGTGGGGTGGGGGGAAGGGAAAGGGATAGCTGCCTGAACTGAATTGGAAAATGATGTATGAAATACACAAAGCATAAAAAAAAGACCAAAATAATAAATAAAAAAAAGATTTCCCATTGAATATTCTCTGTTTTCCATAATTGAGTCTTAGTCTCACAAAACTGTTTCAGGGTTTAGCTTAGAAGTTTTCTTCTTATCAAAAAACATTTTCCCAATTATATTTTTTTGTCTCTGCATCTCTGTCTCTGTCTCTTTCTTTCAAAAGAATGATGCCCTTCATACTTTGCTAGTGAGAGTGTAGACGAATCACTTTGTGAAGACAGGTACCAATCTGTCATTTTTATACAACATTCCCTCTTGATCCACAGTTCTCTTCTGAGAATCTGACAGTTGTCACTACGTATGTGAAATGAAATTTATTCACTGAGGCAACCCTCCTACCCCTACAAGGTCCAAAGATTCTTATGTATAGGAAAGCAATGCTGTCAACGGAGTAGAATCACAAGATAGAATATGTGACAGCTATATTACTAAGACTACAAGAAACAATACTGTATAAACCAGAGAGGGCTTTGTCAGTGTGCATTTTAGATGTGGCTCAGCAGCAACAGCTTCACTTGGTTCTAGTAGAGCTGCTGAAAGGCATCTTCAATAGGCAGCAGCCTCCAGAGGACCAGCCCTACCCCTGATGGACCTCATCCAGTCTCACTGCCCCAAGGCCATGCTCTCTATAGAGATCCCTTGAATGGCTGTGGAGCCCCTAAGCACCCCACCTTTTGTTGTTGTTGTTTGGCTTTTTTAGAGACTCATGTAGTCCAGGTTGGCCTCAAATTTGTTATGAAGCTGAGGATAACCTTGAACTCATCCTGCCTCTACCATCTTAACTGTTGGGATCACAGGCTTGTGGCACCATACTGGGTTCTATCTCATTTTGATGGCTATAGTACTAATATGAAACATTCGAACAATTTTCCTAACTGACTGGAAATAGTCATAGTAATTCATTTTTGAGTGTGTTCCAGCTGACCTTTTTTTGAATATATTAATAAATATTTTTAAGTTTGCAGCTTCTATAAAAGGAGCAGCGTGATGAAACTTTAAAGGAAATTTTGAAATCTTTTAGGAACTAGCATTTCTTTGGATTCAACATTCTTACCTATGTGACATGCTGAAATCCTAATCCTCTTTAGGGAGCAGGCTGGGAAAACATTCTGTGATGCAATGGGCGGTGGGGTTGCCTGACTTCTGGGAAATATGTAATGTGTTTAAATAGCTGGGACCCCAGGGATGGTGATGCACCAAGCCAGCTGTGGCCTAAGCCTTCATCAGGTCTCCTAAATCTGGGACACTCCATTTCTCAATATGTATAACACAGAAAATCGTAATTATAAAAAAAAATTCGTTTCTGAAACCCGCGTTTGTACATGCTATTTGAGGCTTTTCTTTGTTTCAAGTCTGTTCATAATTGTTCTTCGAAGCATTTTATGACTATTTAGAAATTCATATCAGATAATTCAAATACCCGTGACTTCTCAGTGTTGGCCCGTGTTGGCTGTCTTTTCTCATTTGAGCTGAGAGTCTTCCACTTCTTTCTACAGTGAGTGGTTTTCATTTGTATACTAAACGTTTTAGGTATGTAATGAATCCTGGACCTTGTTTAAAAATCTTTTATTTTATTTTTTTTAATCAGTCCTCTTCTGGTTTCATGTTGGCAAAGGAAGGGGGCCTGGCCTTATCACTTTCAAATGGAGGTAAAAATCCAGTTCCCCATCAGTCTCCACTGACATGTGAAGGAACGCTTTCCTGCTTTTGGGTCTGGCTGAGGACCTCCCTGCTAGGTCTTTACTGACACCCTGGCTAGCAAGGGAAGAGGCATCTCCTTATACCATTGAAAGGGAGGGAACTCGGAGCCAGGCATGGTGGTGCACGCCTTTAATCCTAGCACTTGGGAGGCAGAGGCAGGCGGATCTTTGTGAGTTCAAGGCCAGGCTGGTCTACAGAGTTCCAGGACATCTGGGGCTACAGGGAGACCCTGTATAGAAAAGACAAAAATAAAAGAAAGAAAGGAAGGAAGGAAGGAAGGAAGGAAGGAAGGAAGGAAGGAAGGAAGGAAGGAAGGAAGGAAAGGAAGGGAACTCACTACCTCTGGAAGCAGCTGAGCAAGCCATTTGCCCTGCACCTCCATGGTCTCCAGTTGCCCTGCGCCTCCACGGTCTCCAGTTGCCCTGCACCTCCACGGTCTCCAGTTGCCCTGCACCTCCATGGTCTCCAGTTGCCCTGCACCTCCACGGTCTCCAGTTGCCCTGTATCTCCACGGTCTCCATGGTCTCCAGTTGCCCAGTGTCTCCACGGTCTCTGTTTCAGCTACCACCTCCATGTTCTTGCTCTGCTTGAGCCTCTGTGCTGGCTTCCCTCTATGAAGGACTGTGCTATAAGCCGAAATAAACCCTTTCTGCCCCAAGTTGCTTTTTTTTTGTGTGTGTGTGTGTGTGTGTGTGTGTTTTTGATATGGAGTCTCCCTGTAGCTGTCCTGGAACTCACTATGTAGACCAGGCAGGCTGGCCTTTAACTCACGGAGATCTGCCTTCCTCTGACTCCAGAGTGCTGGGACTACAGGCATGTACCACCATGCCGGCCCAAATTGCTTTTTATCACAGCAACAGAGAAGCAAACTAGAATACCTGGTCAATCCGCCAGAACTATTGAACACTGTATTTCCCATGTTTTGGAAATTCATTTTTCCTCCATATTTTCAAATTCAGTGGTGCTTTTAGCATTCACTCCTCAATAGTTAAGAATTTCTGTAACACTTTCCTCACTTGGTTTCTGGGACACCGTGCTGACCTTCTTTTCCTGTCCACCACTCCTCCTGACTCAGAGCTCTGAATACTCTACAAAGTATTTGGTCTTCTCTTTTCTATGCATGTATTTCTTAGGTGATGCCAGGATTTTATATTCATCCCAAGATTTCCTCTGATCCACGTGACAAAGTAGCACAATTTGTCCTTTTTTTTTTTTTTTTTTTCTTTTTGGATGTCTAATAGATTGTGGGCAATCCAGCTTGAATTGCCGGCTGGATTTCCAACTAGCACTGTATAGCCAAGAGTCTGGCTCTGCCTCCAGGAGGAGGAAGGTGTGCAGTGGTGCGAGTTGGGGCTATGATTGGTCCTGGGAAATGACATCATTTTTTATAAGCAAGCTGTGCAGCAGTAAATCGGATTCCATTTAACCTCATCATGGAGTTCCTGGCCGGATTTTTATTAATTATTGCACGCATACAGGCTAAGGTAGCCTGAGTTTCGTTCGGGTGGCCAGTGGGTTGGAAAAAGATTCCCTCTGCGGACCACCAACTTGGGTCGTGGTGTTTGAGTGAAATTCCTGTCCCGGCTCTGGGCAGGTGGGAGTCACAGCAAGAGTGAAACTCGTTTGTGGGTCCAGGCTAAGAGCCCAAGTTGGATTACCACTTAGGTTGGCTGCGGGAAGTAGCCAGCGGTCTCTCGCGTGAGGGGCCAGCTCCCCACAGTCATGCAAAGTGGGCTGGTGTCCCCATCCCCTTAGCAGGGTGGTCCCTGTTTGCATTAAAGAAAGCTTCCTACAATAGATGTGTCAAACTTAACACCCACAAATCTGGACTCCAAGTCCAACTGTGTTCTTCCTGAAATCTTCCTCATAGCTTTAAAACAGTACAAAGGAGCTGGGCATGGTGGCGCACGCCTTTATCCTAGCACTTGGGAGGCAGAGGCAGGCGGATCTTTGTGAGTTCAGGCCAGCCTGGTCCACAGAGTGAGTTTCCAGGACACTGGGTCCACAGGGGACCCTGTCTCGAAAAAGACAAAAAAAAAAAAAAAAAACCCCAAAACAACACAACAACAAAAAAACAGTACAAAGAGGGAAAAGGGAAGGAGCCGTCCATTAACTTGGTGCTGGAAACCAGGGCAAGAGGTGATATTTGAACAAAAATTAGAATAATTGTAAGGATCCATTCCTGAGACAACTATGATTTTTTTTTCAAAAAGGGAGGGTGCAGTAGGAAGATTCTAAATATGATTAAGAAGTATATATATATATATATATATATATATATATATATATATATATAGTTTTTATTTTGTTATTTTAAAATATACATTGAAAAAATGATCTTCAAAACTAAAACAAAAAAAAAAAGGAAGGAGAAAGGGAAGAAAAGAGAGTGAATGAGGGAGCCAGAGGGAGGGGAGAGAGTGAGAGAGATTTAGTAGTCATTATTGCATTTCTTATGTTCACTATGATTTATCAACAAATCCTTTTGACCTTGATCTGTTCTGTTGGTTTTATTTCTACTACTTTTTCTATGTAACTCATTTTTCAGTCTGACTATTGAAATAGTTTTCCAAGAGATCTCTATTGGAATTTGATACGATTTCTTTATTGCTATTTACAACAAAGACAAGAGATAGTGATGCTCAGTCATTTCTTATTGAGTAAAAGAATGATCTATGTTCTTCAGTCATAATGATTTTAGTAAGATTTGATGTATCTTTTTGCTAATTGATACTACTCAATAGTTTGTATTACCATCAAGCTTAAAAATCTTTCTAATCTTAAATGATCTCTCTCTGTTTATCTCTACAGCTCATTTCCTACCACCTTTTCCCATCTCTTCCCATAGCATTTGTTTTCTTGATGTGCCTCAAATGTGCCAACTAGCCTTTGAGACAGATGACTGTTCCTCCTGACTAGGACAGTCCCCAGATTTTCAACTGGTTGCTTTCTTCCTCTTCTAGTGTTTTGTTGCGTGCTTTTTTTTTTTTATTGTTGTTTCTTTTGTTTTGGTGGTGGGCCTTGATGTCAGGACCCTGCACATGCTCTACCACTGAGCTACTTCTTGAGCTCTCCTAATTTCTGCTCAAAGCTTTCTTTTCAGAGAAGCTTTCCATGACAACCTCAAAGTACCTTAGAACAGCTTTGCTCACTGTTCTCTTTCCTTTTACGATGGCTTTTCTTTATAACCTTTATTACTACAAGACATTTATTTACTATTTTTATTGTCTATAATATTCTCTAGAGTGTGAGATTCATGAGACATCCATTTCTGTGAGCTGAACAATCTGGTTGAATGAAGAGATGCATTAATCTGATTATAACCTTCCTGCTTTACAGATGGGGATACTGAAGATGGAGGGGAAAGGCTACATTTTAAGTTGTTGGCTAAGCTGGGACTCCAACTGCTGTCCTTTGGCATTCCAGGCCAGATCAGGTTTGACCACATGATATTGCTGCAACTCCCTAAAGGATCCTATCCTTCCTGTTCCCTGCCCAGTATACATGCAGAGTTTTCTGTGTGCCTTTATTTCTCATTAACAATAACACAAGCTGGCTAGCACTTTCCAGGATTTCCCAGAAGGGAGAGGAGGAGCAGAACACCTCTGCTGGCTTCTCCTTTGAAATGGGGACTTTGCAACGTCCGTTGCTGTGCCATTGTTGGACAACAATATGTGTCTCACAGGCAGGGAAAGGTTCCCACACTTGGGGCTGACCAGACGCTTGGCTGGTAAGCCGGGGTCTCCCCATTACTCCTGGGTTCCTTGTTTCTTTTTCCTCTCTCTTTGTTATGTCATCTATTCATGACTGGGGCAAGATGCCATGCTATTCTTTCTCAATTCTGGATCAGTCTGTTATTAGCTATTCTCCTTGGGTGCCCTATTCATGGAAACATAACCACCCCCAGTTGCAGTAGGTGAACTACGTGGAAAAGTTCAAGGCACATTTTTCCTGCTTGGTTTGTGTTTCCTGTGATTCAGCAGTCTTCGGAGGGAGCTCTTCATCACATTAACTATCATGGCTCATAGTGTCTGTGGATCCACAGAGGCGAAATCCAATCCGAATTCTGTGGATGTTCTCAGGGAATTCTAAAGCTAAGTCACAGCAAAATGAGTCTGGGTTACAGTAAAGCGAGTCCCTGTTGTGGGTCACCTGGATCCATCTAAGGCGGTTAAGAGTTCTGAAATGGAAAGTTCTGGTGTAAGTTGAGAAGATTCAGCATGTGGTACTCAGGTCACTTGAGGTTAAACTTGAATTTTCCCCCTAGGTTTCCTTCCCAGTGCCAAGTTACCCTGCTTTCTGAATAAGAGTTTCCCCACCCTAAGAGGATGAAGAGTAATAACCAGCCTGGTAAAAGCTGGTTTTGTATTGTGCTTTTAGCTGTTTTGGAAGGGAACTGAATCCAAGCAAGATAGCCTTTTATCTGCAGAACTTAAGTGTGGATGTTAAGGAAGCATATCTTAATTTAACAGGTGTTAACTTTTTTTGTCTATAAAACAGTAAGCTTTTCATCTCAGCTCACAAGTTAGACAGTCCCTAAATTACATGTTTGGTTATGATTTTTTGGTGTTATGATGGTACAAAAATGATATGTGTTTAGTAGAAACCATATTTCAGTGTTATTCTTGGGATAGTGATATTCCACTTAGTCACAGGGATAAATGACTGATACTGTATGCTGAACTGTGTTATTTGGTAGGTAGTATTTTAAATGAAGTTTGTGTTTGTATGTGCATGCTTCTGTGTGTGAAGGTACACATGTTTGCAGATGCATGTGCACATGTGTGCCACAGCATGTGGAAGTCAGAGGACAGCCTTGAGTGTTGTTCCTCAAGTGCCATCCATCTTTCTTTGAAACAGGATCTCTCATTGGCCTAGAGCTTGCCAAGTAGGCTTGGCTGGCTGGCCAGTGAGCGGAAGCATTCACACGTCTGTGTCTCCATAGTGCTGCAATTACAAGCATGTACCGCTGCATTCAGTTTTTTTTTTCTTGATGTAGGTTCTGAGGATGCAGTTTATGTCCTTGTGCTTGGAATGCAAGCATTTTATCAACCATGCTATCTCTCCAGCTTTAAATACATTTTTAGCTCATGATATTTTCAGTTTTACAATTGATTCATTGTGACAAAACCCCATTATATCTGTATATGCAATATTCATATAAACGAAAGAACTGAACTGAACTACCTTCTGAAATGCTGACTCATCAGGTGAAATACAAATAGTGCAGTTGTATCTTTTTTTTTCAAAGCCAATTTTTATTGAACTTTTGTGCATTTCATACAAAATTTCTAATCAAATCTAGACCCATGGTGCCCCCTTCCTTGCCCCCATCCAGGGCTCATGCATTCTGCCAAGCATGTTTTTCATCTTTTTCTCAGTCTCTTTTAAAATTTTCGATGCAGAAGTTTATTGTTTCAAACAGAAGTTCACTGTTTCAGTCAGTTCTTTGACCCAGTCCTTTTGTTGTTGTTTTTATTGTTCCTTCTAATTCTCATCACTCCAAAATATGCACATAGGCATGCCACATATATCATAGATTTTAGCATCTTTAGCTTCTGATTTTTTTTCTTTATTAGGCTGAAAGATGTCATGTTTGAAGGCTCCTCCTTGGCAAGCCCAAACTGCCATCAGTTCTGCCCTTGTGCTCCACATTGGGGTTTTCCCTTCCCGTGGTCACCAAATGAGGTGTACAGTTGTATCCTAAGCCGACAGATTAAGCATGTCTTTAATTTTTTTAATTTTTTTTTTTTATTTTTTATTTTTTTTTATTTTCGAGACAGGGTCTCCCTGTAGCTCTGGCTGTCCTGGAACTCACTCTGTAGACGAGGCTGGCCTTGAACTCACAGAGATCTGCCTGCTTCTGCCTCCCAAGTGCTAGGATTAAAGACGTGCACCACCACACCTGGCAATATCTTTAAAATTTTTAACTGATACATAAAACATATGTATATTCACATATACTTTGTGAAGTTTTGATATGTATATTCGGCGAATCCCAGAACATCTCAAATATGTTTGAATCCCAGAACATCTCTTTGTTTCCTTAAATGTTTGCCATCTCTTTATGGTTAAAACATTAAAAATTCTTTCTTTTGGCTTTTCAAGTAAAATCTACAGTATATCAGAGTATTGTATTGTATTGTACTTTACAGCATTTTGTAGCACTGAATTGAAGATTGAAAGTGCAGAATCTATGCTTTGAAGCCAGGAGACCTGGATTCAAATTCCTGCTGTACATCTGCTATGCCTTTTGATTTAGAAGTTCCTTTTCCTTTCTGAGCTTGTTTCCTTATCTGAAAATAAAGTTATTAATATTATAAATGTCATGAGGTAAGCATGAAGATTATGTAATGTAATTATACAATCATAAAATGCTTAGTACAGTCTGGATATATGGTATGTATTCATAAATAGAGCTATAATTATAATTACGAATGTAGTGTGCAATGTCATGGAAACAGAGAGAAAATATAATTTGGCATTTTCTTTTTTTTTTTTATTTATTTTTAACAAATCTAGACCTGTGTTCCCGCCCATTCCCCCACCCCGGCATTTTCTTTTTTAAATGTATTTTATTGATTAATTTTTATGTTATGTGTATGAATGTTTTGCCTGCATGTATATAAGTGTACCCATGTTATGCAATGCTTATGGAGGTCAGAAGAGGGCATCAGATCCCCTGGAACTTGAGTTACAGATGGTTGTTAGTCACCATATGGGTGCTGGGAATCGAGCCTGGGTCCTCTGCAAGAGCAGCCAGTGCTCTTAACTGCTGAGCCACCTCTCCAGCCCAAATTTGATATTTTCTAATATAGTTCCTAATTTTTAGAAGGTCACTGAAGCTCCCACACCCTACCTTCCCAAAGCAAGCGCCCTCAAACAGTGTGCTTGTGGCGTCCTTTGAAGGAACTCTCTGTGTTGTTTGTGGTTTGTTTCTTTTCCTGAGTTCTCAAGTCCTGTGTCCACGTTTCTCCCCTTCTTAGTTCAAGCTTTATCTGAAGATGTAGGAAGGGACAAGTTATGGTGTGGACTTTACTGTCCCTCTTCATCTTTATAAATGAGCAAAATCACCCTGAGATGTGTATGGTAGGACTAGGGAGAGGAAAAAAAAAAAGCACAGAAGACAGAGAGAAAAAGAAGTGTGCAGACCAGAGTCTGCCAGTTACCACAGCCTGGCCAAGTGCAACAAAGTCCAAGTAACTGCGGCTCAAACCAGATAAATATTCACCTCATAGCACAGCAGTTCTCAGGAGGGTGCTGGGGTCAGTGTGGCAGCCTTGGTCTTCTGTGACTAGGCTGTTCTAAATTTCTTCTTATCATCCTTGATGTGAGGCTTTTGGCATTAAGTTTCCTTATAGCAGCTGCAGTCTTCACACCGCATTCTTAGAGACAGGATAACACAGACAGCACACAGGATTCTCAGTTAAAATAGAATTGCAGGGAAACAACAGATCATGTTTCTGTATGTCCCAAATAGTACGGGCATATTTATACTAAAAATGATTGTTTATCTGAAATTCAAATATAACTAGATAAGCTTTTATTTTTGTTTAAAAAGTATTGTTATTGATTCTTTGAGAATAGTTATTTATTATTTATTTATTTATTTATTTATTTATTTATTTATTTATTTAGTCTTTTTGAGACAGAGTCTCCCTACAGCCCGAACTGTCCTGGAACTCACTCTGTAGACCAGGCTGGCCTTGAACTCACAAAGATCTGCCTGTCTGCCTCTGCCTCCCAAGTGCTAGGATTAAAGGCGTGCGCCACCACACCTGGCAAGAATTTTAAACAGTGTATTTTGATCATAGTCAGGCACTCTCCCCCATTTCTACCCTCTCCTTACTGCTCCCCTAACTTCATGTTCCTCCTCCTCCTCCTCCTCCTCCTCCTCCTCCTCCTCCTCCTCCTCTTTCTTCTTCTCGTCTATTTGAGAAAGGGTCTCCCTGTAGCCTCGGGTAGAATGAATTTATTGTTAATATGTAAATACATTTATTTTTTAAAAGCACATATGCATAGGTGCCTGCACACACATGAACATGCACCACGTATGTACACACAAAAGATTAGTGCAAATTTTCTGTAAAAAGTTAGTTTAGGGCTAGAGAGGTAGCTCAGTGGGTAAGACACTTAGAACCAAGCTTGGTGACTTGAGCTTGATCCCCAGGAGCCCACTTGGTGGAAGGAGAGAACCAATTCCCTCATGCTGTATTCTGACCTCCATACATGTGCCATGGCATGCATGTGACTACACACATACATGCACACACACTACAGAAAGAAATGGAAAAAATTTAATAAATTTTTATGTAAAAGAAATCCTTGCAGAAGCTCAGTTGCAAAACATGTGTTCAACTGAAATAGTAATCAGTATAAAAATGATGGGATTGAAGTTTTGAAAAAATTCTCTGATATTAGATTAGATCCTGTCAGATGGTCAGCTAATTTTTACAAACAAGAAGGCACACAGAGAATAAGTCATCCTCCTGGGCTCCTGAGACATCGGAGCAATTAATGTCTGTATCTTATCATAGTGTTTACTAACTGGTCTCTGCTCACTTGCCATGCCTGCATCACCATAAGGATATGTCAACCTAAGCCGGGCGTGATGGCACACACCTTTAATCCCAGCACTTGGGAGGCAGAGGCAGGTAGATCTCTGTGAGTTCAAGGCCAGCCTGGTCTACATAGGGGAATTCCAGGACAGCTGGAGCTATAGGGAGACCCTGTCTCAAAAAAAAAAAAAAAGATTTGTCACCCAACATACTAGAAAATTATGTGTATTATTAAACAAGGGCATCTCATTCTTGCCAGAGAGAAGCTATTCTTCCATTCTTGCATTGGCCACCTGAGTATCTGTTCTTTCATCTAAGCCTAACCCCCCTCCCCCACAAGATCTGTCCTGGATCTCATTCTCTCCAACCAGCTTTTTTGGGGATTTCACCTCATCTATCACTCCCTCTCCCTCCCTGAGATTTAAACTTTCTTCTCTTCCACCGAAGCTTCTTTTCATGAACAGGTAATTCAGATTTGAGTCTTTTTTATCTTATAAAACCTCTTCCCTTCAGGTACTATCCTGGCTTTACTTCTCCTTCATGGCCAAAGCTGAGGTGATTCGTGCTTACTCCATCGACTTCTTCACCTTCCTTCTCTGCCATCTTCATTGTTATTTCATTGGAGATGCTGTTGCTGATTCTCTCAATGCTCCTCACTCCATTTACTGCAAAGGACTCTGTTGTGCTCTTGCTTGATTTCTTGGCTTATTCTGGACACGCTTTGCCCTGTGTTTCTCAGGGTTTTCTCCTGGGCTTGTTCATATCTTTGTTTCCAGAGTCCCAACCTACCTGTGGCATCTCCATTACACTGTCTCAGGACCACCGTACTTTACAGTATATACACTCTCACGGATGGTTCTGCTGATCCCTGGGGTTGGATATATTTAATATCATTGAATGATGGATGATTGTAAACGTAGCTCTCCACGGAACTCTTCTGATCTCTATATCAAAGTATTCAGTTATCTCAGAACAGCTACTTTGCATGTCTCATGGGTCTCGGAATCAATATGTCCAAAATTTAACTTGAATGAAATGTTTTTAGTGCACATTTTAAAGAAAAATTTGGACACAGTGATATTTTGAATTATATCCTCCACACGAAATTCTTCAAAGTTTAGCCATCTTGCTCTAAGTAAAAACTAAAGGCATCACAATGCCCACAAGGCTTTCTGTAAACTGTGCCAATCCTTCACTCCCATCCCCTTCCCTCCTACCAGTCTCCTCTTTACACAGAGCACCCTGGCCACATTGACCAGACCTGCCCTCAATGCAGTAGCCTCAGGACTTGTTTTTCTTCTCCAAGTTTTCCCTCCAGACATCAGTATGTGCTTGCTTGCATCTGTGAAGACTGGTCAGATACCACCATTTGCTAAAGCTTCTCCTTAACAACATCCTCCCAAGTCTGGCATTCTTTATCCTCACAACATTTAATGATGCTAGAATAAAAATTGTTATCTAATTCCCTTCGCCAGAGTACACAGGCTACATCTTGGCAGGAGATTTTGCCTTTTCTGTTGATTGGTTTTTCTTAACATTACTTAGAGTATGGCCTGGAATTTAGGATATAATCAATAACTGACTGTGGAAAACAATAAATGAATAAATGTCCAACCCCTTGACTCCTCAGATGTGCTAGTCAGCGTTTCAGTAACCAGCACTCCCATGAACCAATTTACTCAGTGTAGAAAGCCAGAGATTGACTCAGCTTCTTGCATCACCTGTCATCTACCCATCATTCAGTCCTTCTGCCATGTCCTAGAAATCAACTTCCCATCACATGGTTATATCCTATTCATCCTTCAGATTAGATCATGTTTATAATGTTTATGATGTTTCCTTTTAAGATCCAGGCTAGACCTAACGCAAATTGGCCTTGATCATGTAATTTCAGAAGTGCCTTATCGAAGGGGCATGCATATACATAAAGAACTTGAATCTTCATTTTGTTAAAATTCATCACTATAAATGATTTGTAGCTTGGGCCTAGTAGTAAAGCCTGTTAGATTTACTTACTATTACCTGTAGGAAATTAATGTCTATGAGAAAAAAATAACATTCAGCATTTCAGAGATCATATTTAGCTTATAATGCAGGAGGTAAAATTTTATAGGGACTATTACTAAAATTATATAAATATATATTTTTGCATAGAAAGAAAATATTGGTGGATATATAATTAACTATATGGCAATTAAAAACTTCATCCTATTTATCTTTCTTTTCCATGGTTTTTTATTTATTTTTATTTTTTTATTTTTTATTAATTTTATTTATTTCTGTATGTGTATGAATGTACTGTCTGCATGCAGGTCTGTGCACCTGTGTCGTGCAATGCCGCGGAGGTCAGAAGAGGGTATCGGATTCCCCTGGAACTGGAGTTCTCCTGGAATTGGAGTTTCAGATGGTTCTCGGCCGCCATGTGGGTGCTGGGGATCGAACCCTGGTCCTCTGTAAGAGCGGTCGGCGCTCTTAACCGCTAGGCCATCTCTCCAGCCCCCATGGTTCTTATAATTATAATTTTTATGCTCATAACCAGGATAGAACAAGTAAATGAAAAAATGTTTGTGTTTTAGACACATGCCTTGGTTCAACTAAGTAATGACCTTCAAAATTTATATAGTGTGCTCATGAATGATCAGTTCCATGTGAACAAGTGCCGTGGCAAGAATCTTGATGGTGAAGTTCATGTTACAGCTGAAGGGGATTTTAAGAGGTCATTTAGGTCTGTGGTTCTCACAGTGGTCCAGACCACCACTAGCAGCAGCAGCAGCAGCAGCAGCAGCAAAGACTCACTGAGTTAAAAATTATGGGGTAGGGCCTAGCAACTTGTGTTCTGATACACCTTCCAGATACCTCTGATGCACTCAAGTTTGAGAACCACTGGTCTCAAAAATCACAAAGATTGTGATCCTTTGACATAGCTGTGGATCAAAACATCTGGAAGGGTTTTTTTTTTGCATATTTTCTATTGTTATTAAATTTTTATACATCATTTCTCAGTCCAATTTAGACTCATTTCCCTTTCCATGCCCCTCAACCCACCCGAGTTCATGTATTCTGCCATACATGTCTTGCATCTTTTTCTGAGTCTTTCCAAAGTTTTTTTAAAGCAGAGGATTATTGTTCTTGGGAGAACTTCACTGTTTCAGTTGGGTTCTTTGTCTCAGTTTTTGTTGTTGTTGTTGTTGTCGTTCCCTCTAACTTGTATTGCTTCAACATATGCATATATATGTATATATATATATGTCTCACCTATACTAAACTTATGTCATCTAAAAACAAACTGTATGTTATTTCCAAATCATATTTCAGGATTCGCATTTTTCCCTTTTAATTTTATATTACTCTAAAATATGCATACATGCCCTCCACCAATATACCAGGATTCTGAAGTCTGAAAATAAGTGGTAGGTTAATTCTAGAACCTGTTAAGGGATTCACATTATAAAAACACAGTTGCTTTCAGGTAAAAAGAAATATAACATTAATGTTTCTCAGTTTGCCTTATAACTAGGTTCTTGGTGCTAGCATCCACAGATGAGGGATACTATTCATCATTTGTTTTTCTGGGACTGTGTTACTTCACTTAACATAATATCTTCTAGTTCCATCCACTAACCTGCAAAGTTCATAATGCCATCTTTTTTTTTTTTAATTTATTCATTTTCGTATATGTATGAATGTACTGTCTGCATGTAGGTTTGTGCACCTGTGTTGTGCAATGCCTTGGAGGTCAGAAGAGGGCGTCGGATTCCCCTGGAACTGGAGTTAAAGACGGTTTTCAGCCACCATGTGGGTACTGGGGATAGAACCCGGGTCCTCTGCAAGCGCAGTTGGCACTCTTAACCACTAGGCCATCTCTCCAGCCCGCCATCTTTCTTTACTGCTGAATAGTACTCCATTGTGTAGATGTACCTCATTTTTGTTATCCACTTGTCTGTTGAGAGGCATTTGGGTTTCTTCCAGCTCTTCAGTATTGTTTTTTTTTTTTTAATTTTTTAAATTTTATTTATTTTTGTAAAAATATATGTATAAATGTACTGTCTGCATACAAGTTGTGCACCCATGTCGTGCAGTGCCGCGGAGGTCAGAAGAGGGTGCTGGATTCCCCTGGAACTGGAGTTCTCCTGGAATTGGAGTTTCAGATGGTTCTCGGCCGCCATGTGGGTGCTGGGGATTGAACCTGGGTCCTCTGTAAGAGCGGTCGGCACTCTTAACCACTAGGCCATCTCTCCAGCCCCCAGCTCTTCAGTATTGTAAAGATGGCTGCAATAAACATGGATGTGCATGTATCTTTGTGGTAGAATGAGTCTTTTGAGTATATACCCAGGAGTGATATGGCTAGGTCAGGTGGTAGGCTCATTTTGAGTCTTTTAAGGGTTCTCCATACTGTTTTCCATAGTGGTTGTATGAGTTTACATTCCCACTAGCAGTGGATGTGTATTCCTCTTTCCCCACAACCTCTCCAGCATTTGGTGTCTTTTGTTTTTCTGATTGGAATGAGATGATATCTTAAAGTGGTTTTAATTTGCATTTCCTTAATTATTAGCGATGTGGAACCTTTTTTAGATGTTTCTCAGCCATCTTTATTTCCTCACTGGTGAGTCTCTGCTCAGCTCTTTACTCCACCTTTTGAGTGAGTCATTTGTTTTCTTATTTCTGTGTTTTTTGAGTAGTTTGTGTATTCTAGAACTTAATGCTCTGTCAGAAGTATCACTGGCGAAGGTTTCCTCTCACTCTGTGGGTTTTCTCTTCATTTCCCTGGTTGTTTCTTTTGCTGTGATCTGGAAGTTTTAAAGATTCTTTTTTTTTTATTTGTTTATTTATTTATTTGTATGAATGTACTGTCTGCACGTAGGTTTGTGCACCTGTGTCATGCAATGCCGCAGAGGTCAGAAGACGGTGTCGGATTCCCCTGGAACTGGAGTTCTCCTGGAATTGGAGTTACAGACGGTTCTCAGCCGCCATGTGGGTGCTGGGGATTGAACCCGGGTCCTCTGCAAGAGCAGTGGGTGCTCTTAACTGTTAGGCCATCTCTCCAGCCCAGTTTTAAAGATTCTTAATGCCTGTATTACAAACACTAGAATTCCTGAGTTAGCTTACTTTAAGTGAGGCTATCAATAATTTTAATTATTTCTTAAATGATTTAACCAGAACTGCCGCTAATTTAGTCCTTCACTACTCAAAGTGTGGTCCCTGGACTCACATGCCTTAGGAGCTATTTTAGGAATCTAGGATCCAACTCCAGCCTTATTGAATCAGAATCTGCATTTGAACAAGATACTCAAGTGACTAGTACATTAAAGTTTAAGAATCACTAACATTTTTTTCAGGAGAGAAAACCATTCCCCAAAGAGTTAACATTCTTTTTAAAACATTTTTTTTAATTAAAAAATTTTTTTTTATGTGTATGAATGTACTCTTTGCATGTAGGTCTGTGCACCCGTGTTGTGCAATGCCACGGAGGTCAGAAGAGGGCGTCAGATTCCCCTGGAACTGGAGTTAAAAACAGTTCTCAGCCACTGTGTGGGTGCTGGGGATTGAACCCAGGTCCTCTGCAAGAGCAGTTGGTGCTCTTAACCGCTAGGCCATCTCTCCAGCCCCAAAGAGTTAACATTCTTACCCTGACATCTCATTGCTGAGGGAATATGGGGAGGAACAGAAACCCAAGATGCTCACGACTAACTTAGACTTACAGTTTTCCATTATGTTATGCTGTAAAGCTTCGATTCCGAACTGTTTACCTGCAGATGTTTGTGTCCCATCCCCCCTCCCCACCCATAGAGCTCCTAAAGTGCAGCAATGCGTGGATGCCATGTCATTCCTTAAAGAACTTTCGAGTTGGTAGTGTGGAAGGGGTGTCTTGGAAACTAAGTGCCTGAAAGCCGGTAACTGACCCCTGAGATCTTCAAGCATGGCTGTCCTGTGCAAGATTCCATGACATCTGAACCGCAGCCTGGAATAGAAACCAGAATGGCAGTATCCAATGCAGTGAGAATTTATTTGGTAGTTATCAAAGCAAACCAAAGGTTATCAGTGGGTTGGACATTTAAAGATTAAGTACAGCTGATCGCACTCAACTCTTATGCAGGTAGCTTAACTTCAGTGGTTCTGTTCTCTCTCTAAAGGGAAAATGGAGGTGTTTATGATTCTGTTTCCTAATGGGTTCCAGGTGACCCAGGATAGCCAGCTGAGTCAGGGCCTCTCTTCTTTGATTTACATGGCAGGATCCAGGCCATCCTTAAATTGAAAAGATATAGTAATGAGTAAATGCAGAAAGAGAAAGGGGGGAAAAAGAGCTGAGGGAAAACCTGGAGTGCTTTTCCAAGTCCAAAGTGAGCTACAGCTGCCCTCTCTGCCTCAGAAGGTATGATCATAAATTACTAGCTAATGTTTAGCTCTGGAGCTCTGGCCCATGATATATTACAGAGGACGAGATGCCTCCAAGCAGAAAACACTGTAATTGAGGAGCAATAACATCTGTGTCAGTCATGGGACTATAGTTAAAGTGAGCTGAGAAGTTACAGGCTGTGCTGCAGATGCAGAGTAATAATACACACATTTTTCTGCAAAATGATATGTCATCGAGATATGGACCTCTTTAAATTCCCTGGTGTCATGACAGCCTGAAGAACACCAGTAGGAGCCCTAGTTTTCTATTTTAACATTAGCACCATGTTAGCCAAGACTGCCACAAAATTATAGTTTATACAGCAAAGGAGTCTGAGGAACTCAGAATATGGGCTTGGTTTTCAGGGTGCAGATTTTATGTCACTGCATTACTCTGTAATAGTGAGCGGGTCACTCCCTGAGCCTCCTAATATGGCAAGGTCAAAGAATTTTTACATTATAGATCTAGATTGACACCCAGATCTTCCAGTCATCTTTCTAGAAAACCTATTTGTCGAGATATTTGTGCTTGAGTAATTATAGTACAAGTAACTGCCCTGCTGTTCAAAGACTCAAATGTGTGCAAGATCTTATGTTCTTAAATAGATCAAAATAAATGAACTCCTCCCTCATAACTCCATTTTGAAAATTCTCCAGTAGGTCCAGGTGAGGCGGTATATTCCCATAATCTCATAACTATGGAGGCAGATGGAGAAGAATCACAAGTTTGATGCCAGTTAGGCAGTGAGACTTCCTCATATATAAAATAAAAATACATTATGCAGTACCATGATAATAACTAAAAATCCGAACTATCTAAAAGTGTTTAGGCAGTGCCAGTTGAGGGTAGCCTAGAGAGATTAAAGTTGAGCTACAGCTTTTTCCTAGGTGGCCTGCCTATCAGGTCCTGTTTAGTTCTGATGATTGATGATTTCAGTCTAGTTGGACCAAAGCGTATCTTTGACTTCAAACACCCTTCCCCTTCCCCTTCCTTCCTTCTTTCCTTCCTTCCTTCCTTCCTTCCTTCCTTCCTTCCTTCCTTCCTTCCTTCCTTCCTTCCTTCCTTCCTTCCTGTGTTCCTCTTTCTTTTTCTTTCTCTTTCTTTCTTTCTTTCTTTCTTTCTTTCTTTCTTTCTTTCTTTCTTTCTTTCTTTCTTTCTTTCTTTCTCTCTCTCTCTCTCTTTCTTTCTCTCTCTCT
>VZQC01010618.1:1330103-1390723 GCA_009823505.1 Rhizomys pruinosus | reverse complement strand
TTTCTTTCTTTCTTTCTTTCTTTCTTTCTTTCTTTCTTTCTTTCTTTCTTCCTTTCCTTTTATGTGTATGAGTGTTTTGCCCTGCATGTATGTTGTGTATCAGTGTCATGAAATGCATGCAGAGGCCACAAGGTGGTGTCGAATACCCCAGAACTGCAGTTACAGATGGTTTTTAGCTGCCATGTGGGTGCTGGGAACTGAACCCAGGTCCTATGCAAGAGTAGCAGCCACTACTCTTAACCACTGAGCCATCTCTCCAGCCCCAAACACTCTCTTTCCATATGTTGTGACCAGGAACTGTGACCAGTTGGTGCCAAAAATCGATGCTTCAGAACTGAATCCCAACCAGACAAGGAACACTCGAGTTTTTATCACTATGCTCTTTCTCCTTGGCCCTTGCACAAACCAGAGTGGTGCTTTTCTCTGATGCATCCCTGTGTCTTGGATCTTACGCATACCCAAAGGAGGCTTCACTCACTATTCTTATTCTACCCTGAACTTGAACCTAAGCAAATGATTGGGTTTGTTTCTCTGGCTCCCCTCTCGGTGCAGCATTTCAGGTTCTCTGACTGCTTGGCATCTCCGCTGGGAACGATCACGCCTCCCCACTGTTTCTGTTCTGTGCCTGTCACCAGAGTTCCTTAAGCTGCTCATTTGTAGCATAAGGGACACTATTTTTATACTTCCCCCCCCCATTTGTGGACTAGAGTTGCCTTTGACCATATAGACTATCCCCTTCTTGTAGAAAGTTAAAATGGTATCTCCCCTGCCCTACATCAAGTCTTTTGTAGTCAAAACTTATTAGCAGTGCATAATAATTTAATGGTGGCTTTAAAGTCTCAGAGTGAATGGGCTTGGAGGATAGCTCAAATGGTAAAGGGCTTGCCTGGTAAGTATGGAGACTTTCACTGGATCCCCAGAACCCACATCGATAAAGCCAGATGTGGTGTCTCCGTGCTTGGAGGTGGAGACAGGCAGATTCTAGGGATTACTGGCCAGCCAACCTAGCCTACTTGGCCAGTTCCAGGCCAGTGCCTAAAAAAAAGGTGAACAGTATCTGAAGAGCAACCCAAGGTTGTCCTCTGGCCTCGCCATGGATACACATCTACATGCACACAGACTTGTAGCTACACACGTGAGCACATACAAAGACTGAATAGATTCACTTTAAGCCCATAACTGGATGAAAGAATGGAAACACATTCTATGCAAATTGTAGCCCAAAGAAAGCAGGAATGGTTATGTTGATAGCAGATGAAAGTGACTGTAGGTTAAGAAAGAAGCCACAGAGACAAAGATCACTGTGGCAACAAAAGGCTCAATTCACAAACAAAGGATAAAACATTCCTATCACAGAGATACCTACATATCCATATTTCTTGGGGTTCTGCTCACAATAGCATGGAAAGGAAATCAGCCTAGGTGTCTGAACTGATAAAGGCATAATGAAAATGTGGCACATACTTACCACCCAATGAAATTTGTGGGAAAGTGGATGGATCTTGAAAATATTAAGTGAGATAACCCAGGCTCAGAAACAAAAACACTGGGGCTGAAGAGATGGCTCAGTGGTTAAGAGCACCGACTACTCTAGCAAAGGACCTGGGTTCGATTCTCAGCACCCACATGGCAGCTAAGAACCCTCTTTAAGCCCAGTGTGGTAGCACATTTAATCCTAGCACTCGGGAGGCAGAGGCAGGCAGAACTCACTCTCTGTGAGTTCAAGGCCAGCCTGGTCTACAGAGTGAGTTCCAGGCCAGCTGGGGCTATAGGGAGACTCTGTCTCAAAAAAGGGGGGCGGGCTGGAGAGATGGCCTAGTGGTTAAGAGCACTGACTGCTCTTGCAGAGGACCCAGGTTCGATCCCTAGCACCCACATGGTGGCTGAGAACTGTCTTTAACTCCAGTTCCAGGGGAATCCGACACCCTCTGCTGACCTCCACGGCATTGCACAACATGGGTGTACAAACCTACATGCAGACAGTGCATTCATACACATACAAAAATAAATATAATTAAAAAAAAAAATTTAAAAAATTAGAAAAAAAAACATAAAAACACCATGTGTGATCTCTCTCATATGTGGATCTTAGCTTCTATTTCTTCTATTTTCAAATGTTTACATATTTATATTTATATGAGAAAGTAGAAAAGGACTCATTAGAAGAGAAAAAAAGAGGCCTCAAGGAAGAGGGAGGGGGAGGGTAATAGAACACATGTAATTTGAAAGTAAGAAAGGGAATACTAAGGGTTAAAAGCAGGATGAGAAGAAGCAGGAAGCAAAGAAGAACAGGTTGGAGAAATTCCAACCCAAACTTAAAGTATTTATGAAAATGCAATTAGAAAACCCGCTACTTTGTAAGCTAAACAATTAATAAAAAATTAAAAAAAAACCAGCTAAAGCAATTATGAATGTATAGGTACCCAACCTTGAAGAACTTAAATATATCAAGCAATATAAGCATTGGGTGAAGTGAGAGATGACACATTTGGATTAGTCATTTATTCATCACTGTAACAAAATAGATGATGGAAACAACTAAGAAGAGGAAAGTCTCCTTAAGCTATGCACTTAAACAAAATATATTAATACAGGAGCTCTGACATCAGCAATGGTTTATTCTACCAAGGAGATGTTGGCCAGGGGATCCAAGCCCCCCAAAGGTAAAGGCTCCTTGCCTCCAAACTGGGATATCTGCAGGAAGAGAGGCGATAAGGCCCTGCTGTTGAAGACTCGATATAAACATGGGAAAGATGTATGGAGACCACACTTGCAAGTATACAGATGGTCTCTGGAATGCCAGAGAGTGTTACCAAAGGCCACTAAACCAATAAAGCAAATATAGGTCTCCTTGAGTCAAGCAAGACTCCTCTCTCAGCACCAGCTACACCTCATCTGCCTGGAAATACTGTGCAGCAGTGGCAGCCATATGTCTGTCTATCCCAAATCTAATTGGCTATTAGCTCTCTCCTTGGAGGAATAACCCACGGCTGATGCCACAAGCTTACATCCTCTAATGGTTAGGAGATGTTATAAACCACACGAAGACCCTGCCATACTTAACAGAAGAAAATGTAATTCATGAATTAACATACCATCCAAACATCTGTGTCTATACCAAAGTAACCTACCATAACAATTAGTACTGTTTAAATACCTATATATCTAATTGCGTGTGCTTCATTAGTAGTATCGAAAGGCTATATATTATACTGTTTAAATACCTATATATCTAATTGCATGTGCTTCATTAGTAGGATCGAAAGGTTATGCCTGCTCAAGCTGTCAGCCCATGAAAGAAAACAGCCAGAATTGACTAGAGACCAAGACATCAGCTCCAGAGAAAGTAGACTGTTTTGCTTCTCATCCACCTGTGCCCCTTTTCTAAGCCTAGGGAACAATCTGCGGAAGAGGGGGCGTGGTAGAATGTAAGGGCTGTGATTGGGGTTAATGGTGAAACTACAACAATATAGACTGGACACTCATTTGATCAACTTGATTGAACATACAAGCCCCCCCTGCTGGATGGTGGGACCCATGAGCTGTGTGGGTTTGGGCACAACTGCTTGCAAATTGGTTTTACATGAAGGATGCTTGTACTCACAAATTATCACTTATTGTTAAAAAAATGAAAACAAAACAAAACAAAAAAGCAGAGAAAGATGCAGAAAAGTTACGGCAGAATGCATGATCTGGGATGGGTAGGGGTGGGGTGGGGGGAAGGGAAGGGGATATATGCCTGAACTGAATTGGAAAATGATGTATGAAATACACAAAGCATCAATAAAAAAAATAGGTAAAAAAAAAAAAAGAAGAGGAAAGATTTATTTTGTCTCATGGGCTCAGAAATCTTAGCTTCTGGTTCACTGTTACGTGGCTGTTTTGCTGTGATGAAGCAGAACATCACAGTGGGGAGCATGTGGTAGGGCTGAGGTGCTCACCTCATGATGGTCAGAATGAGAGACTATATTAACTTTGAGAAAATTTATGATTAATTTATAGCTCTATTATTTGGTCAAATGGCATTTTCCCAATTATCTTTAAAGCTAACTTAGAAGGGGCTGAAGGGATGGCTCAATGGTTATGAGGACTATCTGTTCTTGGAGAGGACCTGGGTTCAGTTCCCAAAACCCACATGGCTGCTAAAAACCATCTCTAACTCCAGTTCAGGGGTTCCAACACCCTCTTCTGGCCTCTATGGTCATTGCACCCATAGGTGCACTTACATGCACACAGACAAAACACTCATACACATAAAAATATGAAATTCACTTAGTAAATGACTGTAGCTTAACAACGTACTTTTAATTTTGCTTTTTGTTTTTTCCCCCCAAGAGTACCAGTTTCAACAGAAATCTAAAATTAAGTGCAAAGTTGCCTCCACTTAATTCAGCTTACAAATTATATTATGTGATCTATGTTTTTAATATTAAACATTCCCCTTTTAATGAGTTTTAATCAGTTTACCAAAAGCCCAATACAAGCCACGTGATTTCTAACAACTTTTAAAAAATCAACTCTAAGCCGGATGTGGCTTAGAGTTAACCTTTAATCCCAGTACTTGTGAGTTCAAGGCCAGCCTGGTCTACATAGCAAGTTCTAGGCCAGCTGGGACTAAAGGGAGACCCTGTCTCAAAAGACCAAAAAAAAAAAAAAAATATCAACTCTAAGTTTGATTTCCAACAACATCTCTTTAAGAGTGCCAAGGATTTGTTCGCAATAATGTCTAGTGTTGTCTATAGTAAGAGAAAGCCTTTGACATGCAGGGAGAGATGAAGGTGAAAATCGTGTTTAAAAGCATGGCTTGGGGCTGGAGAGATGGCCTAGTGGTTAAGAGTGCTGACCGCTCTTACAAAGGACCCGGGTTAGATCCCCAGCACCCACATGGTGGCCGAGAACCGTCTGAAACTCCAATTCCAGGAGAACTCCAGTTCCAGGGGAATCTGACACCCTCTTCTGACCTCTGTGGCACTGCACGACACGGGTGCACAGACTTGCATGCAGACAGTACATTCATACACATACAGAAATAAAAAAATAAAAATAAATAAAAGCATGGCTTGTCTTCCCTTTTTTCCTCAAAGAGATGTCTGTTATTTCCTTTTTCATCACTTAGTAGAAACTATTGAATTGAATCACTCCAACAAAGATTGAAAAAAAATTGATGTACTTCACTTTAAGACTCCCTATAAGAAAGAAACAGGAAATTGGTCAATTTCAAAGTATCCGATCTTTCTATTAGAGAAGTTTATGACCAAACCTTTAGATCTCTTTTGGTCTCTGTGAGAAACTGTACACAACACAGTTCTTTTATCCAATGACATGAGATCATCTGTGAGAAATTCTAAAATAGTGGTGATTCCATCTTTAAAGGATATGTTAAGGACCTGCCTTCAGAGGGAAAGAAAAGGAAGCTAACTGCTGAACTGCATGTCTACTCAGGGCAGTGGAAGACTCACTCCACTTTGAGAGGCTTGTGTTTGTTTCAACAAAGTGTTATTTACTAGGAAAGAGACTGAAGAATCTAAAAATAGTTGACCTTGAAGTTAAGCCGTTGCCTTCTAAAGTCTGAAGTCATAGGCAGTTGTATTAATTAGCGTCTGGGGATGGTTTTACTTCTTAACATTATTTTTTTAGTTGTAGTCCTTATATTCCTGTTTATGAGATTTCAAGACTCCCCCAAACTGGAAATCTGTAAAAGTTGCATTATAAATTAGTTGGTATTTTCTCTTTGTAGAAGTAAGCCACATGTCAAACATCCCATGTATCTTATGACTGAGGCACCTACTTAAAACTTTCTCTTGTGTTTGATTATGAAAAAATGAGTCCTTGAATGAGTAAATTGAGACATTTGCTGGTCTTCCCTAGAGCTTTAATCAGTTGGCATCCGACAGGTGCTTTTATTTTTCTGGCCTTGAAATCTTTCTGGTTGGGACGTGGGAGAAACATTTGCAACTGTCTTCTTACTTAACAAATCTTTTATCTTTTTGTTCTCTTTCTGTATTCTCAGCGTGCAGTCCTCCCTTTACCTTCCAGCACACCCACATGCACACCCCAACATTCTTGTTCCTTTTCTCCCATCATAGGGAAAGAAAAGCTCTCAGAATGTGCTTGATTTGCAGTCACTGTTCACACAGTGGGAGTGGACAGAACTCGGAACTCCTCAGCTTGCACAGCCTGTGAGTTGAGACAACGTACATAGGATTAATACCTGGACTCTGGGCCGGTAGTGGACACCACTCTTAGACATGCTGCACCTCTGTGGTCTGTAGGTGCCTCGTTACATTCCTGGCAGTTCCCAAGCTGTCTCACATTTGATCAGACAGCATGAGTGCCAGCCCTAAGGGCTCAGTCTGATCCTCTGAGGTAGTCTGCTCTAGCACTTTCTATGCTCCACTAGGCCCCCTTCAGTGATCCACTATGTCTTTCATCCTTCCTCATTGCCAAGGATAGCTCCTGGCCCAGAGGCTGTCTCTCAGTTTGTTATGACTTTTCTCTTTAATTCCATCTCTTCAGGGCAGATCAAAAAGCTCAGTTAACAAGATTGGGTGGAATAACAGATGTCTTCAATTCTCTGCTCCTGGGCAGGCCACAAGAACCTTTTATTTCCCTTTAGTTTAATGCAAAAGGCTTCAGGCAAGGTAAACGCATGCAAACGATCAGAATACTGGATTAGGTTTATACCTCCATGGAGTAATGTTTTTTAGCTTCTTAAAGTACAACATGAATTAGAATGTAATAGTCTTAAACTTCAACATACTCTGTATTAAGTTCCTTGTTATGTCATTTAATTCTTATACCTCTTTCATTATGCTATTATTATTGTTATTCTCCAAGATAAGGAAACTTCACATACCCAGGATCACAGAGCTGGTAAGGGCTAAGTTAGGATCTGCTGCCGGAGTCTGTGCTCGCCCTCTCAAACATTGCCTCCCACTCTAGAAAACACATTACTCTCTCCCCTTAGCAAAACACCCCATAGTTTTTAAGAAGAGGAATGGCTTAAAGAAGACATAAATAACTCAATTTTTCTGTAAGCTTAAAATTGCTTAAAAATTAAGCTCTATCAATTAAAAAAAGGACATAAGCACTTTTAGTGAATACATGGTAAAAGGTGTGTTTGTATGTCATGATCATTACTCTCTTAAGTAACACAATTGATATGAAAGTATTTTGAAGGCATATTATAAAGCATGGATCTACCTCTCAATATCCAATTTATATTATCCAAGTCATCTGAAACATACCTATAGGTGGTTGGTTATTTGTGTAGCTTGGTGAATTTTTACCTGCTAGGTGAATAAACAGAAACTGACATTGTGAGAGCTGATCTGACTTTTTTTTTTTTTTGCCAATCCTAAATCTCCCTAAAAGATTCTTTCTGGAGAACTTAATATTTTGTAGGTCTTTTATTCTTGTCCCAGAAGCAAAAACTCATGAGTTGCTCTTCTGTTGAGTGAAATATAATACGAGAGAATTAATCTTGCAGTAATTCCTGTAACACTGACTTGGGAAAGGAAGGGAGTGGAGCCTCTCGGACAGCTCACAACCACAGGGAATGGAGTGTGGGGGTGGAGGCGGGGAGCCTAGACAGAAACCCAAGTAGTAGTACTGACACAGGAAGACAGTGTCCGACCAGACACAGCTGCTTTTCTGGTGAGAGATAATGAGTGTAGGACCAGTATTGATAATCCGGTTCCATTGCTGATGGCTAGCCCACAGAAATAATGCTGCTTTGCCTCTCTATGCTAAATATTCTAGTTTTGTTTTCTATTTAAGTTCCTTTGGGGTAGGAAAGGATGAGGAGTGTCTTTGCAAAGGGCTTTAGTTGTCATTCATACTTTTATTATTATTTTTTAAGCAGATGGAAACCTTAGGCTGAATCCCTCCCCTGAGACTCAGAAATCTCTCCCCATTTGGGGAGCACTTCTCCTCCTCTCTACACCCTTTGGCCAAAATGTCATGTTGAATAAAGCTGTAGTAGAGTACTAATGTTTTGTAAGGTCACTTGAGAGATGCCTTAAAAAAGAAAATAAAGGAAAAACCAGTTAATGCTAAAAATGGCGCATCTTTCTAATTTTTAAAACTTCTATCATTTCTTCAATATTCCATTTTTAAAAAGTTATCATGGATCACACCTCTTCATTGCTTTGCCCTCTAGCTCTGATGTTTCTAACCACTATCATGCTTTGTTGAGCATTCATTTTGACAGTTGCCAATATGGTGCTCTCTGTGTGATGGTACTGTTACAATCTCATGTTTTTTTAAATTGTTTTTTATGCCAGAGTACACATAAACAATGGAGCAGGCACAATTTGGTTTGGAAATTCCCTGACTTTAAGAGAGTAGTAGATGATAGATACTCAATG
Organism: Rhizomys pruinosus; assembly: GCA_009823505.1. Taxonomy (NCBI): domain Eukaryota; kingdom Metazoa; phylum Chordata; class Mammalia; order Rodentia; family Spalacidae; genus Rhizomys; species Rhizomys pruinosus. The sequence goes on along the minus strand of VZQC01010618.1, from coordinate 1,382,354 downwards.
GAAATTAGTATCGATGACCCAGACACAGCTTTCCCTTTAGTGCAGAAAGCGAGTTTTGGTTAATATCTCTAACACGTGCAAAAATGCTAGAAAGAAAATCACTTCTGATGTAGTTTTTCCTTTACCAACTCAGAACCAGCCTAACTGAGAAAGGTCGAATGCCCAGCCCAGTAGCATATAAATGAATCCCACAAGAACAGGAAAACAAGTGGAAATCCAAATATAAGCTATGCCCTAAACTTGCCATCAATAATCTCTGAAGTGAAGACAATGAAATTAGAATATTGTTTGGGTTGCCCGCCCACATGATAAGTGAACCAGGAATCAGGCTGTTTTCTCTATTTCTAGTTTAAGAGCTAACGAGGTGGAGAAAGTCCAACAGAAACTGGCCAGTGACGTTTGCTCTTTTGTCAACGACAAAATCATTTAGCAATTTCCTGGCCTGCAAAAACATCCCAATAAATCTCTTCTGTATACCATTAGGAAGAAGTTTTGTAGAACTGGGTGGACTTCGGAAGGCTGCTAACCTTGAAGAGCTCTGCTGTTATCCTGTCTTATTGCTCAATGGAAAATTCAGCCGAATCACCAAGTAACAGGAGACTAGGTTCAGGGCCGTAAATCTCTAAGAGATGCTCACTGACATTCACAGTGCTCTGCTGAGTGAGTTTAACAAGGTCATTCTTGCTGAGCTTCCTTTGAGTTGGAGGCTACAGCTTACTGTCAGGCTGAGGGCCAGGCTGTTAATCACCGAGGGATTATATTATAATCATAGAGGGTGCGGGGTGGGGAGGCCATGAAAGGTAACTTTTTAGGCCTGATCCCAATCTTAAAATGGAGCCTGGTTGGAAACTCTGTAGGGAACGGCAGTCCCTCCTCGGGGGTCTCGCCACCACGGCTGAGACCCTTTCCTGTGCCTGCTGCTTTAGCCTTGTTACCGAGTCCTCCAGAGACTGACCATTATTAATCGAATCCAATAGAAACTTCTGGCCACTGTCTTCAAAGTCTTTTTTGACTCCAAAGATCTGAGCATATCTTTGTTCCACTCTTGGATCTAGCCACAGTGGTCTTCTTTTGCTAACTTCTTCTGGCTTTCTCTATTGTAAACTCTTGCTACTCATTAATGGAACCACTGAGTTCAGTTTCTTGGGGTAAAATACCAAGGAACAAGAAAACTGGCTAGGGCCAGAGGGATGCTGGGAAGCACTTTTGAGGCCATAGGAGAGACAAGAGTCTAGGTAACAGGAGGATAGGGCCCATTCTACTTGGAGTAGAGATACTATAGAATTCCGGCAGGAAAATTAGAGACCTTGGGGCATAGTTACAGTACATAAATATTTATCTGTTATTTTATTTACTTCTTACCTCAGTGCCATTCATGATATAGATAAAGCTAGCATTATTATTATTATTATTATTATTTTTTTTTGTCTTTTCGAGACAGGGTCTCCCTGTAGCCCCAGCTGTCCTGGAACTCACTCTGTAGACCAGGCTGGCCTTGAACTCACAAAGATCCACCTGCCCCTGCCTCCCAAGTGCTAGGATTAAAGGCGTGCGCCACCACGCCCGGCAAAGCTAGCACTATTATTGCCATTTATTTTTGAGGTGATACAACTGGGACTTGAAGAGATTATATGACCTCATCCCATGAGTTTGAACCCAACTCTTGTGCTAGACTCAGTGTATATATGTCCCCTACGGTGAGATGGTCAGCAGTTTTTTGTATAAAGGCCCAGATTATAAATAATGCAGGCTTTGTGGGCTATACGTTCTCTGTCATAACCACTCTACTCTGCCACTGTAGCTCAAAAGCATCCAGAGACAATACTTAAACAAATGGGCATGGCTGTGTTACAATAAAACCCTATTTACAAAAGTAGGTGGTGGGTCACATTTGGTCTGTGGGATGTAATTTGCCATAAACTATGCCATAAAACTGTAATTGGCTTTGTGTCAAGAATAAGGATTCACAGGGTATGTAAATACTTTTGTACATTCAAATCTTCCACATGTAGATATTAATAGAGTGTAAAGGAAAGGACACAAGGAAGTAAGTCAAGTGGAGTTTGCTTCTTAGAGAGACAGCAGCTCAGGCGGTGCCCACAATGGACAAGGGAGGTGACCGATGTTGAGCAGCTGACTTTCTTTTTTTTTTTTTAATTATTTTTTATTAATTTTATTTATTTCTGTATGTGTATGAATGTACTGTCTGCATGCAAGTTTGTGCATCCGTGTCGTGCAATGCCGCGGAGGTCAGAAGACGGTCTCGGATTCCCCTGGAACTGGAGTTCTCCTGGAACTGGAGTTTCAGATGGTTCTCGGCCGCCATGTGGGTGCTGGGGATCGAACCCGGGTCCTCTGTAAGAGCGGTCGGCGCCCTTAACTGCTAGGCCATCTCTCCAGCCCGAGCAGCTGACTTTCTATGTGTCACTGCAGTGTGACTTCCTTGGGACCTCTTCCCAGCTCTCTCTTCCCCTTCCTGGCCGTGCATCCGACTCCCTGTAAGCCTTGTATTTTCTTCTCTGAGCACCTTTTTCTAGAAGCTGTCATTTCCATTCTGATATGACAAACATTCTGGATCCTGTTTCCTGAGGAGAAGACGCAGGCTCTGCCCTGAGGTCAGGACAGGAAGCTCTGACAGGGAAGAGGAGCTGGGAGACTTGAGAGCAGCAAGGCTTGGCTTCTTCCACCAACTTCTGCTGCTAATACAGTAACTTTATTCTTTGGTGACATGTTTCTGCTCACCTGACTTGTTAGTTCTGCCACTCAGGCCAGGAGGAAAAATTAGAAAAGCTCTAAGACTAGAACTCACTATCTGATAATTGCAATCTCTGTCTATATTCAGAGAAATGAACTTCGTTGTAGGATCCAGAGTACTCAAACTTCTCATCATCTTTACAGTATATTATCTAGTCAGGTCTCACTCTGACCATTTTCTGTTATTTCTTTCAGCTAAAGTGTTTTCAATCCCCCTTTCCCTTCCTCTCCACCTGCCTAATTCCTGTCCATCTTTAAGAGCCAGCTCAGCAACTTTTGGGAATTTCTTCTTTCCTGAAGCTTTCTCTGCTCAGGTCTACACTGCCTGTACCCTTAATTCAGCACACAATTTTATTCTAGATTACTATTCCTGTGTGAATTAACTTTTCATGTGCATTCCATTCTGCAATGGTGATTTCTCTGCTTGTGGTCACTGAATTTTAAGGCCATCCATTTATTCCAGCACAGTGCTACACTTATTCTGTGACCACTTGTTAAGTGACCTCTGCCAACAATCTTTCAGTGAGTCTCTAACCAGAAGTGTTTTCTGCTTCTTACCCTCTCCTTTATGTTAAAACTCTCTTATTTGGGGATAGAGAGACGGCTCAGTGGTTAAGAGCACCACTGCTTTTGCAGAGCATCCGGGTTGGAGTCCCGGCACCCACAAGGGGGTAAGAACCATCTTTAAGCCAGGTGTGGTGGCACACGCCTTTAATCCTAGCACTTAGGAGGCAGAGGCAGAGGCAGGCAGATCTCTGTGAGTTCAAGGCCAGCCTGGTCTACAGAGTGAGTTCCAGGCCAGCTGGTGCTATAGGGAGACCCTGTCAAAACAAAACAAAACAAAACAAAACAAAACAAAACAACTCTCTTATTTGACTAGCTCTTTTGGTTTATCACTTGTGGTGGTTTGAAGGAGAATGTCCCCCGTAGGCTTCAAGTATTCAGACAGTTTGTCCCCAGTTGGTGGCGCTATTTTGGGAGGCCTTAGAAGGTGTGGCCATGCTGGAGGAAGTACGTCACTGGGAGTGGGCTTAGTGCATTCAACAAGCCTTCCAGTCTCCAGTGTCTCTCTCTCTCTCTCTGCTTCCTGTGCTCACTGGGAGATGTGAACCTGGACTTTCTGCTTCAGCTCATCACCATGCCTCCCTGACACAATGGGCTCTAATTCCCTGGAACCATCAATCGTAAGCTCAAATAAACTCTTCCTTTTATAAGTTCCCTTGGTCATGGTCACAGCAACAGAAAAGTGACTAATACAGGTTTTTGGTGCGAGGGAGTGGGCTGTTGGCTGTGAAGAACCTGACCATGTGGGTGTTTGGAGAAATGTGGAAGACTTTAGAACTTTGGGCTAGAAAAACTGTTGACTGCTATAAGCAGAGCTTAATGGGCCATTCTAGTAGAAGCTTGGAAGAGAGCAGCAACTGGGATGTTTTGTCAAAGAGTTTGGCTGGAATTTGCCCACATCCCAGATGCTTGCCTGAGGCTAAGTTGAAAAGCAATGGACTAATTTCTTTGACGGAGGATATTTCAAGATAGCATAAGGTAGAAATGGTGGCATGGCTATTAATGGTGAATATTATACAGATTTACAATGAAAAACAGCAAATGGGGCAGAAAGAAATGCAGAATGTACAGTTTGGATCAGAAAAGTGCAGGAGGGAGATTAATGTTGGAGCCAAGGCATGTGAAGGAGAGGCTCCTTTTGATAAGGAGATTAAAGTGATTAAGGAGAGGCCTAGATATTTACAAGTAAAGAATGGAAAAAGTGAGATTAAAGTGATTAAGCCCTGGCCTCAAGATTTACAATTAAACAATGGAAAGAGTACGTTCAGGGCAAGACCACACCCAGCTAAGTCTGCAACTTTTGAAAGGAAAATACTGAAAAGGCAGAGAAAAGTTGTGAATGTGGTTGAAGGAGGCCAGGATCCATCCCAAACTTGCAGTTTTATTCACATAGTGCTGGCTTTAGAGGTATGAAGGATGCAAGAGTGAAGTAGTCATCAGTTCTTCCTCTGAAGTTTCAGAGAACCGTCGAGGCCAGGCAGAGTGCAGCAGGGGTGTCCCTGCATAAAGAAGGCCCTGATAGGCCATTGTGTAAAGCTGTGAAGATGAAGCCTGGTTGGCAGCAGAGACCCCAAGAAGACATTCAAGATGCCAGAGCTGTGAGATATTTGCCAAGGAGAGCTGCATACAGGGAGTGGTACCAGCCTAAGAAAGAGATGTATGTTGCATGCAACCCTGGAAGAGCTGAGCCATCTAAGCCCTTTGGAGGTCAAGTCCCACAAGTCACACATGGAGCTACTGGACTTGGTGTTTGCCTTGCTGGTTTTCGGTCTTGTTTTGGTCTGGTATTTCCTCACCATGCCTCTATACCTCCCTTTTGGAATGGGAATGTGTATTCAGTTCCACTGTATGTTGGGAGTATGTAATTTGTCTTTTGATTTTATAGGAGCTTACAGTTAAGAGATTGGCCTGGGTCTCAGAAGAGACTTTGGACTGTAGACTTTTGAATAGAATTGAGACTGGTAAAGACTATGGGGACTTTTAAGGTTGGACTAAATGCATTTTGCATTTTATATGGTCAGGAGCCTATGGGGGCCAGGGAGTAGAATGCGGTGGTTTGAATGAGAATGTCCCCCATAGGCTTTGAATATTCAGACATTTTGTCCCCAGTTGGTGGTGCTATTTTGGGAGGCCTTAGAAGGTGTGGCCATGCTGGAGGAAGTACGTCACTGGGGGTGGGCTTAGTGCATTCAACAAGCCTTCCAGTCTCCAGTGTCTCTCTCTCTCTGCTTCCTGTGCTCATTGGGAGATGTGAACCTGGGCTTTCTGCTTCAGCTCATCACCATGCCTCCTGCCACAATGGACTCTAATTGTAAGCTCAAATAAACTCTTCCTTTTATAAGTTCCCTTGGTTATGGTGGTTTTATCACAGCAACAGAAAAGTGACTAATACACCACTATTCTTTTCTCTCCCAGGACTTGGGGTAACTTCCCTCAGGGGTAGTTGGAAGACATAAGTGAAAGTTCACAGATAATGATTTTTGTTTTGTTTTGTTTTGTCTTTTTGACACAAGGTCTCCCTGTAGCCCCAGCTGTCCTGGAACTCACTCTGTAGACCAGGCTGGCCTTGAACTCACAAAGATCTGCCTGCCTCTGCCTCCTGAGTGCTAGGATTAAAGGCATGTGATCATCAGCTACGGTATTGGTGCAAGTCTATAAGGTCAAGTCCAAATTAGTGTCCTGTAATATGTATGAAAGGCCATGTATGGTTTTGCTTGCAATGATATTTCTTCCATTTGGTAAGTGCCTTGCTTCTGACTGGCATGTATTAATTATAAGTTGAATGAAGGAATGAGCAAATGGATGCTATCTTGACCTGGTTTTGGTGAGTCACTTACTTGTGGAAAATGGTGTGATTGTTAAGAAGTCAGGAAAGGGTTTTGTTACTTCCTTACCAAAGCATCTCAGCCTCTTTGAGATTCTGCTGTCACTTGAAGCCAATTAACCTCATATAAGTAGAGTGTTTCATGGCCCACTCCAATGTACTATATCTTTAAGAACCAGATTAGCATTGTTCTAACAGATGATAACAGAAACAACAAAGTCACTTTCCAAGATATCTATTCTTGTTAGAAATCTATGCAGGTGCAAACCCCAGATAAAAGACAGGCACACCAGGCGTAGTCAGTCTGGGAACATATTTACTTCAGGAATTTTCAGGGCTGGCATGGCAGCTGGCACATGGTGGGTCAGCCAGCAAGATGGCAGCTGAGGCACACCCCTTTGTTGGGTGGGACCCCAGGTAAAGAGGAAGGGGTCATAGGATTGACAGCTTCTGGAGGATATGGACATCTGTGTGTCCCTTGGGATTCTTAGAAACCCAGACCTAACAATTCTAATTCATCAATGCTTACTTTTTAGTTACTGAAGCATGTTTCTTATCATGATCCATGGAGAATTTTGAAATCCTTCCACAGAGCAAAGCACACATGTAGCAAGTACTCATAAGTGACTAATATTTGTTGTTTTGATCATGAAGACAAAGCCTGATTTCCCACATGGTTAAATGTGTTTTTTTTCCTAAAGTATGTTCTGAAAATATTTTTCTATTTTAGTCATTATGTAATAAAACACTAAATATTCGACTCTTGCACATACTTACCACAAGGTGGCAGTATAGCAGTCCTTACATGCCTATTAGCAAAACAGATACTCTTGAGACAGTGGATTTTTTTTCCCCCTATCTCAGCTTTCCAAAGTCTAAAATCATGTCCATATGTCCTAATTTGTATCTAAGAAGATTTTAAAAATTAAATGCAGAACCATGTAAGGTGAAATTCATACTCAAAAAAGCTCATATACAACCAGATCCTTTATAATAAGATAAATATGTGTTCTGTGCAGTACTTACTTCATCATATATGAATATTATATAGTAATAACCTAGCATTTTTTGCATGAGTGTGCGAAATAAAATTTAAAACATATTAACATAACTTTTATGGCATTACATAAAGACGATCCTATTTCAGAGGTTAATCCCACTGCTAGTATGGACAAAAAAGAAAGAAGGATCATTGACTCTTGTCCTCCAAAGAGAGGAGAGAAGAGAATAAGAGCAGATAATCTGCAATGGGCAAAGGATCATGGGAATAGCAAGACTGAGTTCTTGTCTCTGCTGTGTGCTTCCAGCTCTAGGCCACCTCAGTTTCCTCGTGTGTCGAAGGAAGTGTTTGGCCTTGGGTCTTGGTCTCAGAAGTATTAAAATATTAACATATTAACGTATGCTCTGGCCGCAGTTGATTCTAATGCATAGACCTCAAAAAAGATTTGTGTAAAAGTAAGTGAAGAAATCAAATTATATTGTGTCTCATCTTGCATAGCTCCCCTGAACCTCACCAGAGTCCCAGCGTATGTTAGCATGTAAAGGACTCTGAGTAAGCCTGTAGTAAGCTGGCTTAGCTTTGCTTAACTTGATGTTTCAACCTTCATTTAATTGTGGACCACAATTTTTTTCCTCCACTCCACAAACAATAATTGATGTCAAATAAATGCTAATGACCTGTGGTTGAGAATTTGGGTCTTCAAAAACTCTTCCAGGGCCAGTGAGGGGGAGATGGCTCAATGGGTAATGCACTTGCCATGCAAGCCTGATGACCTAAGTTTGATCCCTGGGACCCACTTAAATATGAGAGAAGGGGCTGGAGAGATGACTCAATGTTTAAGAGCATTGGCTGCTCTTGCAGAGGACCGGAGCTTGATTCCTAGCACTTACATGGTGGCTAACAACTGTCCATAACTCCATTTCCAGGGCATTAGACATTATCTTCTGGCCTCTGTAGGCATTGCATGAGACAGATGCAGTTTGATGCATGCAGACAATACAGTCATACATATCTGACACCCTCTTCTGACCTCCGCGGCATTGCACCACACAGGTGCACAAACTTGCATGCAGACAGTACATTCGTACACATACAGAAAGAAATAAAATTAATTAAAAAAAAGAAGAAATATTTATTTTAAAAAGTGAGAGGAGACAAGGCCCCCCAGCTGGATGGTGGGACCCTTGGGCTGTGTGGGTTTGGGTACAACTGCTTGCAAATTGGTTTTACATGAAGGATGCTTGTACTCATAAATTATTACTTATCGTTAAAAAATGAAAGAAAATAAAGAAGAAAAAAAAGTGAGAGGAGAGAACTGACTTCACAAAGTTGTCCTCTGATTTCTACGTGCTGTGGCACATATGCCCCCCTACACATTGAACACACACACACGCACACACACACACACACACACACACACACACACTTTTTCCAAAAGGACTCTGGAGGTCTAGATAAGAATCTCCAAGAGGGAGGGACCCATACCTGACATCTTTCCTTTGTCCCTAATGTTGACATGGAGAAAGTGATCAGCATTTGCAAAATCACTGATGAGCTTTGTTGGTAGAAGTGTTCCTCCTTTTTGCTCTTTCTAGGAAATATGGGATTTTTCTATTCCCTTTGAAGTTATGCACATACAATTTCAATGCAATCCCAATTAAAATCCCCATGAGTTTCTTCACAGACTTGGAAAAAATATCCTTAAATTCATATGGAAAAACAAAAGACCCGAAAAGCTAAAGCAACCCTGAGTGAAAAATGCAATACAGGGGGATCACCAAACTTGAGCTCATACAATTTCAGCCTCCTCATATTCGATAAAGGGGACAAAAAAGCTCATTGGAGGAAAGAGCATCTTCAGCAAATAGTGCTGGCAAAACTGGATCACCATATATAGAAGAACAAAATTAAACCCCTACCTCTCACCCTGTACAAAAATCAACTCCAACTGGATCAAAGACCTCAGCATGAAACCCAAAACTCTGAAGGTGAGAGAAGAAAAAGTTGGCAGCAACCTGCAAGACATAGGCAAAGGAAAAGACTTTCTAAATCAGACAATTGGCAAGTGGGACCTGATTAAACTCAAAAGCTTCTGTACAGTGAAAGAAACAATCAGGGAAGTGAAGAGAAAACCTACAGAGAGGGAGGAAACCTTCACCAGTGATACATCTGACAGAGCATTAACTTCTAGAATATATGAACTCCTCAAAAAACAAAGAAGAAAACAAATGACTCACTCAAAAGATGGAGTAAAGAGCTGAACAGAGACTTCACCAGTGAGGAAGTAAAGATAGCTAAAAAACATCTCAAAAAGTGTTCAACATCGTTAATAATTAAGGAAATGCAAATTAAACTCTAAGATATCATCTCACTCCCATAAGAAAACAAAAGACACCAAATGCTGGAGAGGTTGTGGGGAAAGGGGAACACTCATCCACTGCTGGTGGGAATGTTAACTTGTACAACCACTGTGGAAAGCAGTGTGGAGAACCCTTAAGAAACTCAAAATGAGCCTACCAGCTGACCTAGCCATACCACTCCTGAGTATATACCCACAAGACTCATCCTACTGCAAAGATACATGCACATCTATGTTTATTGCAGTCCTCTTCACAATAGCAAGAAGCTGGAAGCAAACCAGGTGCCCCTCAGCAGACGAGTGGATAACAAAAATGTAGTACATCTATACAATGGAGTTCTATGTGGCAATAAAGAAAGATGACATCATGAGCTTTGCGGCTAAATGGATGGAACTCGAAGCCATCATGCTAAGTGAAATAACACAGTCCCAAAGAAACAAACGGGGGAATGGTTTCCCCTCATTTGTGGATGCTAGAAGCAAATCCCCCAATTGAAAGACAAGCTGTGCAGCATTATTGTTATGTCTCTTTCTATCTGAAAGCAACTGTCATGTTATAAGGTGGATCTCTTTTTTTAAAATTTTATTTATTTTTGTATGTGTATGAATGTACTGTCTGCATATATGTTTGTGCACCCGTGTCGTGCAATGCCGCGGAGGTCAGAAGAGGGTCTCGGATTCCCCTGGAACTGGAGTTCTCCTGGAATTGGAGTTACAGACGGTTCTTAGCCACCATGTGGGTGCTGGGGATCAAACCCGGGTCCTCTGCAAGAGCAGTCGGTGCTCTTAACCGCTAGGATCTCTTAATGAGCCCTAGAGTTAACTTACCACATACTTTCAGACATGGTAATTAATGTATATGGGTGGAAAATATGTATCCATATTTTAGAGTAAAATAAAATTAAAGGGAAAAAATGTGAACTCCTAAACATATATTGGAGTTAACATTCAGTTTATTCCTGGAAGACATAATTCTGGTACATATATGACCTTTATAGAGGCATATTTTGGAGCAATACAATTGGGAGGGAACCACAACAACATAAGGACTGGGTCAAAGAACAGACTGATATAGATAAATTCTGCCCCAAACAATAAATCTTTACAGAGAAAAACTTAAAAAAAGATTAATGCTAGAAGAGAAATAAAAGCTATTACATTTAAGGATATTTTTCATCTTGTGAACACCCTACTATTTTTTTTTTTTTTGCCAAGCATTTCATGTGTTAATATGGAGCATCTAGAAGCTGTCTGTAGGAAACTGCTGTCCAAAGCCTCTTGACTCAGTGACAAATTGTCACTGCACATTGCCACACAGATTTCTTTTTAGGGAGCTTCAAGGAATGATTTTAGAGACATTTGGCTTAAAAACACTGTTATTTTAGTTTTATGGAAAAATATAAAAATATTATGATTACATAAAATATAATTTTGATATAAAATTTGAAAACAATTATCTGTGAAAATAAACTATAATTACAAAAAAGAGAAAGTGGTGGAATGATCTGAGCAAGGCAGAGGGACCACACCAGTGTCTGCTGGAATTTATGTGACTACAATGGACATTTTAAGTCAGGAGTGAATTCAGAAGTATATTCTGTCAGATTCTGCATATGTGAAAATTCAGTTAAAATGAAGACTTTTTCAGGGATGGGATGATAATAATACCACTATTAAAGACACACTAACAGACATGCCAGAGTTCTCACACACTCTTCTAAGGATATGGCTAGTATTATAGAATGTAATATCTCTGCCTGTGATGTACACCTTAGGCTAAGGTAAGTTCTGGAAGGTGCCTGCTGAAATGCAGCAAGCAGCTGGAGAAGAAAGAACACACTGACACAACAGTATTACTCATATCCACATTGCAGAGAAAAAGATCCCAGGAAACAGCACACTGGGCAGGTCAATTTTCTGGAGAAAAAGAAACTGAAGAGTATGCGACAATATTGTAGACTAGTTCCTCAGAAGACTTGAGACTTGGCAGACGGGCCATAGGTGCTGAGATTAGAGGTACTAAAGGTCTATTTAAGATAGGAGATTTGGGAGACACTAAGGTATAGTTCATCTACTTTACAATTTTGTTCACAGCAAATAAAAAAAGGCACAATGTTAGGTCAAAACCAAAATGTCTTGGAAGACAGCCCAGGCCTCCCTATTTCTGTTTTATGTCAACCGTCCTGACCTAATTAACTTGTATGTATCTTATAATAATATATCAATATTTTATCTGCTATTTTGTACATATGTACAACATTTACATTTCATATCATACAAATATATTTGTAATTATTAAAAATAGAGTTCAGAGGCTGGAGAGATGGCTCAAGGGTTAAGAGCACTGGCTGCTTTTGCAGAAGATCCAGGTTCAATTCCCAGCACCCACATGGCAGCTAAAAACCATCCATAATCCCAACACACTCTTCTGACCTCCGTGGGCATTGGACGACATGGATGCGCCTACCTACATGCAGGCAATACATTCATACACATAAAATACAAAAATAACAAATAAAATTAAAAAAAGTTTAAATCCAGGTGCAATGGTGCATGCCTTTAATTCCAGCACCCAGGAAGCAGAGGCAGGTGGATCTCTGTGAGATCAAGTCCATCTTGTTCTACACAGTGAGTACCAGGCCAGCTGGAAGTATGGGAAGATCCTGTCTCAAAAATAAATAAATAGATACTAAATAAATAAGTTTAAGATATAAGGTTATTCTTATAATTCTCTTTTTCTTCATCACATTCCTATGTCAATTTATTCTTTTTTTTTTTTTTTTTTTTTTTTTTNTGTACTCATGGATTATCACTTATAGCTAAAAATGAAAAAAAAAACTGAGAGAAAGATGCAGGACAGTTATGGCAGAATGCATGATCTGGGATGGGGTGGGGGTGGGGGGGAGGGAAAGGGAAATAAGCCTGAACTGAATTGGAAAAAATGTATGAAATGCACAAAGCATCAATAAAAATTAATTAAAAAAAAAAAAAAGAAAAGAACAGCAACAAACATGGCTGAGCAATCATCTCTGTAGTAGTCCTTTGGGTATATGCCTAAGAGTGATAGAACTGAATCCTATGGTAGAACTATTTTTAGTTTTTTAAGAGTTCTGCACACGGATTGCCACAGTGAGTGCTCCAGTCTGAAGTTCCACCAGTAGTGAATGGTTCTTCCCCTTTCCCCACATCCTTTCCAGCATTTGCTGTCATTCGTTTTCTTAGTCATCACGACTAGGGTAAGATGAAATCTTGAAGTAGTTTTAATTTGCATTTCTCTAATTGCTAGGGATTTTGAACACTTTTAAAGGTATTTCTTAGCATTTTTTATGTCTTCTTTTGAGAGCTCTCTGTTCAGATCAGCAGCCTATTTTTTTAAATTGAGTCATATGTTTTTTTCTTTCTTTTTTTTTTTTAGTTCTTTGTATGTTTTGGAAATTAATCCTCTGGCAAAGATACTCTCCCACTCTGAGGGCTTCCTATTCACTCAATTGGTTGTTTCTTTTGCTGTACAGAAGCTTTTTAATTTAACGAGATCCTATTTATCAATTATTGAACTTAATTCTGAGAAAACAAAGTCTGGTTTAGAAAGTCCTTTCCTACACCTATATCTTGTAGGGTACCGTCTATGTTTTCTTCTAACAGTTTCAATGTTTTACATTTCACATTGTGGTATTTGATCCATTTTGAGTTTATTTCTGTACAGGGTGATAGATATGGGTCTAATTTCATTGTACACAAGGAAATTCAGTTTCCCTTACACTATTTATCAAAGATACTGCCTGTATTCCATGTATATTCTTGGCAGCTTTGTTCAATATCAGGTATGTGCACTCATGCTTGGGTCTTCTATTTTGTTCCAATAGACTACAATCTGGTTTTGTACCAATATCATGCTTATTTATCACTATATCTCTGTAATATAGTTTGAAATCTGGTGTGGTCATCCCTTCAATATTGCTCTTTTTGCTCAGGGTTGCTTTGGCTATTTTAGGGTATTTGTGGTTTCATATAAATTTTAGGATTTTTTCTATTTCTGTGAAAAATGTCATGGGGATTTTGATTGGCATTACATTGAATCTGTATATTGCTTTGGGTAGGATGGTCATTTTCACAATATTAATTCTTTTTTTAAATTTTATTTATTTTTGTATGTGTATGAGTGTACTGTCTGCATGAAGGTTTGTGCACCCATGTCGTGCAATGCTGCGGAGGTCAGAAGAGGGTCTCGGATTCCCCTGGAACTGGAGTTCTCCTGGAATTGGAGTTACAGATGGTTCTTAGCCATCATGTGGGTGCTGGGGATCGAACCCGGGTCCTCTGCAAGAGCAGTCGGCGCTCTTAACTGCTAGGCCATCTCTCCAGCCCCCACAATATTAATTTTAACAGTCTATGAGCACGGGAAGTCACTCCCTCTTCTAGTATCTTCTTCAATCTCTTCAAAGATTTAAACTTCTCATTGTAGAGATCTTTAATGACTTTGGTTAGGTTTAGTCCTGGATTTTTGAGGCTATTGTGAATGGGAATATTTCTATAATCTGCTTCTGTGACTACTTTTTATTTGTATATAAAAAAGCTAGCAATGTTTGTAAAGTGATTTTGTATCCTGCCACTTTGCTCAAAGTGTTGATCATTTTTAGAAGTTTTCTGGTGGAATTTTGGGTCTAGTTTGACCTCTTTTTTCCAGTTAGTACCCCTTTAATTTCTTTCTCTTGTCTTACTGTTCTAGCCAGGATTTCAAGCACTTTATTGAAAAGGAATGGGTATGGTGGACAGCCTTGTCTTGTTCCCAGTTTTAATGGGAGTGCTTTGCATTTTTCTGTTTATCTATAATGATGCTGATGATGTTGGCTCTGGGTTTAATTATATTGAAGTATGTTCCCTCCAGTCTAATACCCTCTAGTATTTTTATCATCAATGTATGTTGGATTTTGTCAAAGGGCTTTTCTGTGTAAATATTTATGAGATTATCATGTGATTTTTGTTTTAAAGTCCATTTATATAATTTATTACATTTATTTATTAACTTACGTGTATTAAACCATCCCAGGTCTCTGGAATAAATACAACTTAATCATTGTCGATGATCTTTTTGAATATATCTGTATGTGGTTTGCAAGTATTATATTGAGAATTCTTGCACCTCTGTTCTTCAGGGATATCGGCCTGTACTTTTCTCTTTTCTGTTGGGTCTTTACCAGGTTTTGGTATTAGAGTAATAGTAGCTTCATAAAAGTAGTTTCAGCCTCCTCACTCTGTTTCTCTATTTTGGAATTCTTCTTTGAAAGTCTGGTAAAATTCTGCTGTGAATCCATCTGATCTAGGCTTTTCTAACTGGGGAGGTTTTATATTGCTGTTTTAATTTCCTTATTTGTTATGGGTCTGTTAAAGTTGTTGATCTCTTCTTGGTTTAACTTTGGTGGTTTGACTGAATCTAGAAACTCATCCATTTAATTTAGATTTAGGTTTTCTTAAATTTTATTTATTTCTGTATGATTATGAATGCACTGTCTGCATGTAGGTCTCTGCACCTGTGTCGTGCAATGCCTCGGAGGTCAGAAGAGGGTCTCGGATTCCCCTGGAACTGGAGTTCTCCTGGAATTGGAGTTACAGACGGTTCTCAGCTGCCATGTGGGTGCTGGGGATCGAACCCTGATCCTCTGCAAGAGCAGTTGGTGCTCTTAACCGCTAGGCTATCTCTCCAGCCCCAACGCTCAGTTTTTTTTATTTGCTAGCCTGTGGTGTCTAGTAGGGACATTGTCTCCCCATTAAAGGGCAACTCCTTTATATACATGTTTCTACAGTAGTAGTTTCCGTCTCCCCCATGCTCCCTAAATTTCTTCAACAGGAAAGGGGGTGGATGCGAGAGTTAAATCTAAGAAGAGATGTAAAATGCCCAGCATGACACCTGGATGACCACCCTCAAGACAGATCTCCAAGACATGTTATTTTCACTTTCCATCAGACTGCTGAAGAGCTATTTTGCACAAAAATGATCCATTGACAATTTCGACATTGTGTTTGGAGCCCCCCAGAAGCTTCTGGAAACATGTTCATCTTAATCTTGGAGTCTGATTCAGAACAAAAAGACTAGCTTAGAGATTGTTCAAATCTTCAAGCTAAAAAAAAAAAAAAAGCCTAACAATGCTTCCAGAGGTGAGGGTGGTCATGAACTTCCGACCTTTCCTGTCTCATCTGGCCTGTCACCCAGGAATAGCCCTTTTCTCCCTCAGAGGCACTCAGTAGATAGAGGGTAGGAAGCCTGTGTTCACCATCTGCCTGGGTCGTGAGGATTAAATCCTAGGTTTGTATGGGGTGTGACTCAGGCAGCACGAACTATTGACTATTTTTGCAGTCCAGGTTCCTTGGTGTGCTCAGTGTTGGCACAGTAAGTGCCCACATTTCCAAGCCTGACCTCAGGTGATCTGGAAAACATAAACCAGTTTTTAAAGCTATTTTCTCTAAAGAACCTGGCATGGCCCCAGAAAAAAAAATTAAAGGCTGGGGGGAATGAAGATTGCTTTCCTTGTATTTCTGATCTCATAATCCAGGGTGAGGCACAAATGGCAAATCCTTGTTGCTACTGTTCTTAAAGAATCATTAAGGTTTGGTTTTGGTGCATGGATTTTGAAGAACATTAGTCTTTGCTTATATTTTCCCTATATTTAAAATAAAATTTTAGTTATTTCTGGTAGATTCAAAGTACAGGATCCAGTGCTATAGCCAACATGGACATTAAGAGATCCTGAATGCAAATCTCAGTTCTAGCACATTCTATAACACAAGTTAATTTGACTTGAATTTCATCATCTATAATAACACAGAATTGTAATATTTTCATATAGCAGTTACGCACATGTGATAAGCAATTTCTAGAAATTTCTGTCATTACTAATTGTATAGGATCAAGTCATATTTTAATGGCTTTTAGCTTATAATTCCTTAGCTCTTAGGTCTGTAAAGCTTCATTGTTGCAATTAAGATAAAGTTTTATTTTTTTAAGATAAAGTTTTATTAAATGCACTGTGTAAATGTTGTTCCTTTAAGAGATTCCAAAGTGGAATCAGATATTCAAGAGAGGGAGAGCAGGGACATGCAGATGCTGCATAGCACTGAAGAACACAGAAGGCGGAGGAAGCTTTGCTTGGGCCTGTGAGACCTTGAACCCAAGGCACCTAGTAGAGTACCCTGAATCAGCTTGTCCTAGTTCCCGCTGCCCTTGGTCACTGACTGGGAGCAAATTACTGGGAGCACGGTCTAGCCACCTCCGTAGATGGCACCATGGCAGTCGCTTGGGCTGTCAGCTAATTTTGCCATTTGAAATTTTTTTTTATTAATTTTATTTATTTCTGTATGTGTATGAATGTACTGTCTGCATGCAAGTTTGTGCACCCGTGTCGTGCAACGCCGCGGAGGTCAGAAGAGGGTATCGGATTCAAGTGGGTATCGGATTCCCCTGGAACTGGAGTTCTCCTGGAATTGGAGTTTCAGACGGTTCTTAGCCGCCATGTGGGTGCTGGAGATCGAACCGGCGTCCTCTGTAAGAGCGGTCGGCGCTCTTAACCGCTAGGCTATCTCTCCAGCCCCTAATTTTGCCATTTGTAGCAGAATTTCTCAGTGTTTTCATGGCCACTGGACTGTTCGCCACTCTAATACACTGACATGTTTTAAAAGCAAAGAGCTGGGTTTGACTGCATACCCAGTACCTGGGGACCCCCCCCCCAGTCTCTCTTAAACACCTTTAATCACCTTTAGGAGTGTCTTCTCAGAGTTGTTCTTGGGCTGTGTATTCTGCCTTTTTGTGATTTCAAGGACAAGGACATAATTTGGTTATGTCATGGAAGAGGAGAGGCTGAGAGAGCACACTGGATTTTTGACCTTGGAAGGCTTAGATTAGAAAAGGGAGGGAGAGTGAGAACTTGTGGATTGAAGAGGCATATAGTACAGAAGCAGATGACCAGTGGTCATAGACGGTGCAGTGCCATTCTAGGGAGCGTACAGAGCATGTGCGAAGGAAGCAGCAGAGACCTTTCTCCTGAGCCCTGCTCCGGCATCTATGCTATTAAGGCGAGATCCCTGCAAGGAAGCCGGTGGCAGCACGTTCCCCTCACCATTTGCTCCTCAGCCGCAAGCTGATGTCTGGAACTCCTTCAACTAATACAAAGTCTTTCATTTCATAACTAAAAAAAATTTAAATAACAGTTGTTTAACTATAGTCAATTTTCTATTAGCTAGATATGTCTGTTCCATTTTTAGAGTGGGAGTTTTTTAGTGTAAGACTATGTTTTTCTTTTACAAAAAAAAATGCTTAGTATAAAATTGATTCTTCATTGGAATAAACCCCAAGGAGCTTCCTAAGTGATGCTAATATTCAGAACAGCTGAGACCTCTAAGCACAAAGTCTGTCATGGACAAAACAATTAATAGTAGTTTTACAAATTTGTCAGTTACAATTTGTGGGTTTTTTTTTTTTTTACATATTTCTTTCATTCTCCCAATTACTCCTCAGAATTTTGCTTTCAATTTCTCCTCAGGTGATTTATGATTTTCTCTGGCTATAAAACCAGTCTCCTATAAGAGCTTATCTGCTCTTAGACCATGACCACTACCTGGCAAAATCAAGGAAACCAGTGGATGTTGGGAAAAAAATAGATGGGTGTGGACATGCAGCAATGTGGGTGAGCTCTTAAGGAAAGACACGATGAAGTCCTCTCTCATGGGAACCATAGTTTCCATTTCCTCTTTCCTCCAACTTCAGCAAGCAGATATAAAAACTGAGAATATTTTGAAGACCTCTATAAATTCTCATTAATCACATTTGATGATTTATGGAAGACATGAGTTAAGATTAGAAATTTGAAGAAAATAAATAATGTTGGTTAGTTGATATTTTGAGTGCCAATTAAATACGTTTCCATTATAGAAGTAATATTAATTACAAGAATTGAATGATGATATAGAACCTATAATGTTGGTGACAGTCAGAGCTGGAGAGACATTTCAGTGGTTAAGAGTGCTTGCTGCTCTTTCAGAGGACCCACACTTGGTCCCAGCACCCGAATCAGGTGGCCTGTAAGTCTAGCTGCAGGGGATCTGACACCCTATTCTGGCCTCAGTGGGTACTGGCATACACACAAAACTGGTGTCAGTATATGAGATTTATTTTTCTGACACAATCTCTATCATTACCCCACAGTACCCTCCCCCTTCTACTGTATTTGAGTCTACTATGGTTAGAAACCAGTTTTTCACCCTTTACATACAACAGTGACAGGGAGGATTATTTTTGTTGGTTTGGAAAGAAATTAAGGTTGTGTTAACAAATCAATAAGGACAAATATAGAGGGCAAGTTCGTTCTGGTGTGGAGCCTCATGGTACAATCAGGAGGGCACCACAAAGGAAAGAACAGTGGAGAAGTGTTCCTCTGGAGTTCATGGATTATTATGTTCTGGATTATTATGAAAGATTAGCTTAGAGCAATCAGGAGGGCACCACAAAGGAAAGAACAGTGGAGAAGGGTTCCTCTGGAGTTCATGGATTATTATGTTCTGGATTGTTATGAAAGATTAGCTTAGAGTGCACAGTGGTTAGGTCAGGGACCTGCCAGGACCACCTGAAGCACAGGTAAGAGCCAGATGCTTCAGCCAGGCAAATTTTAGCATAGATCTACTCCTGGGTTGTTGGTTGATTGATTCATTGGTTGGATAGCTAAATCTTTGTCTTGTGAGGCTGGTGGGGTGGAGTCGCCCTGCTAGCTGGGATTAAAGGTGGGTCTGTTCAATCCTTGTCTGGTGTGGCTGTCAGAGTGGAGTTGCCCTTGTAGCTGACATTAAAAGTGGGCCTGTAAAAGAAATCAGAAGAGACAAAGAAGGCCATTACATTTTTATCAAAGGAACAACTCACCAAGAAGATTTCATAATTATGAATATATATGCACCAAA
Organism: Rhizomys pruinosus; assembly: GCA_009823505.1. Lineage (NCBI taxonomy): Eukaryota > Metazoa > Chordata > Mammalia > Rodentia > Spalacidae > Rhizomys > Rhizomys pruinosus. The sequence continues at coordinate 1,362,914 of VZQC01010618.1, read as the reverse complement.
CTCTGGTGCACCAAACTTTATAAAGACAATTCTCCAGGACCACAAGGCACAGATTAACCCCAGTACACTCATAGTAGGGGACTTCAGTATCCCCACTGAACCCTTTGGACAGGTCAACAGGACAAAGAATAAACAAAGAGACATCTAAACTGAATGATATGGTACACCAAATGGACCTCACAGACATCCACTGAATATTCCACCCTAATACCAGAGAATACACTTTCTACTCAGCACCCCACGGAACATTCTCCAAAATTGACCACATACTGGGACACAGAAGAAAACTCCACAAATACAAAAAGATTGAAATAATTTCATGCATTCTATCAGACCACAGCACAATAAAGCTCACTATCAACACCAGGATAAGCCCTACTATCTACAAGAACACATGGAGACTAAACAACATACTCTTGAATAATGAATGGGTCAAGGAAGAGATAAAGAAAGAAATAAAAGCATTCCTGGAACTGAATGACAATGATAATACAACACAACAAAACCTATGAGATACTTTAAAAGCAGTCCTAAGAGGTAAGTTTATAGCAGCCCTAAGAGGTAAGTTTATAGCCCTGTGGGTGCCTACATTAGAAAAACAGAAAGAGCACAAGTGAACGATCTAACACTGCAGCTAAAAGCTCTTGAGAGACAACAACAGATAAACCCTAAACACAGCAGACAGGAAGAATTAACAAAAATCAGAGCAGAAATCAATGAAATAGAAACAAAGAAAACCATACAAAAAAAAAATCAATGAATCCAAAAGTTGGTTCTTTGAAAGAATAAACGAGATAGACAGACCTCTAGCCCAGCTAACCAAAAGAAAGAAGGAACAACTCCAAATCAATACAGTCTGTGATGAAAAGGGAATTATCACAACAGACAAGGAAAGGATCCAGAAAATCATGTGGGAATACTTCAAAAACCTATACTCTACTAAGTTTAAAAACCTAGAAGAAATGGACAAGTATCTGAAATCCTGGGAATCAGCAAAGCTCAACCAAGAAGAGATCGACAACTTAAACAGACCCATAATATATGAAGAAATTGAAGATGTAATAAGAAACCTCCCAACTAAAAAAGCCCAGGCCCAGATGGTTTCACGGCAGAATTCTATAAAACATTTCAAAAAAGACTTACAACCATTATTACTCAAATTGTTTAGAAGGATACAGAGGGAATTCTCCCAATTTCCTTCTAGGAAGCCAGCATCACTCTATTACCAAAACCAGGCAAAGAACTGTAAAACAACCAAAAACAACCAAAAAGAACTGTAGACCCATCTCCCTAATGAACACAGATGCCAAAATTCTAAACAAGATACTGGCAAATCACATACAGACTCACAACAAGAAGATCATCCATCATGACCAAGTTGGATTCATACCAGAGATGGTTCTACATACAAAAATCAATAAATATGGCCTAGCGGTTAAGAGTACCGACCGCTCTTGCAGAGGACCTGGGTTGGATCCCCAGCATCTACATGGCGGCTGAGAACCGTCTGAAACTCCAATTTCAGGAGAACTCCAGTTCCAGGGGAATCCGAGACCTTCTTCTGAACTCTGCGGCATTGCACGACACGGGTGCACAGACCAACATGCAGACAGTACATTCATACACATACAGAAATAAAAAAAAATTAAAAAAAATCAATAAATATCATCAAGCATATAAATGGACTGAAAGACAAAAACCACACCATCATCTCAATTGACACAGAAAAAGCCTTTGACAAAATCCAGCATCCCTTCATGCTTAAAGTCCTAGAGGGAATTGGATTGGAGGGATCATTCCTCAATGCAATCAAAGCCATATACAGGAAACCCACAGCCAACATCACCCTAAATGGGGAAATGACAGAAGCATTCCCTTTAAAGGTAGGAACTCCGCAAGGCTGCCCTCTGTCACCACTCCTCTTCAATATAGTGCTTGAAACACTTGCTAGAGCAATAAGGCAAGAAAAGGATATTAAAGGAGTACTAATTGGAAAAGAGGAAGTCAAGCTATCCCTTTTTGCTGATGATACGATTGTTTACTTAAGGGATGCTAAAAACTCCACCAGAAAACTCCGAGAAATGATTACGAGCTTCAGTAAAGTGGCAGGATACAAAATTAACCTAGAAAAATCAGTAGCCTTTCTTTCTTTCTTACACCAACAAGAAGCAACTGAAGAAGGAATTCAAGGACCTTCCCACTCACGATAGCTTCAAAAACAATAAAATACCTAGGAACAAACCTAACCAAAGATACCAAAGATCTCTACAACAAAAATTTTAAACCCTTGAAGAAAGAAATTGAAGAAGACATGAGAAGATGGAAAAACCTCCCATGCTCATGGATTAGGAAAATAAATACAGTAAAAATGTCCATTCTACCCAAACTCTTGTATAGATTTAATGCAATCCCAATTAAAATCCCCAAGAGTTTCTTCACAGGCTTGGAAAAGAAGTCCTTAATTTCATTTGGAAAAACAAAAGACCCTGAGTAGCCAAAGCAACCCTGAGTGAAAAGAACAATACACGGGGAAATCTCTATACCAGACTTCAAACTATACTACAGGGCTAAAGTCATAAAAACAGCTTGGTACTGGCACAAAAACAGACCTGTTGACCAATGGAACAAAACTGAAGATCCAAACTTGAGCACATACAATTTCAGCCATGTCATATTTGACAAGGGGACCAAGAAGACACAATGGAGGAAAGACACCATCTTCAGTAAGTGGTGTTGGCAAAAGTGGATCACCACTTGTAGAAGAATGAAATTAAACCCCTACCTCTTGCCCTGTACAAAAATCAACTCCAGATGGATCAAAGACCTCAATGTGAAACCCCAAACTCTGAAGGCAATAGAAGAAGAAGTTGTCAGCAGACTACAAGACATAGGCGTAGGAAAAGACTTCCTAAACCAGACAGCAGCTGCACAAGAATTAAGGTCAAAAATTGGCAAATGGGACCTCATTAAACTCAAAAGCTACTGTACATCAAAAGAAACAATCAAGGAAGTGAAGAGAAATCCCACAGAGTGGGAGGAAACCTTCACCACAGAAACATCTGACAAAGCATTGATTTCCAGAGTACATAAACTACTCAAAAAACAAAGAAGAAAGAAAACAAATGATCCACTCAAAAGATGGAGCAAAGAGCTGAACAGAGACTTCACCAGTGAGGAATTAGAGATGGCTGAGAAACATCTTAAAAAGTGTTCAACGTTGCTAATAATTATGGAAATGCAAATTAAAACCACTTTAAGATATCATCTCACTCCAATAAGACTGGCCTAGGATCAAGAAAAAAAAAATGATACCAAGTGCTGAAGAGGTTGTGGGGAAAGGGGAACACTCATCCATTGCTGGTGGGAATGTAAACTTGTACAGCCATTAAGGAAAGCAGTGTGGAGAACCCTTGGAAGACTCAAAATGACCTTACCGCCTGACCCAGTCATACCACTCCTGGGTATATACCCACAAGACTCTTCTTACCGCAAAGATACATGCACAGCTATATTTATTGCAGCTCTGTTCACAATAGCAAAAAGCTGGAACCAACCCAAATGCCCCTCAACTGATGAGTGGATAGAGAAAATGTGGTACATCTACACAATGGAGTTCTATGCAGCAGTAAAAAAAGACAACATCATGAACTTTCCAGGTAAATGGATGGAACTGGAAGATACTATGTTAAGTGAAGTAACACAGTCCGAGAAAAACAAACGATGAATGGTATCCCTCATCTGTGGATGCTAGTGCCAATAACCTAGTTGTAAACATTTCTTGTTGGGAGTGATGCATATTAGAAAGAACAACAACAACACCAACAACAGAGGGGACTGCATCAAAACACTGACTGAAAGGGTGAATCTGGTGGGGTGGGGGTGGGGGTTGGGAGGGGGACACAAGTCTGGATTTGATTTGTAACATAATCTTGTACAAAATATATGTAAAACAATAAATTAAAAAATAAATAAAAACAGCAACAAAAAAAGAAAGATTAGCTCACACTCCTTTTTCATGGGTATAAACATGGTTAGGTGAGAAACCAGAACATTGAAGACAACAAGAGTGAAGATAAGAAGAGTCCGAGGAAAAGAAGTTGTAGAAGTTATTTGGACTCCCAAAAGAGATGTGAAGTGGCACTTTAAGTCAGAGCAAGCAATGAAAGCTGGTTAGAAAGAGAGGAAAGTATATAAATGGTCATTTTGTCACTCATGAATTCATTCATCTGCCATGAACACATTTGTGAATATCTATGTTTACTCAACATGGTCCTATTGGTTCTTTTTAGGAGAAAATGATGCTGTACTGTGAGATCTGGTTGGGTAAGCTGTACACCCCCCCCCCCAGTGACTGGAAAGTGCTTAGACAGAAACCTGTGGACAAATAGACAAAAAAATCTGCTGCCATGTGTGTGGAGTAGTCTTACAACAAAAAGAATGCCAGTGAACAAGAGGAAAGTCTTAAGTATGCTTGCAATTTGTCTAAAGTATTTGTGTGGGGAGTTTATGTAACCTAAATGCTCAGCAAATACACTTTGTCAAGGCCTTATGAAAACAACCTCTGGTAAACCTCCTTTAATGATTACCTGCATGACAGAGTCACTTGAATTTTTCTTTTACCTAAACTTGGTCAAATGAGATACTTAGACCTAACCTGGATTCATCAAACCAAGAATCCCTGTTCCTTACTCAAAAAGCCTATTACTAGTTTTGACCGAATGAAGACATCACTAGAAGACCCTATCCATATGTCTTTTTAGGTACCTGAACTGGAGAACAGGGGCTCAGAATTTGAAGGACCATAGGTACTGCCTGTAACTTCAGCAGCAGAGATGGTCGATATGTTTTGTGTATAAGATTCTTGGTCAACAGCAGGTTGTGGTGTTTGGGAGGAGAGTCAACAAGCCTGTCAGTGTGCATTGTTCAAGTCAATAAATACCTATTGAATTGAACTGAGGCAGAACAGAAGCAGTTCCAGGTGACGTCTCTTCTCCCAACAACTTTTTCTGTGCCTAGTAACAGAATACTTTCTCAAATTGACATCATGCCAAGGGTTAACTGTTGGTCATATATTTTTCTGGATAAATAAATAAATAAATTACATTAGTTCCTCTTTTGGATTTCAAGGAAGGAAAGGGAGTTTGGGATGGGGCTCCAAGGACCTTCTTAAGTAGTGCTGACAAGGCTCTAGATGCTTAAGAATATTCTTGATATTAAGAACTAAGAAGTCTACCCCACAAGTATACACAGACTACAAAATCTCAGGAGACTATTTGGTAATGATATATTTTTATTAGAATAGTAGCCATTAGCTAAAGGCTGGGGCTGGGTGATAAAAACTGCATGGATTTCAAATCAAAGCAGAAACTGAAGTGAAACTGGGGTCTAGTTCCTCTTGCATTGTGTCCTCTCTAGGTTATATATATATATATATATATATATATATATATATATATATATATATGTGTGTGTGTGTGTTCATTACACTATCATTCACTAGTCTGGAGGGATTTCCAGGCCTGAAGCTGTTTTCTGTATTTTGGCATGAGTGACACTCTGGGAGCTTATGCTACATTTGGACTATCTTACAAATCAGGTCAGTTACTTCTGGGCATGCTGTACTGTTTTCAGAATTGGGGGGGAGTTGGCGGCAGATAATACTCATATAAAGATCAACTATATCCAGCTCTCCTCCTCCACATCCCTACCTACTGAGGGAGTGTTTCTCAAGTGAGTTATGAAGACCAACTGCCTTGTCAGTGTCTTTAAACTATACAGGATATTTTGCAAGAGAGGCAGAACAGAAATGAGTTCAAAAGGACAGAGGGAAAAAAAAATGCTCCAAATCTGTGGCAAACAGGATTTCACTGAAACTTACAGGATTCCTTGGATATGTCTTTGATTCATGCACTGATTTCCCAATGCTTTGAGACTATTTCAAGTGGTATTAAATAACAACTTTTCTCTGAAATGAAAAATAGAAAATGTCTACTTTTAGAGACAAGTTGAAAAATGACCATTGCTCAAATTTGTTTTCTTTCGCTGAGTGCTTTTTAAATATTTTCTTAATTGGGAGGATGGCTGTCGGGAGCTACGTCCCCTCTTGTGCTCACTCTCTTGCTTTCTCTGCTTTAACTGCAAATGAAAAACATACTTTGTGATTTAGCCAAAGGAAGTTAAGGATGGGTCTTCAGGGAGAGGAAATAATGCAACTGGTTATCATGTTAATCTTCCACCGAGGAGTTGGGCTCAGAGCCAGATTTGCTGCTTACAGCAGATGAGCAGAACTTGAATAGTTAAAAAAAATCCCCTCAGTCTCAGATCTGGTGCCTGTGAGCCAGTTTGACATGTTTCCCTGTGTTCTTCTCCTTCACACATACTAAATACCTAAAGTGGCTAGAGATGAAAGTCAGCTTATTAGATATGAAATGCCTCTTCATTTATTCTCCTTCAGTAAATGTCTCCATATAATCATGATCCTAGCCACCTTAAAACTGCATTATGGGGCTGGGGATGCAGTTCATTGATACAGTGTTTGCCTAGCATGTCTGAAGTCCTGGGTTCAATCCTTAGCACCACATAAAACTGGGCAGTGTAGCACACACATATAATCCCAATGCTTGCAAAGTTGAGAGTATGGGGGGTTCATCCTTGGATGCAGAGAGTGAATTCAAGGCCAGCCTGGACTATATGAGACCTCTCTCAAAACCAAACAACAACAACAAAAAGAAAAAATGATTACATTATGGTGTGAGCTTTTTCTGGATCATTCCCTCCTCTTGGTCTCTGCCTGAAGCTTATTAATCTCGTCATGGGAACAATAAAAGGCTAAAAGGGGCCTGGGAATACAAGATGATGACCTTAGTGTGGCATAGAAGTAGGGAACAGCAAAGATGTTTCCTATCTCCAAATGGATTCTAGGCTAATTACTGGTTTGGGTGTCTTTCAGATCCTTTTTTCATTAGGCATGAATTTCTTTGAGTTGAGTTAAATAATTGGCTTGGTGATGATACTGTAGGTATATGTACATTATTTTGTGGAGTTATCCTAAGATAAAAATGATTTTAAACAATGTACGGGAATTGGAGGTGCTAGGAGAAGGTGTCGCTTATCAGAAGAATGTGGTAGTCTGAGAGTGTGCATTCTAGTCTGTCTCTATGCTATGGGTGTCTTTCAGTAGGTCCCTTAAGTGGCTCTAAGTTGTTCTTCTCAAAGTAACATGGTAAAATTGTAGTAAATGGCCTCAATGATCCCTGACTCATTGATTGATACTATTCCTCACTCTAGGTTTTTGATTCACCACTTTTTTTCCCTTTACAAAATTGTAAAGACACAGTTTAGTACTACATGGCAACACCCCTGGTGGCACAGTTGAGATATACAAATTACTCCTTTCCCTTTTAAAATTTCCCATGTTTTGCTTTAATTTAGCCAGAAGATAGTTCCTAAATATCTGTATGTGCCAGGCCTATTTAATTCCTAAATAGCCCCATGTGCCAGGACATGGGGATTCCAAATGGACCAAAACTGATAGAATTCTTCTATGGATCTTATAATGTGGATAGACACTCAACACAGAAAGAAATACATGCAGGATATGCTCTACCTTATGTTCAACCTATGAATTTTTGACTTGATGATAGTATGGGAGTGTCAGGCATTCAGTAGCAGTCATACTTCAGACTTTGCATTTGCTATTTTCCTGGACTGGTAGTAATACTTGGTTCATTCCTCTCTCACAATGCTGGGCAGTGGCAGAGAGCAAGCTCCTAGTCAGCCGTTTAACCACAAGGGTGAGCAATGGCACTTCATGGTGTGTCCTGTTGCTAAACTAGGGGTTTTTGATAGGGTTAGATGGATTAAATATACTTAAATCTTTGATGTTTTTGATTTATAATGGGTCAAGTGAAATAACATCTCTATATGTCAGTGGCAAGAGATATTATTAGGAAAAATAGAACACTCTATGGGAATAGGGACTGATGATGGTAGGGGTTTCTGGAGTTCTTATATGAGCTTTGATAAGGTGATGTTTGGAAAGATTAATATTGTATTAATATTATTCAAAGCTATAGGATTAGATAAGGTCACGTAAGACCAACCTAGGCCAACAATGCCTAACATTGGCTGTGTGTTAGAATAATTGACAAAAGCAAGAATATATGGACAGTTAGGCCCCGCCCTAGACTAGAGGTAATAGCTTTGGGGGTAATCACCAATCATTTTTTTATTTAAAAATTTTTAAATTTTATATTATTCCAAAATATGCATATATACACTCCACATATAAATCAAAATTACAAATTCTGAAAATAAACTATAGGTTGATTCCTAAACACATTTAGAGATTCACATTTTAACAGTAAAGTTGCATGCAGGTAGAAAGATGTGTAACTTTACATTTTTTTTAAGAATATGAATACATATCTTCCATCCATATATGGTAATTACAATGAATCACCAAACTTTTTTTTTTTNTTGGTTTTTTTGAGACAGGGTCTCTCTGTAGCCCCAGCTGTCCTCACTCTGTACACCAGGCTGGCCTTGAACTCACAAAGATCCGCCTGCCTCTGCCTCCAGAGTGCTAGGATTAAAGGCATGCACCACCATGCCTGGCAAATCACCAAATTCTTAAAGTTGAATTTAAAGATTCATTTTATTTTTATCTATGTGTATGTGGCTGAGTGTGTGTGTGTGCGTGTGTGTGTGTATCATGGAGGCAAGTGGGATCTCCTAGAGCTGCAGTTATAGGGGGTTGTGAACTGCTCAAAATGGGTACTTCTTTGTAACCTGAACTCTGGTCCTCTGCAAGAGCAGCAGGCTCTGTAGCTGCCATCTCTCCAGCCTCCTTGCAGTTTTATTTATTTATTTATTTATTTATTTATTTATTTATTTATTTATTTATTATTTATTGTGCTAAGATACCCAGGTCTTTAGAAGAGCAAGTCAAGCACTCTACCACTGAGCCACATTCTAGCCCAGGCATTGGAAATTTTTTTTTAAGATGGGGTAAAATGTGTTTTAAGACTTTTTGCCTTGATAATACATTATATTGCAAACAAAATGTTCTCTTTAATAATATGACTTTTCCACATTTGAATTATGTCATTTTTTTATCTTTTTGAGACAGGTTTTTATATTTACAATCTACTCATAAATTTGGATATTTTATTATTTATATATTTATTGTTATGACGTTTTTCATACATCATTTGTCAGTCCAATTTAGAGACATTTCCCTTTCCATGCCCTCCACCCCACCTGAGTTCATGCACTCTGCCATACATGTCTTGCATCTTTTTCTGAGTCTTTCCAAAGTTTTTTCAAAGCAGAGGATTATTGTTTGGGGAGAACTTCACTGTTTCAGTTGTGTGTATTTTTTGTCCCAGGTTTTGTACTTGTTGTTCCATCCAACTTGTATTGCATATATATATATTAAAATTATGTTGTCTGAAACAACCTGTATGTTATTTCCAAATCATATTCCAGGATTCACATTTTTGCCTTTTGATTTTATATTACTCTAAAATATGCATACATACCCTCCACCCATATACCAAAATTCCAAAGTCTGAAAATAAATGGTAGGTTAATTCTAGAACCTGCTAAGGGATCCACATTATTAAGAGCACAGTTGCTTTCAGTTAAAGAGGAATATAACATTAACATTGCTCAGTTTACCTAGGTGCTTGGTGCTAGCATCCACAGATGAGGGATACCATTTGTCTTTTCTGGGACTGTGTTACTTCGCTTAACATAATATCTTCCAGTTCCATCCATTTACCTGCAAAGTTCAGGATGTCATCTTTCTTTTTTTTTAATTTTTAATTTTAATTTTAATTAATTTATTTATTTATTTATTTATTTATTTATTTATTTCTGTATGTGTATGAATGTACCGTCTGCATGCAAGTCTGTGCACCCATGTCGTGCAGTGCTGCGGTGGTCAGAAGAGAGTGTTGGATTCCCCTGGAACTGGAGTTCTCCTGGAATTGGAGTTTCAGATGGTTCTTGGCCTCCATGTGGGTGCTGGGGATCGAAACCAGATCCTCTGTAAGAGCAGTCAGCGCTCTTAACCACTAGGCCACCTCTCCAGCCCCAATGTCATCTTTCTTTACTGCTGCATAGAACACCATTGTGTAGATGTGTCACATTTTCTCTATCCACTTGTCAGTTGGGGGGCACTTGGGTTGGTTCCAACTCTTCGCTATTGTGAAGAGAGCTGTAATAAACATAGCTGTGCATGTATCTTTGTGATAGGATGAGTCTTGTGGGTATATACCCAGGAGTGGTATGACTGGGTCAGGTGGTAGGCTCATTTTGAGTCTCTTAAGGGTTCTCCACACTACTTTACATAGTGGTTGTATGAGTTTACATTCCCACCAGCAGTGGATGAGTGTTCCCCTTTCCCCACAACCTCTCCAGCATTTGGTATCTTTTGTTTTCTTGATCCTAGCCAGTCTTATTGGAGTGAGATGATATCTCAGTGTGGTTTAATTTGCATTTCCTTACTTATTAGCGATGTTGAACACTTTTTTAGATGTTTCTCAGCCATCTCTAATGCCTCACTGGCGAAGTCTCTGTTTAGCTCTTTACTCCATCTTTTTAGTGAGTCATTTGTTTTCTTAGTTTTGTTTTGTTTTTTTTTTCTTAGTTGTTTTTTGAGTAGTTCATATATTCTGGAAGTTAGTGCTCTGTCAGATATATCAGCGGTGCAGGTTTCCTCCCCAGGCACTGGAAAATTTAATAACTTCTCCAAGTCACTCAGCATCAAAAACCAATGATGTGCAGTGTTGATGAGAAAAGCAAGAGTCCTTGTTCTAGCTTGCCTTCAAACTGTTCAAAACACTCTGACCAGTACCAGCTTGAGGAGGAAAGGGTTATTTATCTTATATATCCCAGGTCACAGTTAATCACTTAGGGAACCCAAGTAGGAACTCAGGGCAGGAACCTGGAGGCAGGAGCTGAAGTACAGGCTATGGAGGAACACTGCTTACAGGCTTGCTCCTCTGGCCTATGCTCAGCCTACTTTCTTATACAACACACAACAATCTGCCCAGGAATGGCACTGCCCACAGTGTGCTGGGCCCTCCCAGATCACTCAACCATCAAGAAGATGCCCCACAGACCTGGACACAGACAAGTCCGATGGAGGCAATTACCCACCTGAGGGTCCCTCAACCCAGCTGTGTAAAGTTCACACTAAAGCTATGCGGTCTCCTTCTCCCTCTACAATGTTACAAGATCAGGAAATTGTGAGGAACCAGCAAAGGGGACCACACAGGAGCCAGCAATGCAGGACCAGGAGAGTGCTGTACACTGCTAGTGAAAAAAGACGTTTTTAGAATGAGAGGATGGTCATTCATGTACAGTGTTGCTCAGAGTGAAGCCAGAGAATGAAAAGTGATCACTCAGTAGGTTAGTGTGGATGCCACTGGAGAAAATGAGGGGAGCAGTTTTAACATTGCGGGGGCCATGCTGGATTGTACAGCTTCTAAGAGAAAGGAAGAAGTAGAACTGGAAGGGGTGACAGAGAAATGAGGCAGAAGTTGGAGGTCGACTGCAGACCCAAGGGAGAAAAATTTTAAGATGAGAGAGATTATACCTGTTCTGCAAAACGATGGTAGGAGGCAGAAAATCTAACACTGTAGGACAAAATGGTGGTAATTTGAAAGAGCAGAGTCCTTGGGAAGTTCCAAGACAGTGGGATGGATGGCACGGTGGAAGAGTTGCTCTTAGATAGGTTCTTTCTTTCTGGCAGCAAAGGCCATATGTGGCTGCAAATGATAAACTAATCTGTTTGATAGCAGGAGTGTGTAGAGGTTCATTTATTCTTAGTGTTGGGACTTTTATAATTGGAGTTCTAGGTTATCTGTATATAAACCTTCAGGTAAATTACATAAAAGTTGAGAGTATGAATGCTTTTACTCTTTGAGGTCTACGAAATAACAATGTCCAAGAAACAGACAAGGTAGAAAGATACTGCAATAATGTAACTGAATGTAACTACTTAAAATCATCCCTTGAAGTTTAATTTTGGAAAAATCCTCATTAAGCAGAAAATATTTCTTTCATCATATTGTTAAATGAAGAAACCACATTCCTCAGTGGCATAAAGAGTATGTTCAGAATTAAAAGAGCTTACTCATAGTTACTCATAGAAAAAGACAACAAGGAGCCAGGCGTGTTGGCACACGCCTTTAATCCTAGCACTTGGGAGGCAGAGGCAGGTGGATCTTTGTAAGTTCAAGGCCAGCCTGGTCTACAGAGTGAGTTCCAGGACAGCTGGGGCTATAGGGAGACCCTGTTGAGAAAAAAAAAAAAAAAAAAAAAAGACAAGGGGGCTGGAGAGATGGCTCAGTGGTTAGGAGCTCTGACTGCTCTTGCAGCAAATCTTATTAGTTCCAGCTGATTGGTGGTAGAACAGTGGGTAGCTTTTAATTTTCTTCTTTATACTTTTTAATAAATTATCACTGTGTATTGAGAAAAGATAAATTATGTATAGAATATTCAAAGCAAAAGTACAAGCAAAAATAGAAACAAATGAAATTTTGAGTTCAAAGTCATTATTTACAGTGAAAATATAAAATTCTAGAATTTGACTTTATGGATTGGGTTAAAGTTTACAATGAGTTTATGCCTCAAAGGATATCTGCCCATAGATTCTGGTGTGATATATTTCTGTAAAATAATTTGAAGATTAAAACAACACTGATCTCAATTATATTTCATGTTAGAAAGGCATGAAACTGAGCGTTCTATAAAGAAAACTGAATTTGTGGACTGACACCTTTGTTTCTTGATCTAAAATGATCGTGAACTTTTACCAACAGATGGCATTTCTACTTCCTCTTCTGTCATTTTGAAGATTTTTCTGAGATTCTCAGTCTTATCTTCATTTGAGCACTGAGTATGGTACTACTTTGAACTGATTAGTTCACCACAAATCAGAAATCAGGCTTTTCCATGTCTTAATCTTTGTTAGTAAAATGGAGCTAGGACTCTGAGCTGATCTTTCAAGATTCTATTACAAAGCAAGGGTAGATACAGAAATCACTATGGTAGCAAGCTGGTCATTGCCTATCACCAGTCTTTGGTGGTCTAATGCTTGTGAACATCCAACAGTTCTGTTTAGGATAGGATCTAACTTGTCCTATAATAAAACCAAGTTAAGTACAAGAATATACGACAGAGATGAAGAGGCTTAGAGGACTGCACAGAGATGCCTGTAGAGAACTGACTGTAAAAAGCTCTTAGAGGGGATAAAGCATGACTCTTCACTGGCACAGGATAAAAACAGACAGAAGACAGAGTGATGGCAACCTCCAGTATAATCATCTATGTTCTCCCTCATCCCTTTTGTAGAATCAGAAAGGTTATACCTTATATCACAATTTAAAACATTTTCACAAAGCAGTCAACAGTTATGGCATGATGCCATTGATCCTTCAAAGAGAGTGCTTATAATAAGTCATAGACCAATGTCTGGAGACTGACTGGAGCCATCAAGGAGGCAGTCTCTTATAGATGACATCACACAGGACAGGAGGGCAACTTCAAAGCTGGAGTCTAGAATCAGCGTACACCTCAAATAGGACACAAATTCAACTTTGGGTTTTTCTTGTGGAAGTAACTCAGAAAAATAAGTGCAAATTTAATGTTGGCTATCTAAGATACTATAAAATGCATTCTGTCATATATATATACAGATTATATGATATGTTCTTAGAGAATAAATGCTGTCAGCTTAGAAGGTTGAACAAAAGGGAAGAGTCAGAGATATTTCTATCCTGTGATAAATATTACTTGGTGAATTAGAGGGACTGGGAGCAGCGAGTTCTATATTTACTGCAGTCATCAAAGTTGATTGTGGTGTTATTGCTGCCAACAGGTTTCTCACACCAGCAGGTGCCAGGCACCGAGAGCACCGCTCCCTCATACATTGAACCCACGTTAGTGAATATGCTGACACGTTTTGTTTAGTCCAGGAATGAACAGGGAGGCTAATGCCCCACTCCTCAGGGAGCAGCCCACAAACCATAAAGGTTTTATAGCTATTCAAGATAGACTTCAGGTTCATTCTTTCCAGATTCATTCACAGGGAGGGAGAAGGAAAGGGTGGGTATGGTAACAGTAGAGCAATGTTTAACTCAACAGATTCCAATGTCTCAGTGGTAAAGATGATCAACCCCAACCTCCCTAGCCTGTTGGCTCCACAAACAGAAAACGTCAAGAGTGGGCGATCTGCCAGATATTTCAGCCAGCAGATGAACTGAAACAGACCTACCCTGGGAAGGGAGGAAGAGAAACACAGCCAAGAAAACCTAGGAAGAAAAAAGTGGCAAATCATCCTAAAAACTGGGTTGTGACCCATCTAAGCATTTGCTAAGGTGTGAATTAGCATATGGAAGAATTTGTATTGCTGTTAATATCATTCTGTTCACTGAAGTTTCTTATGTGCCAAACACCAGATTAAGCATTTAAATGTACTTTTTCATCTCTTCCTCTCAACCTTATGAGCCAGGGCCTTGTTATTTTCATTTTGTAGAAAAGGAAACTGAGGTTGAATTGTCTGATATTTAGTAGAGGAGTCAAGATTTGAAGACTGGTCTGCCAAAAGTAATTAAAACTTGAAGCAGCCAGGCGTGGTGGCGCACGCCTTTAAATCCTAGCACTTGGGAGGCAGAGGCAGGCGGATCTTTGTGAGTTCAAGGCCGGCCTGGTCTACAAAGCGCGTTCCAGGACAGCCAGAGCTACAGGGAGACCCTGTCTCAAAAAGACCAAAAAAAAAAAAAAAAAAAAAAAAAAAAACCCAAAAAACAAAACAAAAAATTGAAGCATGATGCATCAAAAAAATCAAAGGATGCACATATTGCATTAGAAGTTTTGTTTTAGTGTTGACCCATTTACGCTCAGGAATGGAAGAAGCCAATCTTTTGATTCTTGTGGACTTTACGCAAATTATTGTGTTTTTGTACAGAATAGATATTAATCTACTTGCTTTAAGGTAGAATATAAATTAAATATAAGACAGCCTCTCTATTTCCAGGGAACTGTAGTCAGAAAATTAAATGGAAATAAATCTTCATTTTTCAATGAAGATGACAGTGTGATGCATGCTACAGAGGAATCAAGTTCACAGAATTCAAATCTCATTTTAAGCAGTCATTTTGATGTCCAGACATGACTATGAGAGATTCTGCTTTAGTGGAAGTTCTTTCCTTGAATCTGCTAAACAACAACAAAAACATCTTTTTTTAAAATACACTGAGGGCTGTCATTGGTGGCTCATGCCTCTATTCGCCAGCCACGTGCAGGATGGGCCAGAGGCAGGCAGACTATTCTCTGAGTTCAGGTCAGCCTTGGTCTTACATAGGAGCTCCATGGCCAGTAGCGGACTGAAAGGGGCCCTCGTTTCAAAACGCACCCCCGCCCAAACAGACATTGAGAAGAATTATTAAAAGCTTACATAATTTCTATTTGTTTTTGCATGGTCTGAACAGGAGAAAATTGAAGGTGTCTCCAGGGTCCGTAGTTCCATTCATAAAAGACATGATCTAGGAAGATATGGGACTCAAACAGAGAGTCTTAGGGTAACTTTTATTAGCAATATATTAAAGAGAATTCTCGCTACCTCCAGGCAAGCAAGCTGTGGATCTTAGAGACCCACGTGTCTTCAGCCCAGATGCAGAAGAACTAGACTAGGAGACAGGGATTCCAGGCAGGCAAAATTCACTACCATCTCATTAGTGCACTAGGTATTCCACCTGTCTCATTAGCATAACTTCAGGTAAACCACTTGAGGAGTGGAAAGTTTGGATATTTATCCAGGCCAGAGAATTTTAGTCTTGATCAGGTTTTATGATTTTTTTTTTTTTTTTTTTTTTTTTTTTTTTTTTTTTTTTGCTATTGGAACAGTTCTTCCAGTCCAGTTGTATTATTTCACCCCAGTTCATTCTCTGGCAACATGCAAAGCCAACACCAACTCATAAATGTTTATTGAACTGTGATTATAGTAGATACTACCATTTGTTAATCAGGGACTTTAATTACCATTATCTTGTTGGCCCTGCATAACACCACTGTGGAGTAGTCAGCCTCTTTGGACTCGAGAGGGAATTGGGTTTCAGTGACTTTCCAAGGGCAGAAAGCTAGAAAGGGAAAAAGGCAGGACTCGTGGAGGTCGACCAATGTTCCCTCTCCATTACACCAACTTTCCCCTTAAGGGTGAAAGTAAAAAACTGTAGAGTCTACCTCACCATAATTCAGAGTTAAAGACACTTAAAGAGAATGTTGATCTCCTTATCTGCCTTTATATATATTGACACCAAAACAGAGGAAGTAGCTTATTCACATTAGTTCTTTCAACAGCTTCTTAAGTTCTGAATTCCCTATCCCTTCCAGTTTCTAGTTCATGTGTCCTGATAACTTATTTCTTCTGCAGACATGTTTTAGTAACAAAACATAAAGAGAACTGGAAAATTAGAAACTAGACGAGGTTAAGAAAAAAGAAGGAAGAGGGGCTGGAGAGATGGCTCAGCGGTTAAAAGCGCCAACTGCTCTTGCAGAGGACCTGAGTTCGATTCCCAGCACCCACATGGCAGCTGAGAACCATCTGAAACTCCAATTCCAGGAGAACTCCAGTTCCAGGGCAATCCGACACCCTCTTCTGACCTCCACGGCATTGCATGACATGGATGCACCAACCTACATGCAGACAGTACACTCATACACATAAAAAAATATTTTAAAAATTAAAAAAGAAAAATGAAGGAAGAAATTAAAGGACAGAAAATCAAATTCAAATAAGCAAGTGAATCAACAATGAAGAGACCAGAGACAGGATTGTCATTCATACCTTGCACAGGATAAAAATCTGGGCTCTGGGAGATGAAACATTGTTTTAATGAGTGGAAAGTACTCTTGGTCAGTGTTCTTCCTGATCTGTCCTAACTCTAGCTTTAGAATAAGACCCAACATTCATACATTTAAATGTGTACTTGGAGATATGGGTTTATAAACCCTGATTTACTTTTGTGTCTTTGCCTTTCTCTAAGGATATACATTTTAATGACCTAGACCTGACAGTCTACCACACTGTCCTGACAGTTTCTGCTCTTGTATTATCTATATAGCTACAGGCCTTTAGCTCCTTTGTTTAGACTCAGTACTTTGAACATACACTTAAATCAATTAGAATTGTTTGTGTGTACACATTTGTGTGTATACATCTGTGCATGGTTACACATGTGTATGTCCGTGTGGAGGCCAGAGGTCAACTTCAGGTGTCTTTTCTCAGGAGCCAACCACCTTGCTTTTGTTAGACATAGTCTCTGGGACCTGCGTGCTCACTGATTAGGAGAGGTTGGCTGGTCATTGAGACCCAGGGATCTCCTCGTCTCAACCTCCCCAGGGGTGGGATTACAATCATAACCCTCCATGCCCAACTTTGCACAGGGATTCTGGGGATCAAACTCAGGTTCTTATACTTGCATGGAAAGCATTTTACTGACTGAGTTATAACACACCCCCAACCCCCGCCCCATTTAGAATTTTGAAGAAAGCAAATTAAAGGGAATAATTGATTCATGGACTCACATCTTAGCCAGTTCTTCTGCTATTTGTCTTTCTAGATAGTAAACAAAGCCCTTTCCCTGCTTCTAGGTCACCAGATGGCCTAACTATACTGGTTTCCCCCCCAAACAATGGCATCTCAAAAATAACATTAAAACAACCTCGACTTAGCAATTTTAAGAATAAAGGATAAAATTACTTTGAGAAAGTCTTAGTGCTTTAGAACGGGGAGGGCAAAGTGGAATCATAATTATGAGAGTTTGGCATTTAATTTAAGATACATCTTTCATTGTTGGGGCTTGCTTGACATAGGATAAAAGATAATGATGTGGGGCTGGAGAGATAGCCTAGCGGTTAAGAGCACCAACTGCTCTTGCAGAGGTCCCGGGTTCGATCCCCAGCACCCACATGGTGGCTAAGCACCGTCTTTAACTCCAGTTCCAGGGGAATCTGACACTCTCTTCTGACCTCTGTGGCATTGCATGACATGGGTGCACCAACCTACATGCAGACAATACATTCATACACATATGAAAATAAATTAAAAAAATTTTTAAAAAGATAATGATGTAAGAATCTGGGAATGGCCGGGCGTGGTGGTGCATGACTTTAATCCCAGCACTTGGGAGGCAGAGGCAGGCAGATCTCTGTGAGTTCAAGGCCAGCCTGGTCTACAGAGCAAGCTCCAGGAGAGCTGGGACTAAAGGGAGACCCTGTCTCAAAAATACCAAAAAAATAAATAAATAAAATCTGGGAATGGTAGAGAGTAAGGTGACTGGAGGTTCAAAGTCTTGGATATGAACTATCATTTGTTGTATCTATTGAAAAGTTAAAAAACTGATGTTCATGCATATAAATGGCTTTTTCCTAAAATAAGGAATAAAGTTATTTGCAACTTTTATCTTCTTGGGCAAAGAAGTCTTGCAACCTTAAAGTTAATGAATATTGAGAACAGAAAATTTGTGTTGATGTACTTAATAAGCCATGTGGATGGATATAAATGCTTTTATTTCTTAGTGTCTCATCTGTGGTCATTGTTCATACCATGAATATCTGGGCTTTGGTCAACTAGGAGTGTTGTTTCACCCTCCATAAGTTTCAAGTTTTCAAGTTCTATTATGTGGAAGTTCACTTATAAAAGCACCAGCTTTGTGTGATAGTGTTGTTTCAAAACGATGTTGAAGAAAGGCTGTTAATACTTATTAATGATAATACTGAGTGAATCATGCTGGTTGCCTGGAATGTTGGGTTGTGTCTCTGTGATAACGTAGAGCCTAGAATCAGTGATAATCCCGGTTACTGGCCGGAATCAGAAAGTTGATGAGCCCTGGAAAGAATTCATATAATTGTTATTAAAGCCAATGATAGTATCTTAGATCATAAATTATGAGTGAAAATATGAAAAATGTGCTAATTTGAACTTTAGAATTAATTATTCTTGTTTTTCATATCTTTCCTGATGACTGCAATTGGTATCGCCAATAAAATAACTAAATAAGTGGCAGGACTTTGCACAGCTCTTAAGTAATGGTTCCATTATACTAGCTCTTTATTGTTAACAAGTTACCCAAAGCCTCTGCATTTACAAACACCAGCATCTATTAGCTCATAGATTTTGGGTGCTGTGCTCAAGGATTCTCAAGGCTGAACTCAAGATGTTGGCCAGGCTGCATTATTCTTCTATTAGGGAAGAATCTGTAAATAATCCCCTTGTTGTTGGCAGACTATGGTCTGGCTTCCTGCTAGCTGTGGGCTCAGGAAGCTTCTGGTGCCTGCCTGCAGGCCCTGGAGGTTGCTCTTGGTTCCTTGCCAAAGGGACTTTCCTAACATGGCTGCTTTCTTCCTGAATCTAGGAAGAAGAGTGGGAAGTCTGCTAGCAAGATGAGTCACATATGATATAACACAACCACAGGAATAACACCCCATTACCTTATTGTATTGGTTAGAAGCAAATGCCAAGTTATGACCACAGTTAATGGGATAAAATGACACAAAAGGCATAACACACCATGAAATGGAGACTATAAGGAGCCTAATTGGAGTTTATCCGGTATACCCAGTAAAGTGGGTGCTCTTGACACCAGAGCAAAAGGTTAGAATTCCTTAAATGGGCTTCGCAACAAATAATTTTCTTTTGCAGTTGTTAGAATCATAGTTTTTCAGCAAGGAAAGAATTCAATCTATTTCAAGAAATATCAAACACTAAGTAGGATACATTATAAACACATTGAGGGAGTAGATATATGAGATATATTTGGAGGTCTGCAAATGGACCTTAAACATTAGACACTTGTCCATGTCCACCTTTACAGTTTTATGAAGACTGGGCTAATGACCCATGCTATATGAGCCAGGAATACCTCAGGAATTTTAGCAGTTTTCTTGCTAATGACTTTAGTGTTCAGTTTTTCCTGCCGATTTGTTTTTGCAGAGGTGGGAAAGTCCCTTCTGTGTGTGTTGTACTCTGTTGTATAAGGAAGCTTCACTGGTGAGAGTTGAGGGATGCACTAGTTTTCTCTCTACCTCATTCCACTATGTTCCATGAGCCTTAGGTGAAGAGGTCCCACTGTAGATATGTCACCTAAGACCGTGCATCTCTTAGACATATATTCTCTATGTATGACCAGTTGTGGGATTCTACAGTAGCCTCCATCTGTTGCAAAAAGAAGCTTCTTTGATGAGTGGTATACAGTATACTTGTCTCTAAACATAAGGATGCATATTTAGCATATGGTAAGAAATTTCATTTGTCTAGAAATACGACAGAGATGAGGTTTTCACTAGGTCCTGTGTCCTCTCCAGCCATGTGTAGTTGGCTGAGTTTACAGTGCCACCCATGAGTTCCCACCCTTTGAAAGGGCTTTAAGTCTAATTAGATAGCTGTTGATTACGCCCAGGTAACAGTGTCACTACTGCACCAATAAAGGTAGTTTTCTGTGCCAGTTGTTGTGGTTATTAGGCTTTAGGGCTGGGTTGGATAATTGATTGATTTTCTCCTTAGCAACTTCCAAACAACTTGAGTTGATCAAATGTTGTTTATAAAGCATTTCACAATTATGCACTTCTTTCTAAAATATATCCTATCTCCTATCATTGAAATTGTTCTTTTATTTCTCACTAACAGAGAAAATTCTAGTGCATTCAATAAATTCTTTTACCAGAGCTGATTTTGCTTATAGTGATGGGCAATTGTCTCACCAGATATGTTGCTATTATCGGTCTTTTTCTTTTGTGGTCTTTTTGAGACAGGGTCTCCCTGTAGCCCCAGCTGGCCTGGAACTCCCTCTGTAGACCAGGCTGGCCTTGAACTCACAGAGATCTGCCTGCCTCTGCCTCCTCAGTGCTGGGATTAAAGGCATGTGCTACCATGCCCTGCACTATTATCAGTCTTGAAATATGACCCATCCATAAACAAATTTACAAGTTTATTTTTTACGTATTATTCTATTTTATGTGTATGAGTGTATTGCCTGGCATGTAGGTTGTTGTACCAGTGTTGTGCAATGCCCATGGAGGTTAGAAGAGGGTGTTAGATCCCCTGGAACTGGGGTTATGGGTAGTTATTAGCTGCCATGTGGGTGCTGGGAATCAAACCCAAAACTCCTGTGCAAGAGCAGCCAGTGCTCTTAACCACTGATCTACCTCTCCAGCCCTCAGAAATAAATTTAAGTCTGGATTTGCTGAAGGGATTTCTAATAGTCCATTCAGGGCATAGATTGTGGACAGAGGTTAAATAGTCATTGATTTCTTTGGCGTCTGGCAATGAAAGGAAAATATTATGATTTTAAAATATGATAATGATAAATGGAAATATATGAGGGAGATAAATAAAAGTAGTATTTTTATAGGTAGCAAATTCTATGCAGTATGAAGCCCTATCAAATTTAAGAGACTTTTAATATTAAATCGGAAATGTCTCCACTGTTTTAGCTCCTGTTGGCAAGATATCCAGGTCACCAGAACACCAAGGGCATGTTCTTAACTCTCAGGTACACATATGTAGAGAATTCACTGTTGTTGGAGAGCCAATGATTCACAAAATATTGGCTCTTTTGTAGTATTCCAAGGAAAAAGCTTGGTTACTGAGAATGTGAAGTTGAACAGTGGGGTGGCAGTTAGGAAAGGAAGATTCATTGCCCTTGAGGTACTAAACTTTTAAAAATTCTCTTAATTATTGCTGGCTTAATAAAGTTTTAGGCGGTATGTAGCTGGTTAAAAATAGGAGATTTATGCCGGGTGTGGTGGCTCACGCCTTTAATCCCAGCACTCGGGAGGCAGAGGCAGGCAGATCTCTGTGAGTTCAAAGCCAACCTGGTCTACATAGTGAGCTCAGGACAGCTGGGATTAAAGGGAGACCCTGTCTCAAAAAGACCCCCTCCCTCAAAAAAAATTAGGAGATTTCCTTCCTTGGGCTAAATCATATCCTAGATCAAGGCATGAGTTTTCTTTTCATGTGAAGGACCTGAAAATAAATGACTTAGAACTTGTGGAGCATAGGCTTTCTGTCAACTATTTATGACATGACCATAAACAATATATAGATGAATGAGTATGGAATGAAGATCCCACTGAAATCATATTCATAGTGGTAGACAGCAGATTAGTGGTTGAAGTTTGCAAATACCTGTTCTTGGAGGAAATTATGCCTTTACCAAGTTAAAACAGTGAGTAGGTAAGAATCTGTGTTAGAGTTTACCCCACTGTAGAACACAAAGGTCCTCCACACATATTTCACGGGGGTAGATACAAAAGAAATTGAAGGCCTTTGCGAGCCTCTTTGAGGATTTGTGAAAAGTAAGCGGTTGGCTGGATATTCTGGCCAGTTCCTCCATAGCCCAGGATGTTTCGTTCCTAGGACATTATACAACTATTTGTGAGAAAGTAGTAGAAAACTGAGTCAGGTCAATCCCACTCAGAGACATGGCCTGCAGTCACTTGAAAGTTTATCTTCCTGGGCAAGAGCTTCCTGGAATAATAAAGTCATTTTGATGAGGACAGTGGAAGAGTAAGGTGACGCAAGCACAATCAGCAAGCTATGTGGATGTAGATGGACTATGCTCTCACTTCTCATGCTTGAATTCCTGGCTTGGTCTCCCACCTGTTATCCTTGTGGATGTGGGTACTACCAGGCAGACAGGACTGTATCCTATCTCTGTAGTTGGTGTTCCGTAGTTTTCCTGGGGACTCGCTTCCTAGCCTCTATGAGGTCCCACCCATAACCCACTGCTTGCTATAACTGTCTGTTCTTGGCTGTATTTACTCTTCTTTGATCACCTGGCCACAGGAACCGGGCATAACCTCTGCCTGTAACCTTCCAGAGTCTCCAGAGTGGCATAATGGCTTGGGGTCTTGGTTCTGTTAGCAGCTGTCCTACACTCCTCCTGCCTCAGTCTTACTTCTGTTGTCCAGAGTGGGACCTTCCGTGATTGTCTGACTCACCGCCACAGCCTGTCTGGTTTCTGACTCACGGCTGTCTCATGTGTGAGCAGCTATGGCCTTGGCAGAGCTTTCATACATAAGCCAGCATTTTGAACAAAATCTAAGGCTTAGATTTTAAACTATAGAAAAAAGATACTGTTGGTTCTTAGGTTTCCTCTATCACTGATTTCTTAAATCTGCCTTTTCAGATTCTCTGACACCTCCTTGGAAATCCCCTCTCTCCTGTCTACATAAGGTAAGTTTCTTGCAGTGTTCTATAGTTGGAGTTGAAAACAGCCCGTTTTTACTAAGAATGATAAAAATATTAGAAAGAGAAAATTCTGAAAAGTTAAAAAGGAGTAGAAAGAATACACCTATTTTTGTTGTATTATAGAATTTTTCGTATTTATCCTGCATGGACTTCATCAACATGAAGACATTTTGTTTTGTTCCTGAAGTGTTTCCACACTGGCAAACTAAGGCTTCATAATTCCCAAACATTAATTTTTCTTCAAATGGGAGAGATAGGAGAGAGCAACACAATAAGTACAGCAAAATCATTCAAGACAGGGCTTGAACGATTATGAGACGGTCTGTCTTCAGTGTGTTCTCAGGGACCTTCCTGCTCTGTTGTCCCCCTCTAGTTACTTCCATTGGAATTTATATTAGGAAATACTTATTACTACTAATTAATTTATATTTTTATGTGTGTCAGTATTTTGTCTGCACCCATGAGTGCAATGCCCATGAAGCCAGAAGTCATCAGATCTGTAGGAACCAGACTTATGGTTGTTAGCTGTGGTGTGAGTTCTGGGAACTGAATCCGGGTCCTCTGGAAGAGTAGACAGGGCTCTTAACTGCTCAGCCATCTCTCGAGCCCAGGAAAATTTTTTTTTTTAATCTTTTTGAGACAGGGTCTCCCTGCAGCCCCAGCTGTCCTTGGCACGCACTCTGTAGACCAGGCTGGCCTTGACTCATAAAGATCCACCTGCCTCTGCCTCCTGAGTGCTGGAATTAAAGACATGTACCACCATGCCTGGCTTTTTTTTTTTTTAAGCCCAGGAAATATTTTAAACTCATCTATACTGAGGAACTTGTGGAGAATACTAAATGGTAATATATTGCTTTCAATTTTATTTGCATCACAGCCTTCCCCATCTACCATAGAAGAAAACCTTACGATGGAGAGTTCAGCACCAGTGAATCCTATCTATCCTTATTTTTACTATAAAATAATTTCCCCAAAGCACAAGAACAGTAATACTGGCCATTTGAATATGCTATAGAGAATCCATAAAGTACTGAGTAAAAGGAGAGAGTACAACTAGATACTTTACAAGAGGAAGTTCACATTCACACAACTTTTGCTTGCAGTTTTGGAGTAATTGTTCTAGTTTATTATTAATTTTCACTTACTTATGATTGTATCTAATTTACAAATTAAACTATAAGATTTGTATATATAGAAGAAAACATAGTATATAGACTGTTCATTATCATGGATACCTGTGGTTTTTAAGATACACTGAGGTGGCGTCTTAGAATGCATACCCTGCAAAAAAGGGAGCACTGGTATATTTTATATCTGTGCAATACAGCTGGACTTTATTTCATCACACTCAGATTGAGAAAGTTAATACACCCACATTTCTTATTATTACATATGGACTCCACTCAGTAGCATTTTTTGTTGTTCATGCTCTCATCTTGTCCTTTCCCTTTCATATTTCTCTTCTTTTTATTTTAATTTTATTAGCACATATCAATCACACATAATAATGGGTGTCATGCACGTAATGTACTGCGACCATCTTTACTCCCTGCTTCCCTCCTTTCTTTCTCTTCTACTCCCAGCAACACCCTCCTTCTTCCTTCTCTTGCTTTGTCTCGTTTCTACATTTGAGACCCAATGAGTTTCACTAGGGCTGTTTGCAGGAGCGTGGATGAGAGTTTGTTTACAGGAGCGTGTGGACCTTACCAGTGCCTACAGGTCTGAAGAAAATTCCTCTTCCTCTCTCATCAACTGGTATCTATGTATACATCTTCAGGGAGGGGTAAGGCCCCATAAGCCCTTCCCTCTTCTTGACAGGGTGTTCACAGGCACAATCTTGTGGAGATCTTGTGCAGATATCACAGCTACTTGAGTTCAAGAGTACAACAGCCATGTCATGCCTGGAAGTCAATCCTCGTATTTCCTCTTCCTTTTTTTTTTTCTTTGTTATATTGATCACATTTTCTTTATTCTAGTTCCAATTTTTGTGACTCTATGTATTCTATTAATTTCACTTAAAATTTAAAGCACATAATTGCATTTATCTTATTATCTAGATATCTGGAATGTTCATTGTTTTTACCATCCTCTGTTCTTAGATTCACTGCATTACATTGAAAGATTTATCATGCTTTCACAACTCTTTCAACAGTCTATCACCTTTCAGTTTGACATTGTGATAATCTTTTTTTTTTAGGTCTTTTCGAGACAGGGTCTCCCTGTAGCCCCAGGCTGTCCTGGAAATCATTCTGTAGACCAGGCGGGCCTTGAACTCACAAAGGTCCGCCTGCCTCTGCCTCCCAAGTGCTAGGATTAAAAGCGTGCACCACCATGCCTGGCATGATAATTAATCTTATATGTCAACTTGACAGGACAGAGGGATGAAAAGATAACTAGTAAGACTATGTCTCAGTGTATCTTTGAGAATGTTGTTGGAAAAGATTATCAGTGAATGGGTAGGTGAAGTAAAGAAGATAACATCGGGATGCCCACCGATGCAGGCGTACATTATCCGATCTGTTGAGGTCTAAACAGAATATGAAAAAGTGAAGGAAGAACAAATTTAGTTCCTGTTTGATTGTAATGTTCATCTTCCACTGCACTTAGGCATTTGCACTCCTAGTTTGGGGGGTGTTTGGATTTGAGCTAGGACTTACATCATCAGCCAGCATCCTCTGGTTCTCAGGCCTCTGAACTTGGACTGAATCATACCATTGACTTTTCTGGTTCTGGGTTGCAGAGGAAAAATTGCAGAACTTTTTATCCTTTATAATTGTATGAACCAATTCCTATAATGTGTGTGTGTGTGTGTGTGTGTGTGTGTGTTCTGTTCCTCTGGAGAACCTTAAATAATATAGGCATTTTCCAAGATGTTTAGTTACAAACTATTACTAATTTTATATAACAACAGTTATTTAGATATATGTAAAATATACTTATTCATTTGTTTACCACTTTTCAGTTCTGTTCTTATATATTTGGGATCATTTTTCATTTTTATGGTGTATGTAATTATTTTCTTCAAATAACATGTGCGGTAGGTTTTTTTGAATATTTGTACACCTGCAACTTTCAATGTTAATTTAACTAGATGTAATATTTTAGGGTCATCTAGGTGTGATGTCACTTGCCTAAGCAGATTTAAGCCTATGAACTTATAGCCACTTGATTCATGGCAAAGGAACCAAAAACACACTGTGGAGAAAAGATAGCATGTACAGCAAATGATGCTGGTCAAACTGGATTTCTACAGGTGGAAGAATAAAACTTGATCCCTGTCCTTCACCCTCTACAAAGTCTACTGGGAATGGATCAGGGACTTCAATGTAAGGCCTGATATCCTGAATCTGACAGAGGAGAAAACAGGAATATTCTGTAACTTAAACACACAAGAAAAGACTTTCTAAACAGGACCCGAATAGCACAGGCATTAAGGCCAACAATTGACCAATGGGATCTCATGAAACTAAAAAGCTTTTTATACAGCAAAAGATATCATCATTGGGTGACGAGGCAGCCTATACAATGGGGAAAAAAACCTTTACCAGGTGTTCCTCTGACAGAGTTAAAATCCGTGCTGTTTTAATTACTATACTTCTGTTACAAACTTTGACCTCTGGTAACATAAGATGAAAGTCTGTCATCCTTTTAAAAATAGTTTCTGGCTCTGTCACACCTTTCTTTGAAAACAGGAAATGTTTATTCTAGTTCATGATGTGTGAGGTTTCAGTCCATGTTTGGCTCCACCCATAACTTTATGCCTGGGGTCATGATGTGGACTGTCATGGCCAAATTACAAATCAACCCTTAATCATTCAGGAAATAAGGCTAATGATCAACAACTGGGACCTCATAAAATTAAAAATCTTTTGCACAGAAAAGGTAAAAAGTTCATTGAGAATTAATATCTAGAATATACAAAGAACTAAAAAAAAAAATTAAGCAAGAAAATAAACAACCCCATAAAAATGGGCCACGTATCTGAACATAGTTCGCAAAAAGAGGAAGTAAAACCATCTAAGAACTCTTTTTAAAATATTTAACATCCCTAGCCATGAGAAAAATGTATATTAAAACTGTTTTGAGATTCCATCTTACCCCAGCCACATTAAGAAACTAAATAGCAACAAATGCTGATGAGAATATTGGAAAAGAGGAATCTTTATTCACTGTTGGTGAGAGTATAAACTGGTATAGTATAGAGGTTTCTTTAAAAAATAGAACTAT
Source organism: Rhizomys pruinosus (assembly GCA_009823505.1). Taxonomy (NCBI): domain Eukaryota; kingdom Metazoa; phylum Chordata; class Mammalia; order Rodentia; family Spalacidae; genus Rhizomys; species Rhizomys pruinosus. Next base: position 1,335,424 of record VZQC01010618.1, on the reverse strand, counting down.
TGGGGCCAGAGAGATGGCCTAGCGGTTGAGAACACCAACTCCTTTTGCAGAGGACCCGGGTTCGATCCCCAGCACCCACATGGCGGCTAAGAACTGTCTGTAACTCCAATTCCAGGAGAACTCCAGTTCCAGGGGAATCCAACACCCTCTTCTGACCTCCGCAGCATTGCACGACACGGGTGCACAAGCCTACATGCAGATAGTACATTCATACACATAAATAAATAAATAAAAATTAAAAAAATAAAAACTAAAATAAAAAATAAAGCTATAAAAAATAGAGTTATTGCTGAGTGTGGTGGCACATACCTACTCAAAAAGACCAAAAAAATAGAGCTGTCATATAACCCAGATACTACTCATGGGTACATACCCAAAGGACCGTCACAGAGATGCTTGCTCATCCATGATTACTGCTACAGTATTCATGATAGCTAGGAAATGGAACCAGCCTAGATATCTGTCAACCAATGAATATGTGAAGGAAATGTGGTACATGGGGAATTGTGTTCATCTCTAAAGGAAAAATGAAACTTGCAGGAAAATGGATGGAAATGGAAATATTATATTTTTATGTATTATCATATTATATTATACTCTATTATATGAAACGAGGTAACTCAGGCCCAGAAAGACAAATGCCACATGTGGATCCTAGATTCTAAATTTATGTATTTGTATATTTACATGGGTTTGAGTTGTATAGAGGCCAGGAACCTGGAAAGGGACCCACAAGAGGAGAACAGTGAGGCTTTAAGGGAGAGGATAATAAAATAGAAGTGGAAGGGGCGATACTTGAAGTGGAAAAGTTTGAGCCAGGAGGAGGAGCAGGAGATCCATGAGAGGAGGGCAGGGCCCAACCCAAACTGAGTATATAGGAAATGCCAAAGAAAAGCTGCTGCTTATAAGCTAATTGAAACTTTAAGATAAAAATAAAACCGGGGGCAGGAGAGATGGCCTAGCGGTTAAGAGCGCCGACCGCTCTTGCAGAGGACCCGGGTTCGATCCCCAGCACCCACATGGCGGCCGAGAACCATCTGAAACTCCAGTTCCAGGGGAATCCAACACCCTCTTCTGACCTCCGCAGCATTGCACGACACGGGTGCACAGACTTGCATGCAGACAGTACATTCATATACATACAGAAATAAATAAAAATAAAATAAAATAAAACCGAACTAATTTTTCTTACATGCAAATGTGTTGCACACAGCATGAAGTACTGACTGTTGGAGCCAGGTTCCATGACTTATTCTCTTGGTTTTTCAATCATGGTCAGAAACTGCCTCCAGCCACCATGTCCCTGTCAATGTGGGCGAAGAGGGAAATGACTGTACTAGGCTCTTCTTTTTGTCAGAAGAAGAAAAGATCTTAAGGGAGATAGTTTTGTTAATAGGGTGTCCCTAGAAAACTGCTCAGTGCTGGATACTCTCATTGAGGTTGCTCTCCCTGGGCCCCCACGTGCTGCTGTCCTTCCAGGGGGATGAATTAATGCTTATTTGAAGTTCTTCCGAATTCAGGTTCTTAGACACGAGCATACAACTGACTACATGCTTGCCTTCACTAGACAGGCCATGGAGAAATAGTCATCTGGCAGTTTCACCTTCCACCAAGCCACACAGTTGCTATGTCTCTGCACTTACTAAAGCGATCAGGTATCGGTCAATCAAAGGATCTGAAAATTACTGTGAAGGTCCATCACTTTGGTTGTCCTATATATACTTTATCTGATGATAGCCCAAACTCAAAGGAGATCCCTGAATGTCCTTTTAAATATATTTCAGGGGCTGGAGAGATGGCCTAGCAGTTAAGAGCACAGACCACTCTTACAGAGGACCTGGGTTCAATCCCCAGCACCCACATGGTGGCCGAGAACCGTCTGAAACTCCAATTCCAGGAGAACTCCAGTTCCAGGGGAATCCGAGACCCTCTTCTGACCTCTGCGGCATTGCACAACATGGGTGCACAGACCTACATGCAGACAGTACATTCATACACATACAGAAATAAATAAAAATAAAAAATTTAAATATATCTCAAACAATCACAAGTATATTCATTCTGTTCTTAAGTTGAACTATCCAATAGCCATAGCACACAGGAAGCTAAGACAGGTGATCACCATGACTTTGAGGCCAGCTTGGATTGCTTAGTGAGACCTTGTCCCTAAAATAATATATAATATATAAATATAATACATATACATAAACAAGTATCTATATATAATAAAAATATATAGCCCAAAGCCTTCCAGTTACTATTCCCCATCAAGGTCTGATACAGTACTGTCTTAATATTCTATGCCATATGGGCTATATCATAAATTTAGCCACCACCTACCCACATTATCTGTGAGACATTTCTCCTGAATCTCTTCATATGCTTCCCATTTCACCTGTGTCAGGGACCCTTAGCCGTTTCCTTTGCCTTGACTTCTGTCTGTAGGGATGGGCTCAGTGCTACTTTACATCACACATGAGCTCCCTTTAATGTGGATCGACAAGGTGCTGAGTGGCTTGGTTTATTGGTCAGAGGCCTGAAAGTAAGAAATCCAGTGTGGGGGGTTAGGGGGGTGGGGTTCTAAATCTGATTAAGAGCTATTATATGAAATGCACAAAAACTCAATAAAATATTTTTTTTAAAGAAGAAGAAAAGGGAAGGGGGCAAGTAGGCAAAGAGGATGGAAACCAGCAGTGTCATAAAAGCACGTGGATGTTTATGGCCCACATTAAAACCCACAAGAAGCATCCACTATAAAGGGCTCTCAACTGAAGCCGGCCATAATGCTGTTTTTCACATCCACTTCTAACCCATCTGGAGATCTTAATGGCTTACCTTAAGATTATATGAGAGTTCAGTCATGTCTCACACCTCCCCACTATCACTCTGATCAAAACAAACATAATTTCTCTTCTGAAATACTTAAATACCCTCCTAAATGCTTCCACTGACTCCAAATTTGCCACTTTCCTTCCTTTTATCTTTCAAGGCAATGAACAGATTGAACTTTACTATAAAATGCAAGTCAGATCTTACTCTTCAGAACCCCAGCCACTTCCTATTTCAATCAGAATATGTCAGTGATATCCCAAAGCCCGGACAAGGCCCTGGATGCTGCAGTCCCTGCACTCCCCTACCCCATCTCCCGGATGCTGCAGTCCCTGCACTCCTGCAGCTCATGTCCTGGATGCTGCAGTCCCTGCACTCCCCTACCCCATCTCCTGGATGCTGCAGTCCCTGCACTCCCCTACCCCATCTCCTGGAAGCTGCAGTCCCTGCACTCCCCTACCCCATCTCCTGGATGCTGCAGTCCCTGCACTCCCCTACCCCATCTCCTGGATGCTGCAGTCCCTGCACTCCTCTACCCCATCTCCTGGATGCTGCAGTCCCTGCACTCCCCTACCCCATCTCCTGGAAGCTGCAGTCCCTGCACTCCCCTACCCCATCTCCTGGATGCTGCAGTCCCTGCACTCCTCTACCCCATCTCCTGGAGCTGCAGTCCCTGCACTCCCTCTACCCCATCTCCTGGATGCTGCAGTCCCTGCACTCCCTACCCCATCTCCTAGAATGCTGCAGTCCTGCCCCCCCTACCCCATCTCCCGGATGCTGCAGTCCCTGCACTCTCCGCACTCATGTCCTGGATGCTGCTGTCCCTGCCTCCACCCTGTCTGCGCAGCATTCTCGCCAGCAAGAACTTTACACAGTACAACAGGATTCTTCTGCAAGTATTTATTGTGCACAGCTTTTAGGAGAAGGACCCCGAAATGGGGGAAGAGCACTGCTTATATAGCAGTCAGAGGGCTCGTGCATGCTCTGGATAGGTGCACAGTCCGATGCCTCATTTGCATATTAAAAGCGCGACTCAGAGAGCGGTAGTCATGCGCAGTCTGCAGGCAATAAGCGGAATCAGTGATCATGCTAATGAGTGCTCCAGATTGAACTCTCCCATGTGCTGGGAAATGAACTGGGTATTAGGCGACAAAATGGCGATCATAAGACCTGGCCAGGGTTCAAGGCGCCATTTTGTCAACTCCGCATCGTCCCTACATCTCCCCCTTTCTTATAATATATGCGAAGAATGCCTGTCTTAGGTTGCCCTGCAGAGGTATTCCTTACCCGCATGGGGTCAACAAACAGCATGGTTTGTCCCCTGTCTTAGGTTGGTAATACATTGCAGCGGTCTTACCCTCTTTGACTACTTCTCCATATACTAAGCCAGTGTTGGGAGGAGCCTTCTTCCAACTGCAAGGGCCTGTGCAATGATTACTTTATCGCCTGATGTTGGGCACGGAGCCTGCACATATCCATAGCATAATTACAATCCCTCACACAGAAGCAAGCCAAACCCTGCAACCCCTGCCATTCTTTGAAGTGGGAGATAGCAGCTAGTCCTTCAGCAAGGGAGGCGTCCACTCTAGTCGAGTTTACGGTGACAATAGCCATGCGAAGTTGGTTCATCAAGCTGTCAAATTCTCCAGTCCAATTACTAAAAGATAACTGGACAATTGTTTAGACAAATTTGCTGCCCTTGTGAAGTTTTGATATTGGATGCTGGTCACACATAGACCGGAGTATTTCCATTTGCAGCCAAGTTGGGCCAGCTGCCACAGTACATCCACTTGTTCTGTCCTTTGATTTATTACCATAAGTCCACCTTTTAACTGGGCATTAATTGCGTGGAGGTCATGTAGAAGCCTCCATTTACCTGATCTCTTTTTTATAACGAAAACAGGGGTATTCCAGGGAGAATTGGAGGGCTCCAAGTGCTTAAGTTCCAGTTGTTCCTTTACCAACGATGAGCTGTGCAAGTTTTTCAGAGGATAAAGGCCATTGAGGAACCCATATGCCTCCTCTGTGAGGCCAAGGTATGGGTATTAACCCTCAACAGCCTCTAGGAAAAACCCAGACCATGTTTATCTAACTTTGGTTTGGTGGGCCCAGGCTCAGTTATGCCTTGTTGGAATTTGCCCAGGCCTTTCCCAGGGACATATCCCATTTTTGTCATCATATTTTGAGCAGGAATAGAGTATTCATTCATAAGTTTTAGACCTAATTGTTTCATTATATCTCGTCCCCAAAGATTAATAGGCAAAGGAAGGACATAGGGGGTGAACTTTCCCTGTTGTCTTCTGGTGCTTTCCATTTTAATCCCTAGAGCTTATGGAGGGCGAGGATTCATACCCTAAACCTTGTAATGAATGTGCAGATTGGGTTATAGGCCAAGCTGTTGGCCACCATTGTGTAGTATTATGCTTTTATCGGCTCCATATCAGAGGAGACCCTCAAACTTTTCCCTTCAATTAGTAATTGTAGTATAGGTC
>VZQC01010618.1:1315017-1327348 GCA_009823505.1 Rhizomys pruinosus | reverse complement strand
GACAACAGGATTCTTCTGCAGCAGTATTTATTGTGCACAGCTCTTTTAGGAGAAGGACCCCGAAATGGGGCAGAAGCACTGCTTATATAGCAGTCTAGAGGGCTCGTGCATGCTCTGGATAGGTGCACAGTCCGATGCCTCATTTGCATATTAAAAGCGCGAGCTCAGAGAGCGGTAGTCATGCGCAGTCTGCAGGCAATAAGCGGAAGTCAGTGATCATGCTAATGAGTGCTCCAGATTGAAGCTCTCCCATTGGCTGGGAAATGAACAGGGTAGTTAGGCGACAAAATGGCGATCATAAGACCTGGCCAGGGTCCAAGGTGCCATTTTGGTCAACGTCCGTTCTCTACACTACCCCATCTCCTGGATGCTGCAGTCCCTGCACTCCTCTACCCCGTCTCCTGGAGGCTGCAGTCCCTGCACTCCTGCAGCTCATGTCCTGGATGCTGCAGTCCCTGCACTCCTCTACCCCATCTCCTGGATGCTGCAGTCCCTGCACTCTCCTACCCCATCTTCTGGATGCTGCAGACCCTGCACTCCTCTACCCCATCTCCTGGATGCTGCAGTCCCTGCACTCCCCTATCCCATCTCCTGGATGCTGCAGTCCCTGCACTCCCCTACCCCATCTCCTGGATGTTGCAGTCCCTGCACTCTCCTACCCCATCTCCTGGATGCTGCAGTCCCTGCACTCCTGCAGCTCATGTCCTGGATGCTGCAGTCCCTGCACTCCCCTACCCCATCTCCTGGATGCTGCAGTCCCTGCACTCCCCTACCCCATCTCCTGGATGCTGCAGTCCCTGCACTCCCCTACCCCATCTCCTGGATGCTGCAGTCCTTGCACTCCTACAGCTAACCTCATGCCTTTTCTGAGTTCCCTCTCTTCTTATACCACTGGCCATTTTGCTGCTCCCTCAGCATGGTCCCCCATTTCTACCTCTGGGTCTCAGCAATGCCTTCTCCCACATCACTCTTCCTGAGGAGTCCTGATGGCTGGTTTTACCTCTTTCAAGTCTTGGTCAAATGTCGTCTTTACAATGAAGTCCTGTCTGGATCTGTTATTGAAATGTGAGTCCCTGTGGAGACATCAACACTTCTGCTAGCCCAGATTGATCTGATTTCCTTTTTCTTTTCTTTTTTTTTTCAAAGCCAATTTTTATTGAAGCTTTGTGCATTTCATACAAAATTTCCCAATCGAATCTAGACCCATTCTCCCTTCTTTGCCTCCCACCCACCCCACCAGAGCTCATGGATTCTGCTAAATATGTTTTTCATCTTTTTCTCAGTCTCTTTTAAAGTTTTTGATGCAGAAGTTTACTGTTTTGGGCAGAAGTTAACATTTCTGTCTGTTCTTTGACCCAGTCTTTGTCGTTGTTGTTGTTGTTCCTGATCTGATCTTTTTTTTTTCATTTTTTCATTTTTTTTATTATTTATTTTTGTATGTGTATGAATGTACTGTATGCATGCAGGTCTGTGCACCCGTGTCGTGCAACGCCGCGGAGGTCAGAAGAGGGTGTCGGATTCCCCTGGAACTGGAGTTCTCCTGGAATTGGAGTTACAGATGGTTCTCAGCCGCCATGTGGGTGCTGGGGATCGAACCCGGGTCCTCTGCAAGAGCATCGGTGCTCTTAACCGCTAGGCTATCTCTCCAGCCCCTGATCTGATCTTTATAGGTGCTAACTCTTTCTACATAATGTATTTGTAGTGCTTAGTGCATGCCTGCTCATGTGATCCCCAAAGAAGGATTGTGCTGTTTTGATGCTGCTGAGTTTTGGGCATTTAGTGAGCAGTATATAGTAAATGTCCAAAAATACTTGTTGGATGGAAGAGGCTGTAAGCTCCCAGAACTTCATTTCTTGCTAGTGTCAAGATATTGCACGTAGATAGATCTCATTAGCCAAGTCCAGTCACCTGCTTAGATCAATAAGTACACCCTGGGTTGGGGAGGGTGTGTTCGGAGAAAGCTGATAAAAGAGAGCTGTGTGTTAGCACATCCTAGACTTTATTTGAGATTAATGAGGTATTACTGTAGAATCGGGTGAATACACAGTAAATGAGGAAATTGAGATCCTGGGAAGTTGAGAGACATGCCCAAGGTCAGTAGTAATCCAGTAGCAGAATTCAATGTACTTTCCTTAAACAGAGCATCATGTATCACCTTAATTAAGAAATGGGCACACATGGGAAAAAGTTTACAAATATATGGAAAGACTAACATGTGAGTTTACATTTAAACCCTCCCCAATGCATAATATCCATGACTATCTGGTTTTAAAAGTTATACATTTTTGTCATTTGATGCTATGACATCATCAGCATGGCTGTGGCAGCTAAGAAAAGCACAGCACGGAAAAAGAAGCAGTCCCGACACAAGATGGCTTGCCTTATCAGCATGAACCCAGGATCCCAGTGAGCACCCCTAAATATACATCGCTGATGCTGCTGTGAGTCAGTGCATGACTCATGGCTTGCTGACCACCACAGAACAGAAACACGAGGAATAATTTACTGCCTAGGCCAAAAGGACTTGAAAGAGCTTTCCCACCCACCACATGAGTGATATATCAAATTAGGAGGAAGGCGCCATCCCTTTCTTCTTCTTGGAGTGGATTAGTTCTCCCTCTTTGCGTCTCCCCCAGAGACCCAAGGCCAGATAAGCCTCTGGTTTTACTAACAATCTTCTCCCAGTGAACCATTCTATTCCTGTACCTGCCTACCCGGGCTCGTTCTGTACAGCAATCTAACCCTGTACGAGTGCCTCAGCACACAAAAATGTACTCCATCACTCCTCAGAGCAAGATGGCTTCTTGGATCAATGTTTTATTCCTTCCCTCCCTTGACCATGACACTAAACAGACTCATAATAAACTGTCTCTGACTGAACAAGCAAGAAATTATTCTCAGGGCCAAGACATTTTGTTCTTCAAAGCTGTTTCTCTTTTGTAAGAATCAAAGTTCCAGAGACCACATTTGGGGGCATAAAGACGAAGAGTGGAAATGTTCATGCTTCTAAAGGAATAAAGCATTTCTATTCATCAACACCTGTTTAGTGGGGCTGCTGTTTTAGTCAAATGATTTCTGTGTGTGAAAAGGTGTTACTTCTGCTTTACTCAGGAAGGTCTTGGGGAAGCTGTGAGACTGAGATCACAAGGCAAGGCCTTCTTAAGGAGTTAGAAATGCCCCAAAATGTCCTCTTACACTGGAGCTATGTCTGATACCTGACCAGGCCATCTTTCAAAGTTTAACTACACCACAGAGTGAGGCTAGCCTTTGTGGTGCAGGGGACAGTGTAGCATCTGGATTTCTTCCTACTCAGTAGGTAGCACTGTGAACAAGTGTATTAAATCCACCCAACATGCCCTTCTTTCAGAGCAGCAGTTGTTCTGTAAGGAAGTAGCTGAGAGGAGCATTCTCCCCCTGCCCATTTGTCAATCTGAGTTTATAGAAGGCTGAATTTATAGAATGGTGCTGAGAAGGCATCTTTTCTTCAGGGGCTCCGGTGCTGCTCAGAGATCATCTCACTAGTAATGCAGTGTGGCGGGAAACTGAGGCACACTCAAGTTCCACAGCAGGCGGGGGATGCCCCAGTTTGTTTGCACACCCAAGATTATTCGAATGATCCAATAGATGAGAAATTATTTTCATGGGGAAAAAAAGTAGCCATTGAAATGCACAAAGCTTCAATAAAAATTGGCTTTGAAAAAAAGTACTTTTCAAGAATAAAAGAGAGTAAGTTGAGCCCATAAAACAAAACAAAACAAACAAACAAACAAACAAACAAACAAAAAACCACCTAAAGCAAAGCTCAAATAAAAAGTATGGGATGAAGACCAGAGACAAGCATGTCAGATACTTCTTAAGGTTGGAGCTGAGGTTCCTAAGGTTTGCAATCTTAGCTTAGGTCAGCACAGATACTAATAGTTTCTACATTATGATCATCAAAAGAGGAACATTAAAAAAATCAAATTGTTAATTTATTGTTTTTATAATTGATAAAATAACTTTCTTCTACCTAGAAAAATTAGGGCTGGAGAGATGGCCTAGTGGTTAAGAGCGCCGACCGCTCTTACAGAGGACCCGGGTTCGATCCCCAACACCCACATGGCGGCCGAGAACCGTCCGAAACTCCAATTCCAGGAGAACTCCAGTTCCAGGGGAATCTGAGACCCTCTTCTGACCTCTGCGGCATTGCACGACACGGGTGCACAAACCTGCATGCAGACAGTACATTCATACACATATAGAAATAAATAAAATTAAAAAAAAAAAGAAAAATCAGTAGCCTTTCTTTACAACAACAACAAGCTACTGGAGAAGGAATATAAAGAGACCTTCTCATTCACAATAGTCTCAAAAAAATAAAATAAAATACCTGGGAACAAACCTAACCAAAGACACCAAAGATCTCTACAACAAAAATTTTAAACCCATGAAGGAGATTGAAGATGACATCAAAAGATGGAAAGAACTCCCATGCTCATGGATTGAAAAACTAACATAGTAAAAATGTCCATTCTACCCAAATTAATATACAGATTCAATGCGATCCCAATTAAAATCCCCAAGAGTTTCTTCACAGACTTTGGAAAAAAAAATCCTTAAATTCATATGGAAAAACAAAAGACTCTGAATAGCTAAAGGAACCCTGAGCGAAAAATGCAATCCGGGTGTGTGGGGGGATCACCTTACCAGACTTCAAGCTATACTACAGAGCTATAGTCATAAGGTACTGGCACAAAAATGGACCCATTGACCAATGGAACAACATTGAAGATCCAAACTTGAGCTCATACAATTTCAGTCACCTTACATTTGACAAAAGGGGCCAAAAAGGCTCAATGGAGGAAAGATAGCATCTTCAGCAAATGGTCTTGGCAAAACTGGATCACCATTTGTAGAAGAACAAAATTAAACCCCTACCTCTCACCCTGTATGAAAATCAACTCCAAGTGGATCAAAGATCTCAACGGGAAACCTGGATGGAATGAGAAGCCTTATGCTAAGTGAAGTAACACAGTCTTCCCAAAAACCAAACGGGGAATGGTTTCCCTCATTTGTGGATGCTAGCACCAAATCCCCCCATTGAAAGGCAAGCTGAACAACATTATTGTTTTATTTCTTTTTATCTGAAAGCAACTGTGCTGTTATAATGTGAATCTCTTAATGGGCCCTAGAATTAACTTACCGCTTATTTTCAGACATTGTAATTACTGTATATGGGTGGAAGGTATGTATTCATATTTTAAAGTAATATAAAATTAAAGGGAAAAATGTGAATTCCTAAGCATATTTCAGAATTAACATAGTTTATTTCTGGAGGATATAATTCTGGTATATATGTGACATTTATATAGGCATATTTTGGAGCAATACAAATGGGAGGGAACAACAACAACAACAAAAGGACTGGGTCAAAGAATGGATTGATACAGTTAAACTCTGTCCCAAACAATAAACCTCTGCAGAGAAAAACTTGAAAAAGACTGAGAGAAAGATGCAGGATATGTATGGCAGAATGCATGAACTGGGGTGGGGTGGGGGGCAGGGAATTGGGAATACATCTAAATTGAACTGAAAAATGATGTATGAAATACACAAAACAGGGGCTGGAGAGATGGCCTAGTGGTTAAGAGCGCCGACCGCTCTTGCAGAGGACTCGGGTTCAATCCCCAGCACCCACATGGCGGCCGAGAACCGTCTGAAACTCCAATTCCAGGAGAACTCCAGTTCCAGGGGAATCCGACACCCTCTTCTGACCTCCGCGGCATTGCGCAACACGGGCACACAAACTTGCATGCAGACAGTACATTCATACACATACATAAATAAATAAAATTAATAAAAAAATTTTAAAAAGAATCCCTTTAAAAAAAAAGAAATACACAAAACATCAATAAAAGTATTTTATTAAAATTCAGATTATTAAACAATTAAAAAAAGAACTTTCTTCTAATTGGGAATATTTTATTCATAGTTTATGGCAATGTTCTTAATACTAGTTAGTCTAAACTATTGATTGGATTTTCAATTTAAAAATGCATCATTTATGCTATTATTCTTGCTGGAGATTTGTTTCAAAGTAATTCAATGGAAGGAAAGATGGGCTATAAATGAGACAAAACTGATTATCCATGGAAAATGGGCTAAGTCGCATGATGGGCACATGAGCATTCTTTATTTCATTCTCTATGTTCACCTTGATATGTGCTTATTAGGACTTGCACCTTTAAAAACGGGTCCCAGGGGCTGGAGAGATGACTCAGGGGTTAAGAACACTTGCTGTTCTTCCAGACAACCTGGGTTCAATTCCCAGTACCCACTTGGCTGCTAACAACCATCTGTAACTCCAGTTTCGGGGGATCTGACACCCTCTTGTGGGCATTGCATGACACGGTGGACTTACATGCCGGCAATACACTCATACACATTAAAAAAAAAAAAAAAACTAAAAAAAAGTGTACCAAATATTTCTGAGTCACATTTTGTAAAGGAAATTTATAAAGAACTAAGACTAGCTCTGCTGTGATCAGACTGCAGCACAGTAGACATGTATGTTCATTGTAGATGGTAATTGGTTACAGTTAAATGTGGACTCCAGGGGTAGGGAATGTGCTAGCCTAGAGAAGCATTCTAATCATTAATGATTCAAATTTTATCTCATCTTGTGCTTTGTGTAGACAAAATAAATTGAAAGTACATAATTATGATCACTGTATTAAATATTCAGTATTTGTTTTTAAGAAAAGAATGAGGCTGGGAAAGTGTGTGTGTGTGTGTGTGTGTGTGTGTGTGTGTGTGTGTGTGTGATGGGGGGTTGTTCAAGGAGGGGGAGACACAGACAGAGACAGAGACAGAGAGAAGGAGAAGAAGAATGAAAAATAAAACTGTAATGAGAATTCCTAAAGTCTCAATAGCCAACAAGACACCGAAGAGTGACTTGGTGTAGATTTCAGTGCACACTTCCACCTCGAAGTCATTTTTAACAAACTAGATGAAGTCATACTGGACAGACGTAGAAATGGTGAACAGTCACTTAGAAAATCATTCACAAACAAACAAAGGAGATTTTATGGAGGCCTGTAAATGAGTACTGGAGACAAAACTAGTTCATGGGTTTCACTGAAGTAAAGCCTGACTGAGTTCAACTTCAGAGGAAAGGTGCAGATGCGACCCATGGATAGATCACTCCTCCCATGAGCCCTATCAAAATGCCATCGGGAAATTTTAAAACACTAATCTCATAAGAAGGAGAAGATTGATTGGAAGAAAGGACAAGTGAATTTTGGAAACAGAGAGCAAAAGTGCAGTGAGTCGTGCTCTTTTTCCTGCATGTTTGCATGTGTACCAGCTGCATGCAATGTCCACAGAGGCCCCGAGGGTGTTGGATCTCCTGGAACTGGAGTAACAGGTGATAGTGGGCTGTAATGCCTGATGTGGGCTCTGAGAACCGAACCTGTGTCCTCTGCAGGAGCAGCAGGTGCTCTCTCCAGCACCATGAGTGATACTCTTTCAGGATCTGGTAAAAAGGGGTCGAACAACATCAGTGAAGGAAGCAGAAACTGGCCTGGTTTACACAAAAGAATCCCTCTTAAGAGTCTGGGATTGGTACTGCTGAGTCCTCTGCAAGTGGAACTTCGAATAGAGACTGAATAAAGAGTGTGTGTTGAATGTCTCTAAGAACTATCCAGATCTATTTGCTTCCTACATTCTGATGAACTAGCCATTCTTTTGCTTTGTAAAAAGAATGTTCTCAGCTGGGTGTGGTGGCGCGCGCCTTTGATCCTAGCACTTGGGAGGCAGAGGCAGGCAGATCTCTGTGAGTTCAAGGCCAACCTGGTCTATAGAGTGAGTTCCAGGACAGCTGGGGCTACAGGGAGACCCTGTCTCGAAAAGAACAAAAAAAAATTATAATAATAATAATGTTCTCTAACAAGGATAAGCAGAGAAAACCTTTAGTGTTGATTAAGCTTGAACTACTGCAAAGGAAAAAGAGAGATTTAGATTATGTGTGTTAATATTCTGAGTTAGCTTTCTTCTTTCATCATGAATCAGAATGCTGACTTTAACCCTCCAAAGAAGAGATCAGAATCTCCACCACCACCACTAGAAAATATAACTGTTTTAAGAAGAAACATATAATGATATTTGGAAATTTATTCATTTAAATGAAATAAACAGATGACTGTAAAGTAAAGCTCAGTATAATAAACCCTCCTATATACATCTGGATGTTTTTAGATCCCATACATTAAATATGGGTATTCAATCAATGAACAAACTTCAGATGGATGACATGGCCTGTGGAAATCAAATAGGCAGAATAAAAATCAACATGAAGGAAGAACAAGGGGATTTAAAGATGTGTGAACTAATGGAAAGGTGGAATCTACTTCCTCCCATGCTTTGGTGACTTGCTTGTAGGGTCTGAGATGTGCTGAAGATGGACTATATAATTTTTGAGGCCAGTTTTGAAAAGCAAATGCAGCTCTCACATGGCTGTCTCCTTCTCCACTTGCTCTGACAGTTCTCAGGCACTATACTTGGAAGAAGACAAACAGCCATGTAGAAAGAGGAAATGAGATATTCTGAACTCAGAACCAATATCCAGTCTCAGAAGCTATGCAGGTGATTTCGTCCCCTACCTTTTGAGCTACCAACCCAATACAAGTGGAGAAAAGATGAGCCGTCCTCATAGGGTCCTGCCTAAACTATGTATTCATGAGAAAATAAACACTATTATCACATTAACCCAATATTTTTTTTCTTTTCATGTGTGTGGTATACATATATGTGTGTATGAATGTTCACGTGTGTGGGAGCAGGTGTGGGAGCAGGTGTGAGAGCAGGTGTGTGCACATGTGTTTATGTGAATGTGAAGGCCCAAGGTTGTTGGGAGTTGTCCTCTATCGCTGTTCTACTTCAATCTTTGAAGCTTGTTTTCTCACTAGAACCCAGACCTTCCTATAAGCCTCGTCTCATTGGCCCCGCTTGCTCCTGGGGAGTCTCTGTCTTTGCTTCCTGTGGCTGGAATTACAGGCCAGTGAGCTGACACACCCACCTAGCATTCACATGGTTCCTGGTGATCTGAATTCTAATCCTCTTGCTTGCACAGCTAGAGCTTTAATTGCTGAGCCATCTCTCAGCCCTCACAATTTTTTGAAGGAGTTTGTTACATAACAATAGAAAACTTCCGAGTTGGAGAGATGGCTCAGCAGTTAAGAGCACTGACTGCTCTTGTGGAGGACCCAGGTTCGATTTCCAGCAGCCACATGGTGGCTAAGAACCTTCTTTAAGCTGGGTGTGGTAGCTCATGCCTTTAATCCTAACACTTGGGAGGCAGAGGCAGGCAGATCTTTTTGAGTTCAAGGCCAGCCTCGTCTACAGAGTGAGTTCCAGGATAGCTGGGGCTATAGGGAGACATTGTCTCAAAAAGACAAACAACAACAGCGACAACAATAAAAAACAATAGAAAACTTCAATACAGACCTTCTGTGGAGAAAAGCATGAAATCTACAGTCAGCTCTTCTTCTGGCCAATAATAAATAACAGGAACTGGGGCTGGAGAGATGGCTCAGTGGTTAAGAGCACCGACTGCTCTTGCAGAGGACCCGGGTTCGATTCCCAGCACCCACATGGCGGCTAAGAACCATCTTTAACTCCAGTTCCAGGGGAATCCGACATCCTCTTCTGACCTCCCCAGCATTGCAGGACATGGGTGCACCAACCTACATGCAGACAGTACACTCGTACACATTAAAAAAAATAATAAATAAATAACAGGAACTGCATTTATTTTCCTATGTGAAGCAGCTGAAAATATAGACAAAATATACAGTGGTTCTTAAGGTATTGGGTGTTAGGCAATGAAAGACCACCATCCTTAAGAAATGGGAGTTAAACAAGGTCCCAGATTTCAGTCTGGAGAAAACATCTGGCTGTCTTAGTAAAAGGGAACTCAAGTAGACCTTGGTGATATCTCTAAATTGAGGAGACAGAGTTGAAAACTCACAGAGGACAAACTCCTGGCAGAGTACAGGACAGAAGAAAGCTGCACCAAGAGCACCCTTTGGAGATTAATTTAAAGGGTTTGTCTACTCAGATCAGTTTTCAGGTGAGTGCTGATTAGTGCATGGCTATGAGGAAGTGACTCAGGCCAGCAGGAAGCAAGAGTACGGTGAGCAATCTTCAGAACCTACAAAGGTCACAGGAATGGTAGTTGTCCAAACCAGAGTAGAAAAGATTATAATTCATAGACTATCAAGTAGATTTCAAGCAGGGCTTTGCTTCTGTGGATGTGAACAATTTCCCTCAGTCAATGCTTCTATGGTCTAATCTAGCCAAGCTAAAAAGCATGATCTGAAAGGATGGACTTATTTCTGAGAAACTTTACTGAATTCTAGAATAAAATCTAATATATATAATCATACATATGAATATAGAACAATTTAGTAGCCACAAAATAAAATTCTTTTTGTATAGTATATAGTAAAAACCAGGTATGCAAAGAAGCAGAAAAATGACTCATTATAGGAAGAAAGAAAGAAATTAAAAGATAAATTAGTAGGTTAGGCTGGGCATGGTGGCGCACACCTTTAATCCTAGCACTCGGGAGGCAGAGGCAGGCGGATCTTTGTGAGTTCAAGGCCAGCCTGGTCTACAGAGCGAGTTCCAGGACAGCTGGGGCTACAGGGAGACCCTGTCTCAAAAAAACCAAAAAAAAAAAAAAAGAAATGGGGAAACAGGTAAGAAGCCCCAATAGTAGCTGAGGAAATATTGACAGCTGATCACTGGTGGGTGAGAGAGGGTTGTTCTATTTTAAGGAAGTGACTCTACATAGGTTGACTGGACTCCAGTGGATGGAGTCACACTGAAGGACATTTAGGGACATGAACTTGACTAGGTAGGCCTTAACACATATGACAGAATCCATGAAATCTGGCAGGGGATTATGGGAGATACAGATAAGGAAGGGGGACAGAAAACATATATAGAATTAAAACACGTGACAACAACATGAAGATGGAAGGAAGGACTGTGACATTAGTCTATGTGTCAACTGGTAAAATATCATATGAGGAGTGAAATCAAATCATTTTTAAAGCCTTAAACCAAGCACTGAATTAAATAATAAAAAGCTATGAAAAATTAGGGGAGAAGATATAAAATAGAAATAAAAAAACCCTCAGTCCACAAAATAAAGAAACCATGTAGACAAAATTCCAACTCATATTTGGTTCCATATTTAAACTCAATCTTGGTTGCTGTAGACTAGAAGCACACCAAGCCATCTCAATGCAATTATTGCTAATACCTTTTTCTCATCAGGTGGTTTCCACACACACTGCATCCCAGGGTTTCTGCAGTTGGGACCCCCCCTCCGACCCCATGCCTGTCTTGGAATTCCTTTGGCCCTTTGGTAAAGGCAGTTGGCTTAATCATAACAAGCTGATGAGTTGACTTTGCCCAGAGTAGAAGAAGGACTGTTGGCTGAGAAGAGTAAATGTTGAAGCTAAGGGCAGACTTGGCTCATGGAACATTTTATCTGTTCTTTGATTTTTTTTTTTTTGTCCCAGTACATCAACAAATTTGTTTTTCCTTAAAGACTTTCCCACACGAGCACTTGCCAAGTCCAGATGACTGCTTTTTTAGATTGATCTTGGTTTTCTTGGAGCAGGAGTTGAGATCATATAATAAGCTCATTTGGACTCAGTGAGAAAAAAGTTGGGAGATTCCATTTTCACATACATTACTCAAATCTACATAGAAAAAACAGGAAGACCTGGAACTCAGCAGTGGATGGGAAGGGAGAACCAGGTCAAGGAAATTCCACCTGTGTCTACTTTTTTCACTTGTCTACAAGACCCACTTTTTGGAAAAGTCATTTGGAAATGAGGCACTGGGCTGTAATATTCCATGCTGAGATCAATTCTGGCCACACTCTAGTTAACTTGGATTAGTTCAGATAATTTAAATGGTCTTTAGGTTTTTGATTTTTATATTGGTAGAAAGAGTGCCAATATCTATAGCGACCCTATGGTATACATTTGGACCAGAGGATTCCTTCCCTCTTAGGCACGAGTCACTCCACTGTGATCATCTCACTTGCTAGGACTTAGTTAGGAGGCTCTGCCTCCACGAGGGAACCATTTGTTGATTGCTTTGTGTTGCCATGTGTTCCTTGGGATTGGTTTATAGTCTCGGGCTGCATGGTACTAGAATAATAAAAGGAAACTGGAAGTTGACCTGAGACAAAACTTTTGGCGAACTGCAATGGCTATCATGAATGTTAAAAACTCCAAAGCTGGGCTGGAGAGATGGCCTAGCGGTTAAGAGC
>VZQC01010618.1:1295473-1313325 GCA_009823505.1 Rhizomys pruinosus | reverse complement strand
ATATATATATATATATATATATATATATATATATCCCCCAAATACCAGGAAGTACTTCCCTCAAATAAAGAAAAAGTAAAAAGAAACATTTGAACATGTAATAAAATCTACTGATATTGCTGCTTTCCTTTCTAAACTGAACTCTAATTCGTAGCTTCTTTGATGTGGTCAGAGGATTATCTGTGTGCTTATCCACTAAAGTCACAGTGACAGTGAGGATTAATGAGAGGTCCAAGCCAACTCTTCTCTAGTCAGTTCCTGCTGCTCTCACTCCAGTCAAGCCCTTACCCAGGTTTGATCTCTAGGGTCTTAATTGTTTCCCTTTTAATATTTTCTAAATAAAGCTCCTGATAATTATTCCTGTAAAATAGTTATCTTTGTATAAATTGCAAATTTAATTGTTGAAAATGGTCCTTCATTCTCTATAAGATAAGCTAACTTCATGAACTCAGTCATTA
Organism: Rhizomys pruinosus; assembly: GCA_009823505.1. Taxonomy (NCBI): domain Eukaryota; kingdom Metazoa; phylum Chordata; class Mammalia; order Rodentia; family Spalacidae; genus Rhizomys; species Rhizomys pruinosus. Next base: position 1,312,867 of record VZQC01010618.1, on the reverse strand, counting down.
AAATGGCCTATTTTATCACATTAATTTTCAGTAAGACAATCATTGTCAGTCATTGTACTCATTGTTCTAACACCTCTCTCAGCTTTCCAACCACAAGGTCTTTTCTCATCCTACTCTCCGTCGTTCCTCCTATCCCTGTTCCAAATCTCTTCCAGAAGTGTAAGATCAGCTAAAATCCACAGTCAGCCTGAAATTCCACCTAAAAACTATAGTCTGGGTTTTTTAAAAGTCATCTGTGATACTTCTGAGCCATTCATCATATTACAAGGATGTTAATAGTTTAATGTTCATGTGTGGAGGTCTAACCTTTGCAAAAATACTCTAGCAGTCAGAAACCTTTCTGTATTGTTCCTATGTCTAGTAAAATTATTTCTTATAATAATTTCCACTGATTAAGAAAGTAGTTATCGTTCAAAGGAGGAGAAAAATGAAGCAAGCACAATAAGTTTCTGGGCCAATAAAGCATTTTTGAAGGAAATGAAAAAGCAACAACAGAAATTGAGGACTGCAGCTAAAGTTCACATAGAGAGAACTTATGGTCTTAAATGAATACGTTAGAAAATAAAAAAAAAATACCAGTCACCAATGGGCATCTAATTCTAAAATTACCAACAGAATTGTAAATTGAAAACAGAGAAAGTAGGTAGAATAAAATGGTACAGTAAAAAAAAAAACCAAATCAATAAAGAGAAAGTGAACAAAAGAGCTTCTAAAGATGAAGATTTCTGGATTTGAAAAGGCTAATACAGTCGTTAATATTTTGGAAAGAAGGCTCAGGAAAAATTGAGAAAGCAGCAAAGAGCCAATATTGAAAATGACTGCAGTGACATCGCTATGGATCTTATAGCCAGGTGAGAGATAACATTACAGAATGCCAGCAAACATGAGAATTAAATGAAATGATAGGTTTCCAGAGAAATTAAAAAATAATCTCAAGACAAAATAGAAAGTTTTTGCCGTCCTTATAATTATTAAACAGTCATGTCACCTACATCTGTGAGACAATTATCACCACATGTCAGCATTCCAGGACGGTCATTTTAGTCATCAGACTTCCTGGTAGATACACATGAGGACCAAGCAGCTCTGAGCGGGAGGCTTCCTGTAGCTGTCTTGCTGTGAATCACGGTCTAATGCAGGATATCTAATAAGCCAAGGACGACAGCAGACATCAGGGAGTCGGCAGGCGCTTTGAAAACTGCAGCTTAAAGGCAACGTCAGAAAGTCTTCCTTTTCAGTTATTCGTGCACTACGGTACCTTCAAAAAGTAAGCAGGTAGGATCGCGACCTAGAGATCTCAGACATTTTGCCAAATGACTTGGAAAAATTATTTAGGGAAATAGCAAAAAGCATCTTTAGAATGAAGTCTCTTTGTTGTGTTGTTAAAACCAAGTTTCTCAAAATTTTAAGTTCCAATGAGAAAAGAATGTAGTTTAGATTGCGGGTCAAATTTGGGGTGCTAATGAATGAAAAGAGAATGATATCATAGTGAGGCATGCTTACTACAGGCGGGAAGCACCTCACTTCCCAGAATAGTTGCTAGGGAAAGGTAGAAGAAAAAGGAAAAAACTACCCACACAAATCCTGCTGGCTTGTATTTGATATTCTATTACCATTCCTAAGAGATGACTTATGCCAGCAGCATTTCATGTTAGAAATTTAATTATAATCAACTTTTGGTGATTCAAGGCAAAAAAAAAAAAAAAAAAAAGAAGAAGAAAAAGAGAGAGACAACCCCAAAATGATTCCTACTTGGCTTTTGAAACTGGTCTTAATTTGACACAAACATTAGCATATATGTTATTTCTGTATCTTTTTTTGTAATGCTGGGGATTGAGCCTAGGCTCTTGCATAAGCTAAGCAATTGTTGTACACAAAGCTCCATAAACCCCCAGGCTCCTAGTCTACATTTTAAAAATATCTAAAATTTGTTTCTAGTTCCATCCATTTACCTGCAAAGTTCATGATGTCATCTTTCTTTACTGCTGAATAGAATTCCGTTGTGTAAATGTATCACATTTTCTTTATCCACTCGTTGGTTTAGGGACACTTGGGTTGGTTCCAGCTCTTCCCTATTGTGAAGAGAGCTGCAATAAACATAGATGTGCATGTATCTCTGTGATAGGATGAGGCTTGTTGGTATAAACCCAGAAGTGGTATGACTGGGTCAGGTAGAATGCTCATTTTGAGTCTTTTAAGAATTCTCCACACTGTTTTCCATAGGGGTTGCAGGAGTTTGCATTCCCACCAGGAGTGGATGAGTGTTCCCCTTTCCCCACAACCTCTCCAGCATTTGGTATCCTTTGTTTTCTTGAACATAGTCAGTTTTACGGGAGTAAGATGAAATCTTAAAGCTGGTTTTAATTTGCATTTCCTTAATTATTAGCATGTTGAACAGTTTTTAAGATGTTTCTTAGCCATCTTTACTTCTTCATTTGTGAAGACTCTAAGTGAAGTAACACAGTCCCAGAAAAACAAATGACCTATGGTGTCCCTCATTTGTGGATCCTAGTACCAAATCTCTCTTTATAAGGCAAACTGAATAATTCCTTTTTTCTTTCTTTTTTAATAAATATAACACCTGATGTTACTCATCAACTTGCTGTGTAATGTAGGAATGTAAAGTAGTATTTTTTTCTTTACTCAAATGCAAGTCTACTGTCAAAATGTGAATCCCTGAACATGTTTTGAAATTGACCTATAGTTTATTTTCAGACATCATAATTTTGGTATGTGTGCCACATATGTAGGACATTAAAAATTATCCACTTAAAATAGTAATTCACGTACCACATGCTATGTAGTTTAGGAATGTAGAGTTAGGAATGAAAGTGTCTTTTCACCTGCATGCAAGCTTACTATTGAACTCTGAATCCCTAAATGTGTTTTGGAATTAACCTATAGTTTATTTTCAGACTTTGTAAACTTGATATATGTGTAGAGTGTATAGCTATATATTTTGGAATAATATAAAATTAAACAGGGGAAAATAAGACCAATGCTACAACCATAGGGGGGGAAAGTTATATTTCTTTTTACCTAGATGCAACTTTACTGTTATTATTTATTTTCAGACTTTGCTATTCTGGTATATGTGTGGCATGTATGTATACATATTCTGGACTTATATAACATTAAAGGGAACAACAACAACAACAACAACAGACTTGTTCAAAGAACTGACCAAAACAGTAAACTTCTGCATTGAAAAAGTTAAAAAAGACTGAAAATAAGGTACAGGATAGGACTTAACATGTATGGTAGAGTGCATGAGTTCTGGGGGGGTGGAAGGAGGATGTGTGAACAGGTCTACATTTGATTAAGAGGGGCTGGGGAGATGGCTCAGTGGTTAAGAGCACCAACTGCTCTTGCAGAGGACCCGGGTTCAATTCCCAGCACCCACATGGCTGGTGCACTGACTTACATGCAGACAGTGCACTTATATACATAAAAATAATAAATAAAAATTAAATTTGATTAAGAAATGCTGTATGAAATGCACAAAAGTTCAATAAAAAGTAAGAACTTTTTCCCTCGTTGGGCGTCTGGAGACAACATGGGTCACTAGCAGCTCTACTGGAGTCATCCGTGAAAATTCGGCCAGGGCTCTCACTCATGCCGGTCTGCTCTAACCGCCACGCTTTGATCTGGAAGTACCGGCTCAACATGTGTCCACAGTGTTTCCGACAGTATGTGAAGGACATTGGGTTAAGTTGGACTAAGCGACCTTTCTTGAATGGATTTTTCAAGACCATCTACCCAGTGAAAACTCATGATAAAAAAATATATATTATATATTATATATATTTATATAAAACATATATATATTATATATATATATATATATATATATATATATATAAAGTAAGAAAAAGTCAGATGGATGACATGGCCTGTGGAAATCAAATAGGCAGAATAAAAATCAACATGAAGGAAGAACAAGGGGATTTAAAGATGTGTGAACTAATGGAAAGGTGGAATCTACTTCCTCCCATGCTTTGGTGACTTGCTTGTAGGGTCTGAGATGTGCTGAAGATGGACTATATAATTTTTGAGGCCAGTTTTGAAAAGCAAATGCAGCTCTCACATGGCTGTCTCCTTCTCCACTTGCTCTGACAGTTCTCAGGCACTATACTTGGAAGAAGACAAACAGCCATGTAGAAAGAGGAAATGAGATATTCTGAACTCAGAACCAATATCCAGTCTCAGAAGCTATGCAGGTGATTTCGTCCCCTACCTTTTGAGCTACCAACCCAATACAAGTGGAGAAAAGATGAGCCGTCCTCATAGGGTCCTGCCTAAACTATGTATTCATGAGAAAATAAACACTATTATCACATTAACCCAATATTTTTTTTCTTTTCATGTGTTGTGGATACCTTATATGTGGGTATGACTGTTCCACGTGTGTTGTGAGCAGGTGTGAGCAGGTGTGAGCAGGATGGAGCACATGTGCTTACTGTGAATGTGAAGGCCCCCAAGTTGTTGGTGAGTTGTCCTCTCTGGTTCTACTTCAATCTTTGTGAAGCTGTTTTTCTCACTAGAACCCAGACCTTCCTATAAGCCTCGTCTCATTGGCCCCGCTTGCTCCTGGGGAGTCTCTGTCTTTTGCTCCTGGGCTGGAATTACAGGCCGTGAGCTGACACACCCACCTAGCATTCACATGGTTCCTGGTGATCTGAATTCTAATCCTCTTGCTTGCACAGCTAGAGCTTTAAATTTGCTGAGCCATCTCTCAGCCCTCACAATTTTTTGAAGGAGTTTGTTACATAACAATAGAAAACTTCGGAGGTGGAGGGAGAGGTGGTTCAGTGCTTACGAGCACTGACTGCTCTTTGTGAGGACCCAGGTTCGATTTCCAGCAGCCACATGGTTGGCTAAGAACTTCTTTAAGCTGGGTGTGGTAGCTCATGCCTTTACTACTAACACTTGGGAGGCAGAGCCGGCAGATCTTTTTGAGTTCAAGGGCCAGCCTGTCTACAGAGTGAGTTCCAGGATAGCAGGGGCTCTAGGGAGGCATTGTCTCAAAAAAGACCAAAAAAAAAATGTATAAAAGCTCAATAAAAAAACACAATAGAAAACTTCAATACAGACCTTCTGTGGAGAAAAGCATGAAATCTACAGTCAGCTCTTCTTCTGGCCAATAATAAATAACACATCGAACTGGGGCTGGAGAGATGGCCTAGGGTTACAGAGCAACCGACCCCTTGCTCTTGCAGAGGACCCAGGTCCTAATCCCAGCACCACCTTGGCGGCTGAAAAACCGACTTTAACTCTAGTTCCAGCGGAGATATCCGACATCCTCTTCTGACCTCCGCAGCTTGAGACACATGGGTGCCACAACACTACATGCAAGATAGTCACAATTCGTACACATTAAAAATAATAAATAATAACCAGGGAAACTGCCATTATTTCCGATGTGAAAGCAGCTGAAAATATAGACCCATAAATATAAGTGGTTCTTAAGTATTGGAGTGTTAGGCAATGAAAGACCACCATCCTTAAGAAATGGGAGTTAAACAAGGTCCCAGATTTCAGTCTGGAGAAAACATCTGGCTGTCTTAGTAAAAGGGAACTCAAGTAGACCTTGGTGATATCTCTAAATTGAGGAGACAGAGTTGAAAACTCACAGAGGACAAACTCCTGGCAGAGTACAGGACAGAAGAAAGCTGCACCAAGAGCACCCTTTGGAGATTAATTTAAAGGGTTTGTCTACTCAGATCAGTTTTCAGGTGAGTGCTGATTAGTGCATGGCTATGAGGAAGTGACTCAGGCCAGCAGGAAGCAAGAGTACGGTGAGCAATCTTCAGAACCTACAAAGGTCACAGGAATGGTAGTTGTCCAAACCAGAGTAGAAAAGATTATAATTCATAGACTATCAAGTAGATTTCAAGCAGGGCTTTGCTTCTGTGGATGTGAACAATTTCCCTCAGTCAATGCTTCTATGGTCTAATCTAGCCAAGCTAAAAAGCATGATCTGAAAGGATTGACTTATTCTGAGAAAACTTTTACTGGCCTTCTAGAACTAACATCTAATACTATATAATCTACATATGAATATGAACAATTTAGTAGCACAAAATAAAATTCTTTTGTCTAGTCTCTAGTAAAAACCAGGTATGCAAAGAAGCAGAAAAATGACTCATTATAGGACGAAGAAAAAGAAATAATTAAAAGGATAAATTAGTAGGTTAGGCTGGGCCCCATCGGTGGTGCCCACCTTTATTCCTAGCACTCGGGAGGAGAGGCCGGCGGATCTTGTGAGTTCAAGGCCAGCCTGGTCTACAGAGCGATGTTCCAGGACAGCTGGGGCTACAGGGGACCCCTGTCTCAACAAGACCAAAAAAAAAAAAAAAAAAAAAAAAAAGTAAAGGGGACAACAGGTTAAGAAGCCCCAATAGTAGCTGAGGAAATATTGAAGCTGATTCATTGGGTGAGCGAGGGTTGTTCTATTTAAGGAAGTTGACTCTACATTAGGTTGACTGGACTCCCGTGTATGGAAGTCACACTGAAGGACATTTAGGGGCTTAGGGAATGAACTTGGACTAGGTAGGCCTTAACCCATATGACAGAATCCATGAAATCTGGCAGGGGATTATGGGAGATACAGATAAGGAAGGGGGACAGAAAACATATCTAGAATTACAACACGTGCAACACACATGAAGATGAAGGACGACTGTGACATTAGTCTTAGTGTCAACTGTTTAATCAAAATATCATATGAGGAGTGGAATCAAATCATTTTTAAAGCCTTAAACCAAGCACTGGAATAAATAATAAAAACGCGATGAAAAAAAAATAGGGGAGCAGAATAAAATAGAAATAAAAAAAACCCTCACGTCCACAAAATAAAGAAACCATGTAGACAAAATTCCAACTCATATTTGGTTCCATATTTAAACTCAATCTTGGTTGCTGTAGACTAGAAGCACACCAAGCCATCTCAATGCAATTATTGCTAATACCTTTTTCTCATCAGGTGGTTTCCACACACACTGCATCCCAGGGTTTCTGCAGTTGGGACCCCCCCTCCGACCCCATGCCTGTCTTGGAATTCCTTTGGCCCTTTGGTAAAGGCAGTTGGCTTAATCATAACAAGCTGATGAGTTGACTTCGCCCAGAGTAGAAGAAGGACTGTTGGCTGAGAAGAGTAAATGTTGAAGCTAAGGGCAGACTTGGCTCATGGAACATTTTATCTGTTCTTTGATTTTTTTTTTTTGTCCCAGTACATCAACAAATTTGTTTTTCCTTAAAGACTTTCCCACACGAGCACTTGCCAAGTCCAGATGACTGCTTTTTTAGATTGATCTTGGTTTTCTTGGAGCAGGAGTTGAGATCATATAATAAGCTCATTTGGACTCAGTGAGAAAAAAGTTGGGAGATTCCATTTTCACATACATTACTCAAATCTACATAGAAAAAACAGGAAGACCTGGAACTCAGCAGTGGATGGGAAGGGAGAACCAGGTCAAGGAAATTCCACCTGTGTCTACTTTTTTCACTTGTCTACAAGACCCACTTTTTGGAAAAGTCATTTGGAAATGAGGCACTGGGCTGTAATATTCCATGCTGAGATCAATTCTGGCCACACTCTAGTTAACTTGGATTAGTTCAGATAATTTAAATGGTCTTTAGGTTTTTGATTTTTATATTGGTAGAAAGAGTGCCAATATCTATAGCGACCCTATGGTATACATTTGGACCAGAGGATTCCTTCCCTCTTAGGCACGAGTCACTCCACTGTGATCATCTCACTTGCTAGGACTTAGTTAGGAGGCTCTGCCTCCACGAGGGAACCATTTGTTGATTGCTTTGTGTTGCCATGTGTTCCTTGGGATTGGTTTATAGTCTCGGGCTGCATGGTACTAGAATAATAAAAGGAAACTGGAAGTTGACCTGAGACAAAACTTTTGGCGAACTGCAATGGCTATCATGAATGTTAAACAAACTCTCAAAGCTTGGCTGGAGAGATGGCCTATCGGTTAAGAGCACCACCTTCTTGCAGAGGACCCGCGGGTTCGATCCCCCAGCACCCAACATGGCGGCCGAGCCGCGAGAAACCGTCTGAAACTCCAATTCAGGAAAAAACTCCAGCTCCGGGGATCCGACACCCTCTTCTGGACCTCCGCGGCATGCCCGACACGGGTGCACAGACTTGCATGCAGACATTACATTCATGCACCTACCAGAAATAAATAAAATTAAAAAAAAAAAATTAAAAACAAAAAAAAAAACTTCCAAAGCTTTTCAGGAAAGGGAAATAGATTGCCTATCATGCCCTGCATTCAGAGAGCTGAGGGACATTGCCTTCCTCCTAGTAACGTCTGTCAATGCCAGTCAAGTGTCTAATAGCACTATTGCAGTTGGAGGGGGACCTGGTAAAACACTTTATTGACTAATTTTATGCCAACAGGAGTAAGTTAGGTGGAAAGCTAACGATACCTTTGTGGGAAAGTAGATGTTACATTTTAAAGGGTTGGCGTCTTAATGTTAACAGTTAATTATTGAAATCAGGATACCTGCTCAGCCTGGACAGTGCTGCAACTCCTCAGACTGCTCTGTGTATTGAAGGAGTTTTATGGGACTTGCTCCCAAAAAGAAAGCATGATAAGAAAATGCCAAGGTGCGCGTGCCCAATTTCACTACGAGACTCATCAAATCAGGCAAGCCACCATCTTCATGGAGAAAAGTAGGGGAAGGACTTGAGAAGTCAGAATGCTTAGAGAAGAATCATTCCCCCAAGAAATCAGAGGAGTGAGTAGACATGTTCCTTCTCTAGCTAGGTTTTCCTGTCTAAACATTTATTTTCATTAATCGACACATTAGCAGCAAAAAAACAAAAAAAATCATTGCATTTTTTTTTCAGGTAGCTTTGGGAAGACAAAAGAACAACAATGAAGAAAAAATGTATAGCACACTAGTTTCCTCATCACTGTCAGTGTTCCTTAGCTTCAATGTCAAGAGAGGTTCTGATTACATTAGCCCATGAAAGTGAAGCACAGAAGGACAGGGGAGATTGGGAGAAAGAAAATAAAGTTATAAAAACGAAGATAAGTTCATGTATAGTACACAATAGCAAAAAAATGTGGGGGGGTGGGGGGGAATTGGGTTCAGTTTGCAGATGTGCTTTGCATATTCAGCACCCTTAAACTGCTTTGTAACTTCTCTATTAGCAAAGACGAAAGCTAATTGATACAAGAAAAATAGACTTTCCAAATATAATTTTTTATTGTAATGAGAGTTAATGATTTTACTGGCCAGCAGAGTTAAAGGGAGGCTTATAAAGAAAGTGAAAGTTGATCTGCCCGGAGGAAGAGGTGGGGACTATGGGACCGAGTGGGCCTTGAGATGCTGGCTATTAGGGGATGGCCATATATGGGAAGCCTATAGAAGATTGTGCTGGGCAGTCTTTCTGACATCATCCAGGGTTGAATATGAAATATGATGATTGATGCTGATGATGATGCGTTGATGGAAAGAAGATGCTCTGCTGCTGAATGCTGTGACAGACGCCCACAAACTTCTTGGCAGGAAGTAGGATTCCATTCGGTATGATGCATCTGAAGAGAATGACCCCCATATCACACAGATGTGGCATATTTTTGGCTCATTGTTAAACTGTGGGGTTTGGGATCCATATAAATGTGGAAGGTATCAGGTTGAAATGCAATACAGTAACTTTTGGAACCAAGTATTAAGTAATTGACAAACAACTGAAATTAACAAACAGTTCCCTACATTAGTTTTGAAGAACAATTATATATATATATATATCTATATATATATATCCCCCAAATACCAGAAAGTATTACCTCTTCAAATAAAGAAAAGTAAAAAGAAGAAACATTTTGAACATTAATAAAATCTACTGATATTGCTGCTTTCCTTTCTAAACTGAACTCTAATTCGTAGCTTCTTTGATGTGGTCAGAGGATTATCTGTGTGCTTATCCACTAAAGTCACAGTGACAGTGAGGATTAATGAGAGGTCCAAGCCAACTCTTCTCTAGTCAGTTCCTGCTGCTCTCACTCCAGTCAAGCCCTTACCCAGGTTTGATCTCTAGGGTCTTAATTGTTTCCCTTTTAATATTTTCTAAATAACGCTCCTGTAATTATTCCTGTAAAATAGTTATCTTTGTATAAATTGCAAATTTAATTGTTGAAAATGGTCCTTCATTCTCTATAAGATAAGCTAACTTCATGAACTCAGTCATTAAAATGGCCTATTTTATCACATTAATTTTCAGTAAGACAATCATTGTCAGTCATTGTACTCATTGTTCTAACACCTCTCTCAGCTTTCCAACCACAAGGTCTTTTCTCATCCTACTCTCCGTCGTTCCTCCTATCCCTGTTCCAAATCTCTTCCAGAAGTGTAAGATCAGCTAAAATCCACAGTCAGCCTGAAATTCCACCTAAAAACTATAGTCTGGGTTTTTTAAAAGTCATCTGTGATACTTCTGAGCCATTCATCATATTACAAGGATGTTAATAGTTTAATGTTCATGTGTGGAGGTCTAACCTTTGCAAAAATACTCTAGCAGTCAGAAACCTTTCTGTATTGTTCCTGTTTCTAGTAAAAAATTATTTTCTTTATAAATCTTCCACCTGATTAAGAAACGTAGTTATTTCAAAGGAGGAGAAAATGATGGAAGCAAGCACAATAAGTTTCTGGGCCAATAAAGCATTTTTGAAGGAAATGAAAAAGCAACAACAGAAATTGAGGACTGCAGCTAAAGTTCACATTAGAGAGAACTTATGGTCTTAAATGAATACGTTAGAAAATAAAAAAAAATTACCGTCACACTGGCATCTAATTATCAAATTACCAACAGAATTGTTAACATTGAAAACAGAGGAAAGTAGGAGATAAAAATGGTTCCAGTTAAAAAAAAAAAACCAAATCACATCATAACAGAGAAAAGTGAAACCAACGGAGCTTCTAAAGATGAAGATTTCTGGATTTGAAAAGGCTAATACAGTCGTTAATATTTTGGAAAGAAGGCTCAGGAAAAATTGAGAAAGCAGCAAAGAGCCAATATTGAAAATGACTGCAGTGACATCGCTATGGATCTTATAGCCAGGTGAGAGATAACATTACAGCATGCCAGCAAACATGAGAATTAAATGAAATGATAGGTTTCCAGAGAAATTAAAAAATAATCTCAAGACAAAATAGAAAGTTTTTGCCGTCCTTATAATTATTAAACAGTCATGTCACCTACATCTGTGAGACAATTATCACCACATGTCAGCATTCCAGGACGGTCATTTTAGTCATCAGACTTCCTGGTAGATACACATGAGGACCAAGCAGCTCTGAGCGGGAGGCTTCCTGTAGCTGTCTTGCTGTGAATCACGGTCTAATGCAGGATATCTAATAAGCCAAGGACGACAGCAGACATCAGGGAGTCGGCAGGCGCTTTGAAAACTGCAGCTTAAAGGCAACGTCAGAAAGTCTTCCTTTTCAGTTATTCGTGCACTACGGTACCTTCAAAAAGTAAGCAGGTAGGATCGCGACCTAGAGATCTCAGACATTTTGCCAAATGACTTGGAAAAATTATTTAGGGAAATAGCAAAAAGCATCTTTAGAATGAAGTCTCTTTGCACAAACTTGCATGCAGACAGTACATTCATACACATACATAAATAAATAAAATTAATAAAAAAAATTTAAAAAGAATCCCTTTAAAAAAAAAGAAATACACAAAACATCAATAAAAGTATTTTATTAAAATTCAGATTATTAAACAATTAAAAAAAGAACTTTCTTCTAATTGGGAATATTTTATTCATAGTTTATGGCAATGTTCTTAATACTAGTTAGTCTAAACTATTGATTGGATTTTCAATTTAAAAATGCATCATTTATGCTATTATCCTTGCTGGAGATTTGTTTCAAAGTAATTCAATGGAAGGAAAGATGGGCTATAAATGAGACAAAACTGATTATCCATGGAAAATGGGCTAAGTCGCATGATGGGCACATGAGCATTCTTTATTTCATTCTCTATGTTCACCTTGATATGTGCTTATTAGGACTTGCACCTTTAAAAACGGGTCCCAGGGGCTGGAGAGATGACTCAGGGGTTAAGAACACTTGCTGTTCTTCCAGACAACCTGGGTTCAATTCCCAGTACCCACTTGGCTGCTAACAACCATCTGTAACTCCAGTTTCGGGGGATCTGACACCCTCTTGTGGGCATTGCATGACACGGTGGACTTACATGCCGGCAATACACTCATACACATTAAAAAAAAAAAAAAAACTAAAAAAAAGTGTACCAAATATTTCTGAGTCACATTTTGTAAAGGAAATTTATAAAGAACTAAGACTAGCTCTGCTGTGATCAGACTGCAGCACAGTAGACATGTATGTTCATTGTAGATGGTAATTGGTTACAGTTAAATGTGGACTCCAGGGGTAGGGAATGTGCTAGCCTAGAGAAGCATTCTAATCATTAATGATTCAAATTTTATCTCATCTTGTGCTTTGTGTAGACAAAATAAATTGAAAGTACATAATTATGATCACTGTATTAAATATTCAGTATTTGTTTTTAAGAAAAGAATGAGGCTGGGAGTGTGTGTGTGTGTGTGTGTGTGTGTGTGTGTGTGTGTGTGTGTGATGGGGGGTTGTTCAAGGAGGGGGAGACACAGACAGAGACAGAGACAGAGAGAAGGAGAAGAAGAATGAAAAATAAAACTGTAATGAGAATTCCTAAAGTCTCAATAGCCAACAAGACACCGAAGAGTGACTTGGTGTAGATTTCAGTGCACACTTCCACCTCGAAGTCATTTTTAACAAACTAGATGAAGTCATACTGGACAGACGTAGAAATGGTGAACAGTCACTTAGAAAATCATTCACAAACAAACAAAGGAGATTTTATGGAGGCCTGTAAATGAGTACTGGAGACAAAACTAGTTCATGGGTTTCACTGAAGTAAAGCCTGACTGAGTTCAACTTCAGAGGAAAGGTGCAGATGCGACCCATGGATAGATCACTCCTCCCATGAGCCCTATCAAAATGCCATCGGGAAATTTTAAAACACTAATCTCATAAGAAGGAGAAGATTGATTGGAAGAAAGGACAAGTGAATTTTGGAAACAGAGAGCAAAAGTGCAGTGAGTCGTGCTCTTTTTCCTGCATGTTTGCATGTGTACCAGCTGCATGCAATGTCCACAGAGGCCCCGAGGGTGTTGGATCTCCTGGAACTGGAGTAACAGGTGATAGTGGGCTGTAATGCCTGATGTGGGCTCTGAGAACCGAACCTGTGTCCTCTGCAGGAGCAGCAGGTGCTCTCTCCAGCACCATGAGTGATACTCTTTCAGGATCTGGTAAAAAGGGGTCGAACAACATCAGTGAAGGAAGCAGAAACTGGCCTGGTTTACACAAAAGAATCCCTCTTAAGAGTCTGGGATTGGTACTGCTGAGTCCTCTGCAAGTGGAACTTCGAATAGAGACTGAATAAAGAGTGTGTGTTGAATGTCTCTAAGAACTATCCAGATCTATTTGCTTCCTACATTCTGATGAACTAGCCATTCTTTTGCTTTGTAAAAAGAATGTTCTCAGCTGGGTGTGGTGGCGCGCGCCTTTGATCCTAGCACTTGGGAGGCAGAGGCAGGCAGATCTCTGTGAGTTCAAGGCCAACCTGGTCTATAGAGTGAGTTCCAGGACAGCTGGGGCTACAGGGAGACCCTGTCTCGAAAAGAACAAAAAAAAATTATAATAATAATAATGTTCTCTAACAAGGATAAGCAGAGAAAACCTTTAGTGTTGATTAAGCTTGAACTACTGCAAAGGAAAAAGAGAGATTTAGATTATGTGTGTTAATATTCTGAGTTAGCTTTCTTCTTTCATCATGAATCAGAATGCTGACTTTAACCCTCCAAAGAAGAGATCAGAATCTCCACCACCACCACTAGAAAATATAACTGTTTTAAGAAGAAACATATAATGATATTTGGAAATTTATTCATTTAAATGAAATAAACAGATGACTGTAAAGTAAAGCTCAGTATAATAAACCCTCCTATATACATCTGGATGTTTTTAGATCCCATACATTAAATATGGGTATTCAATCAATGAACAAACATCAGATGGATGACATGGCCTGTGGAAATCAAATAGGCAGAATAAAAATCAACATGAAGGAAGAACAAGGGGATTTAAAGATGTGTGAACTAACGGAAAGGCGGAATCTACTTCCTCCCATGCTTTGGTGACTTGCTTGTAGGGTCTGAGATGTGCTGAAGATGGACTATATAATTTTTGAGGCCAGTTTTGAAAAGCAAATGCAGCTCTCACATGGCTGTCTCCTTCTCCACTTGCTCTGACAGTTCTCAGGCACTATACTTGGAAGAAGACAAACAGCCATGTAGAAAGAGGAAATGAGATATTCTGAACTCAGAACCAATATCCAGTCTCAGAAGCTATGCAGGTGATTTCGTCCCCTACCTTTTGAGCTACCAACCCAATACAAGTGGAGAAAAGATGAGCCGTCCTCATAGGGTCCTGCCTAAACTATGTATTCATGAGAAAATAAACACTATTATCACATTAACCCAATATTTTTTTTCTTTTCATGTGTGTGGTATACATATATGTGTGTATGAATGTTCACGTGTGTGGGAGCAGGTGTGGGAGCAGGTGTGAGAGCAGGTGTGTGCACATGTGTTTATGTGAATGTGAAGGCCCAAGGTTGTTGGGAGTTGTCCTCTATCGCTGTTCTACTTCAATCTTTGAAGCTTGTTTTCTCACTAGAACCCAGACCTTCCTATAAGCCTCGTCTCATTGGCCCCGCTTGCTCCTGGGGAGTCTCTGTCTTTGCTTCCTGTGGCTGGAATTACAGGCCAGTGAGCTGACACACCCACCTAGCATTCACATGGTTCCTGGTGATCTGAATTCTGATCCTCTTGCTTGCACAGCTAGAGCTTTAATTGCTGAGCCATCTCTCAGCCCTCACAATTTTTTGAAGGAGTTTGTTACATAACAATAGAAAACTTCGGAGTTGGAGAGATGGCTCAGCAGTTAAGAGCACTGACTGCTCTTGTGGAGGACCCAGGTTCGATTTCCAGCAGCCACATGGTGGCTAAGAACCTTCTTTAAGCTGGGTGTGGTAGCTCATGCCTTTAATCCTAACACTTGGGAGGCAGAGGCAGGCAGATCTTTTTGAGTTCAAGGCCAGCCTCGTCTACAGAGTGAGTTCCAGGATAGCTGGGGCTATAGGGAGACATTGTCTCAAAAAGACAAACAACAACAGCGACAACAATAAAAAACAATAGAAAACTTCAATACAGACCTTCTGTGGAGAAAAGCATGAAATCTACAGTCAGCTCTTCTTCTGGCCAATAATAAATAACAGGAACTGGGGCTGGAGAGATGGCTCAGTGGTTAAGAGCACCGACTGCTCTTGCAGAGGACCCGGGTTCGATTCCCAGCACCCACATGGCGGCTAAGAACCATCTTTAACTCCAGTTCCAGGGGAATCCGACATCCTCTTCTGACCTCCCCAGCATTGCAGGACATGGGTGCACCAACCTACATGCAGACAGTACACTCGTACACATTAAAAAAAATAATAAATAAATAACAGGAACTGCATTTATTTTCCTATGTGAAGCAGCTGAAAATATAGACAAAATATACAGTGGTTCTTAAGGTATTGGGTGTTAGGCAATGAAAGACCACCATCCTTAAGAAATGGGAGTTAAACAAGGTCCCAGATTTCAGTCTGGAGAAAACATCTGGCTGTCTTAGTAAAAGGGAACTCAAGTAGACCTTGGTGATATCTCTAAATTGAGGAGACAGAGTTGAAAACTCACAGAGGACAAACTCCTGGCAGAGTACAGGACAGAAGAAAGCTGCACCAAGAGCACCCTTTGGAGATTAATTTAAAGGGTTTGTCTACTCAGATCAGTTTTCAGGTGAGTGCTGATTAGTGCATGGCTATGAGGAAGTGACTCAGGCCAGCAGGAAGCAAGAGTACTGTGAGCAATCTTCAGAACCTACAAAGGTCACAGGAATGGTAGTTGTCCAAACCAGAGTAGAAAAGATTATAATTCATAGACTATTAAGTAGATTTCAAGCAGGGCTTTGCTTCTGTGGATGTGAACAATTTCCCTCAGTCAATGCTTCTATGGTCTAATCTAGCCAAGCTAAAAAGCATGATCTGAAAGGATGGACTTATTTCTGAGAAACTTTACTGAATTCTAGAATAAAATCTAATATATATAATCATACATATGAATATAGAACAATTTAGTAGCCACAAAATAAAATTCTTTTTGTATAGTATATAGTAAAAACCAGGTATGCAAAGAAGCAGAAAAACGACTCATTATAGGAAGAAAGAAATAAATTAAAAGATAAATTAGTAGGTTAGGCTGGGCATGGTGGCGCACACCTTTAATCCTAGCACTCGGGAGGCAGAGGCAGGCGGATCTTTGTGAGTTCAAGGCCAGCCTGGTCTACAGAGCGAGTTCCAGGACAGCTGGGGCTACAGGGAGACCCTGTCTCAAAAAAACCAAAAAAAAAAAAAAAAGAAATGGGGAAACAGGTAAGAAGCCCCAATAGTAGCTGAGGAAATATTGACAGCTGATCACTGGTGGGTGAGAGAGGGTTGTTCTATTTTAAGGAAGTGACTCTACATAGGTTGACTGGACTCCAGTGGATGGAGTCACACTGAAGGACATTTAGGGACATGAACTTGACTAGGTAGGCCTTAACACATATGACAGAATCCATGAAATCTGGCAGGGGATTATGGGAGATACAGATAAGGAAGGGGGACAGAAAACATATATAGAATTAAAACACGTGACAACAACATGAAGATGGAAGGAAGGACTGTGACATTAGTCTATGTGTCAACTGGTAAAATATCATATGAGGAGTGGAATCAAATCATTTTTAAAGCCTTAAACCAAGCACTGAATTAAATAATAAAAAGCTATGAAAAATTAGGGGAGAAGATATAAAATAGAAATAAAAAAACCCTCAGTCCACAAAATAAAGAAACCATGTAGACAAAATTCCAACTCATATTTGGTTCCATATTTAAACTCAATCTTGGTTGCTGTAGACTAGAAGCACACCAAGCCATCTCAATGCAATTATTGCTAATACCTTTTTCTCATCAGGTGGTTTCCACACACACTGCATCCCAGGGTTTCTGCAGTTGGGACCCCCCCTCCGACCCCATGCCTGTCTTGGAATTCCTTTGGCCCTTTGGTAAAGGCAGTTGGCTTAATCATAACAAGCTGATGAGTTGACTTTGCCCAGAGTAGAAGAAGGACTGTTGGCTGAGAAGAGTAAATGTTGAAGCTAAGGGCAGACTTGGCTCATGGAACATTTTATCTGTTCTTTGATTTTTTTTTTTTT
>VZQC01010618.1:1237536-1286551 GCA_009823505.1 Rhizomys pruinosus | reverse complement strand
TAACTGTCACCACCATACCTGACAGGTGCCTTCTTTATCAAGAGCTATGAACTTGAAAGTACTTCTCAGGGTTTGGCCTATTGCCTCTTACTTGTAGTATTTATAGATATGGTTTCTGATGAATCTCTCTCTCTCTGTCTCTTTCTCTCTCTCTCTCTCTCTCTCTCTCTCTCTCTCTGTATGTGGTATTGAGTGATGGTAATAGAAAAATTGTTTGAATAAGTGGAGATAATATTGTGATAATGTCAACAAATCAAATTTTGTTTCTTTCATTTTCACACATTTTTTTTTTGGTCTTTTTGAGACAGGGTCTTCCTGTAGCTCCAGCTGACCTGAAGCTCACTATGTAGACCAGGCTGGCCTTGAACTCACAGAGATCTGCTTGCCTCTCCCTCCTGAGTGCTGGGATTAAAGGCATGCACCACCATGCCTGGCTTTTCACTCATATTTTTTTAATTCCTTTCCTCAATAACTTGAGTTCTCTCTGAAAATGGTCACATTAATAGATCTGACATGAAAGTGGGTTTTCTATAGAAAACATCTATATATAGTCTGTAACCCCTTTGGGTTCTTCTCTTGTGTCACTTATGGTATTTTCCCTTTCCTAAAGATCTTGTTTTAAAACAGAAAATAGTCATTAAATGTCTACTTTTTGATGGGTAATATACCTGTCAAACAGAAGATAAAAATAGAAAACAATTATACTGTCGTCTAAGCTCTTAGAAGAGATACACACATAGTAAATAATTCTGGAATAGACCTTATGAAACATTTAAGAGAAAAAGTATTAGCAGATGAATTAGGGACAGACTTATCCAAGGAAGCTTGAAGGATAAATCACATGTTTTCATCTTTTTTTTTTTTTGAGACAGGGTCCCCTTTTAGTTTCAGCTGACCTGAAGCTTACTCTGTGGACCAGGTTGGCCTTGAACTCATAGAGTGAACTCCTCCAGAGTGCTGGGATTAAAGGCATGTGCCACCATGCCCGGCACATGTTTTCATCTTTTAAAATGCTCTCTCTTTCCTTAACATTTTACAGTATCCAACTGCAGACTGCTTCAACCAAATTATCCATTCATGTTTTAATCCTCAGTTAATCCATTCTCTCTCTCTCTCTCTCTCTCTCTCTCTCTCTCTCTCTCTCTCTCTCAGATTACTCTACCTCAAACACATTCCGAAATCCTGTCTGTCCCTGAACAGCTGTGATTTTTCTACGAGAATCTCATGAACCGATTTATATACTGTTGCCTGCAAGGTTGTGTATAGGAGAGCAGGCTGGGGGGGGGGCAAGTGTAGAAAGTTCTCATCCAGATTTGGTTTTTGATATGAAGGTGAACAATGAGCCCCAATCTAATAATTTATTACTTCTTTCATAGAGGGATAAAGCCTGACTCCTCTGAAAAGAGTGGTTTTGGAAGTCACTGGAACACACTATATATAAATCTGAGTATTTGGCTATTTGAGTGCTGGATCTCCTTTCGGGGACTTCCGAGCCCATTCTGGGCCGTATTCCATCACTGTGGTATGTGGTATGCAGTCAGGATTGTAAGGCGTCAGAGACATTTCCTTCTTGTAGTATGTGGCAGGTTGGATGCCACGTCTCTGGAAGGTAAATATAAACCCTCTCTCTCTCTATGCATGAGAGTTCTCCAGCCATGTTTATAGTGCACCTCCTTTGTCTGCATTGCACATACTTCACATTTTCTTAAAGGTCATGGGCTATCTGCCAGCGACACTGCACAATTCTCAAGCTGCATAGTTTCTTCAGGAATATAATCCTTCATCTGCTTTACCCTCTCCCTTTGCGTTTCATCCTTGCTCTGCGCAATGCATGGATTACCACAGATTTCAGAGGCTCCACATTTCTTCTTTAGATCACCTTGGTGCTCTGGCCAGCCCATCACTGCCCAGAGGCATACTTGCTTCTATGGCGGCCTGGGAGGCGTGGCTGGGTGCTGTGTTACCCTCCTCCCTGAAACAGCTTTTTTTGATCTCCCTCTCCCATCTTAAAAAAATGTCCAAGGATATAAATGGCTTGAAATGAACTGAACTGGACATTGTTATTACAGGAAAACCACACAGACTCCAAACACAATCCTTTCAGGTATAGTGCACTCTTAAACAGTAACTTGTCTTTCCTCACTTTTCCCCCCGCAGCTTGGCAAAGGTGTAGCTCCCTCCCCTCCCCACCTTATTGTGTGCCCTGAGAAGGCTACACAGAGCTTCCTTTTACTTCATTAGCTTGGACCTCAGTACCAGCCAAGAGCACACATCTGGAGGGCACTTTTGCTGGTAGCTGTCAGTGGAGGGAACTGACTTCTGAATGCAAAGCATGCGAATCTCTTCCTGTATATAATTGGGGAGAGGGAGATTAAAAATCGGGTTTCCTCTGAGGCACCCACAGGGTAAGATTGTCCCATCAAAGTTGAGGGGTATATTCTAGCATCTTAGGCTTCCATTCATTGGTGAGGTATCAAATTATATGAACTTGGGCTCGCTAAGTCCTGCATTAAGCCTTCACATGCAGCCTGGAGACAGCCAACAAGCCCATATCTGGGTGTATGTGTCTTTTCTGTGTAGAGATCACTGCACTGTTTCTTTGCCCCCAATTTTCCTAAACTTTCTACTTCAAATGCACCTACTAAGTTTTGTTAAAAATATAACTAAATTGGGCGTGGTGGCACATGCCTTTAATACCAGTACTCAGAGGCAGAGGCAGGCAGTTCTCTGTAAGTTCAAGGCCACCCTGGTCTACATAGCGAGTTTTAGGCCAGCTGGGACTAAAGGGAGACCCTGTCTCAAAAAGAACCCCCCATGCCTATATATATATATCCTAAATTAATGAAAGTAAGTTTGGAAAAAAATTCACACAAATATGAACAATCAACTTGGATATCTTGAATTATCAAAATGAAGCCAAAAAATGCTTCACAATGGAGGCCATTCTCATGAATATTTGAAGTTGCTGATGAATTCCAAATGAGACCCTGATTCAGGAGGGAAATTAAAAGAGAAGTAGGACATTTTACTGTTTCTTTTTTAAAATTTTTATTTATTTTTTATATGTATGAATGTGCTGTCTGCATGTAGGTTTGTGCACCCATGTCCTGCAATGCCGTGGAGGTCAGAAGAGGGTGTCAGATTCCCCTGGAACTGGAGTTAAAGACCGTTCTCAGCTGCCATGTGGGTGCTGGGGATCAAACCTGGGTCCTCTGCAAGAGCAGTCGGCGCTCTTAACCGCTAGGCCATCTCTCCAGCCCCAACATTTTACTGTTTCTAATCTGTCCTTAATGTGATAAAGAATTTATTCTGGGTCAGGAATTGTTACTTTTAGTATTATTATTTTTAATTGCTAGTGAATACTCACAATGTTTTGCCCCACACATAACTCAGAATCATTTAGCAGCAACTAAATTATCAGATTAATGAAGAAAGCAGATTTAGTCCAACTTAAAAACAGTTAATTACACTTATTTATGTGCAAATGTATATTTGTGTGTGTGTATGTGTGTGTGTGTGTACACGTGCACATGCACACATACCATGGCACATGTATGGAGGTCAGAGGATAGTTTGTGGGAGTTAGTTCTTTCCTTCTACCAATGTATTCTAAGGATCAAACTCAGATCCTGGGGCTTGGCCTCAAGCACCTACTGAGCCATCTTAGCAGCCTTCCTTCATCTTTTTAATGTCCTTGCTGCAGGCAAGATATCGTGCTAAGGTAGATATTATTCATAGGCAAGAAAATGATAAGCAGGGCTAGAGAGATGGCTCAGCAGTTAAGAGCACCGACTGCTCTTGCAGAGGACCCAGGTTCGATTCCCAGCACCCACATGGTGGCTAAGAACCATCTTTAACTCCAGTTCCAGGGGAATCCGACGCCCTCTTCTGACCTCCGTGGCATTGCATGACACGGGTGCACAGACCCACATGCAGACAGTACACTCATACACATAAAAAAAGAAAATGATAAGAAAGAAAGGCATATCTTCTTCTGGGAGATAGGAGACTACTTAAGGATCTAAGAAAAATAGCATTTCAACCCCAAATGTTTAATAGTACAAATTAAGTATGGGGGCCCAATTTACACTAGTTTAGGAATCATAAAAACAAGAGAGATGTTTCAAAAAACACTGGTTTAGATATGAAAATGTCTCTAAGGGCAGTGTGCAGTCCTTTGGTCTGTCTGGAGAAAGCACAGCTTTTCTCCCCTGATTCCTTGCTCACAGGAGGCACTGGGCTATTGCTTTGGATTAGACACAGTTTCTGAGAACCACAGAGAGAGTCTATGTGTTACTGCACCATTCCGTAGCATCGGTGTAAAAGCCACGTGCAGCTGTGACTACTACAACAACTTTCTGTGGTTTAATTCTGAGCTCATTAACACGACTGTTTCGCAGTGAAATGGCCTGATGTAAAGGACTGCAGCTCTTCAGAAATGAAAATGTTACAAGCAAACTGATCCACTTCCCTGTTTTAGAAAGGCAAGATGCTTTACTTCTCCCTTTTATGGGCTCTCCTGAAAGGTAAAATGTGTCATCTAAAATTGCATGTGACACAAGCTCAGGAGACTGGATTCTTGAGCCTGTGCCTCCCAGGAGAGGGCTATTGCAGCTTACTCTTGAGAAAACCAAATCACAAAATAATGTGAGTTAGTAGGAACTTGGTTTTCCCTCTGTCAGTTCAAACTTTTATCTTCAAATTAAGTTTATTTCCCTTCGTTATCTTCATTTAGTTAAGAGTTGTACCTATGTGCAAAAAAACCCTTTGTAATATATTGCAATGTGATACACACTACAAAATGAAACATCTAAAAATACACCAAAACTCACCTCTTAAAGTAAAAAAAAATATTTAGCAGAGATTTATAAATAAGCACTCTTTATTCAAGAGGATAGAATGTGAGTTTCAGCTTCTTGGCATGAGAAATAAAATTTTAAGTATGTTTATGTTATTCAGATCATCTGGTCTTTTGTTGGCTAAAACTGGATTTTAAAACTTAGGAGGGCACAGAACAAAAGAGAAGAAAGCATTTGCTGACACATCTTATAGAAGAATATCTTTATTTTCCTAAGGCATTAGAATAAAAAATGTGTAAAGACAATTGTCTTTGGAGTTTGTGTGGCTGTTTTAGAAAGAGGATGGTAAAGAGGTCTTTCTGAACATGCAGTTGGGGGAAGGTTCCTTTTGAGGGAGGGGCCAATTCCTAATTATTTTTAGTAAGAGTTACAGTGCCCGTAGCCTTCAGCGACAAAGCTATGAGAAAGGGGACTCAATATTAATATTTGGATGATGATAAAGAATCAATCAAAACACTTTCTGTGGGCTTGTGGCCAGACGGCTCAGTAAGGAAAGGTTCTTGTTGCTAACTAAGCTGGACGCCTTGAGTTCAACTCCTACAACCCACCTGGTAGAAGAAGAGAACTGACTCCTGAAAGTTATCCTCTAACCCCCACATATGTGCTATGGTATGCAGGCACACCCCCCCACACACACACATGCACGCTAAATAAATAAATCTAATAATTTTAACACATATTGGTACGAAGGGACATTGAGCACTATAGAAACGTGATTATCTCTGCCCCAGCAGCTCGTGATCTTCTGTATTCATCAAAGGGTTGCACTGGTCCTGCTTATTCTCTGCATTTAGGATCCTTTTGGTTGAAACACAAAGCATTCTTCAGCCATCAGAGATTAAATACTAAAGGCCTGTAACAGGTTAGTTCCCAGCTTCCTTTCTGCCTCCCTCTCCCTGTCCAAAATCTGTTCTGGAGATGGGCAAGTGGTCATGTGTAGGACTTCAGCCCTCTGTGTGGGGATTGGCCCGGTAAATGGTCACTGAGTGGCTCCTTCTTTGAAGGGGAACATCATCTATTGCAGAATAGAATTTTGTTCCCAATTCTGCATTAGTTCTACTTCACTAGAACGCGTATGCTGGAAGTCCAGAAAGCTAGAGCCTTCTCAGGGTGTTGCTCACCTTAGTTTCCTCGAGAGCATCTGGAGAAGGAGACCCCTGTGCACAGAGAGATGAGATCTCTGCTGGGGCCAGACATATAGCCCAGGTCTCAGGGTGCAGAGTTCCATCCACACTCCAGTAAATTACTTGACATTTTTCTAAAGAGTGGGGAGGTTCCTAGTAACAGAAGTTAAACTGGGTCCTTGAAAAGGACCCGATATTTCAGGTTTGTTTGGAGGACAAAAAATGAGCGGGTGGCAGAGGGCAGCAAAGATCAAATTTCAAGGGAGAGTCTACAGATCCATAAAGACGAGATCAAATGACGAGTGTAGCTAGGAGCAAGGCAGGGGATCAGAGAGAAGTCACAGTCCTAAGTGCACCTAGCTGAGTTTTCCTTGAACTTGCCCTGTCTCCTGGAGTGGAAGGAGGGTGACTTTCTTCCATGTATGTAGCAGTCATCAGCTCATGAGAACTGAGCGTCAGTGTTATGCACAGATAGAAGCCCGGAGTTAAGTTCTCAGAATGCCAGGTCTAATAAATACTGAATGAATATTGTTTATGGGATCATCACCTAAACCAGATAAGCTGGGTGGCGATTCCTAATGGCTGTGATAGATCCAGCAGCATAGCTCCCTCCTTGCCTTGGCTCATCCCTCATACCAAGGTGCATAGAGAGGTACTCAAGTCAGTTGCCATGTCTCATAGAGCCTGGCACACAGTTGCCTGTTCAATGTGCTGCAAACTAGACTTGAATAGGTTGTTCAATGCAGCCCTTCCCAACTCTCGGCTCAAACAGTAGCCAGAGAGCCAGAGGAAGAGCCATGAGCGGTGAGTGGTAGCCATGAAAACCCTTCAGAGCACTGGCTGTGAGGCCTAGTGAGGAGGAGTACTCCAGTGTATGCACCCTCTCAAGATCCAGTCCTTGGGTTAAGTGTGAGCTGCAGATGAGCCTAGCCAGCGCATGCCCCTCCACTGAGCTCAGTGAGGACAGCTTCCCAGGTCTCCCGAGTTCCTCACCAGGCTCAGTCTTGGCAGTACTCAGACCCATTTGATGTGATGAGGGTCAGTCTGCACACATGTAAAGATCAGTTCACCTCTGCCTAGACAGTCTGAGTAGATATGGCCTCCGCGTACAGGCACAGACTATGCCATGTATGTATGTGAGGATAAGGAAAGTTCTGGTAGTTCTGTGAGCTGGAGAAAAATACTGCTTGGCTGGACAAGGACTAGTTTCAGGGTAATTTCTCAAAAGAATAAGGACAAAGAACAGAAACTAGGATCCCAATTTTAGCAGAGACTGGAGTTCTGAGAACTCTGTGGGGCCCAAACTTGGGTCCTGGTTTTACCCATGACCCTGGATGACCTCAGTCAAGTCAAACAATTCTCTTAATTTTCTCCCATTAGAACACGAAGCAAATACTTCACAGGATTTTTGTGATGGCAGGAGAAGGTGGTTAAATAGTAGTAGGCCTTGCCTTAGCTCCAGTCCGGTGGAGCACTGGGCACTGTCTCCAGGCAGCTCTCTTGCTCGTTTGCAGGTTGTAGCAAGTCACTTGTGGTTTCTGTCACCTTCTCCTCTCTGGGGACATTGTAATGATAGGCAGCTTTGCCAAATGACTGATTTTATCTTCCCAAGGTCAGTAAAGGTGATCTTTGGTTCTCCTCGACTCCCGCACCATGTTTTTCTGAGGAAATTCCTTTTGAACTGCTTTTCCTTTGACTTTCCTTTCTCACAGCTTTCCTCCCTCATCTGGCCTGGCTTTTGTCCAAAGTCCTGGGATAGAGGTGCCCGGTGGGGTGAGAGTGGCAGGGTACAGGCTGCAGAGAGACTCGCTGGGGGAGGAAGAGAGGAGTCCCTGGTCCTGAGGTGCCTCCCCCAGCTCTTCAGGGTGTGGTTTCCAGACAGCACCCGCAACAAGAGCGCGCAGAATAAAGTAGACTGGAGTCATTCAACTTTGAAGACTTCCTGTATACTTTCAGGCTGCCCATGACATCATGTTCCTGGGCGTCTCTGAACAATAGGCGGGGGCGGGATGAAATGAATCAAATCTAACAAGTGACAAGAACAGAAAGTTATAGGTTGAAACAGAAACAACCACAGTCCATGTGAAGTTTCTGGAACCAATTGGGAAAGAGCTGGTCCCCGGAACTCCCAGAGGGCCTGAAAGCACCCCCTCAGCCTCCGCGCAGGCCCCTGCTCCCTGGTTTTCCACCGCCTAGCCACCTCTGTGTGTTGCAGGGGACAACAGCGGCAGACAGACAGACAGGCAAAGTCATGTGACTTTCAAAGCATTCACCCATCCAACTTCAATAATTAGCAGCCAAAATTTTTAATCAGATATTTAATCTTTCCTCCCTGTAAGGAGATGGGGTGTTTACTGTGGCTCTAGGCCAGGTTAATCTCAGAGAAGACTGCTGCTGCTTCTTGGAGGCTGGGAAGGCCGGAAGAAGAGGCTTTTGCTTGTTGAGCCCTCTTCAGCTGGTAGGTAGGTAGCCCTTTCCCTGTCTGTTGAAAGGGTCAGGACTAAGAGAGCGGAGAGGAGGGTTTCCGTTTTTAAACACATTCAGACAGAGAAGAGGCAGCGAGAAAGGAAGGCCAGAGAGACTAACAGGCAGCTGGCTGGTCTGGTCTGACAGTCTAATGTGCTGAGCTTTTCTCACGGAATCTGTACAGTCACTCCTCCTTGAAACCTAGGTCTCCCCAGAGACGAGGATGTGGGGGAGTCATTCTAGAGAGCTCCTAATTTGGGTGACAAGACACCCAAATTTGTGAATTAATAACTACATGGTCGACTATGATTGAAATGGAATAATTCATTTGGCAAACAGTGATGGAATCAGGCAACCTTCTATGCTCTGAGAGCAAATCAAAACCCAAGTCTCAGGGCTGGGGAGTAGATCAAATGGCAGCCTGTTATCAGGAGGCTCTGCGTTCATTCCCCATAACTGGGGGGAAAAACCAGAAAACCACTTCTGCCCTAATGTAGCCAGTGTCAGTGGTGGGAAACAGCTACAATTAAAAAAAAACCATGATAGGCAAATAATATGAAGTTAGAAGGTGATAACTTCCACGAGTTAGATGGGGTAGCACAGTGCATATATGTGGGGACATTAGTTTGTAAGCTGGTTCAGTGCAACATTCCCAGGGTTGTTACTGCATCTGTCCTGTGAATGCCACCCCATCAGGTCACAAATGGGGGTCATCAGTGTGGAAGAAAACCCATTTTGGGGCTGGAGGGATGGCCTAGTGGTTAAGAGTGCTGACTGCTCTTGCAGAGGACCTGGGTTCGATCCCCAGCACTCACATGGCGGCTGAGAACCGTCTGTAACTCCAATTCCAGGAGAACTCCAATTCCAGGGGAATCCGACACCCTCTTCTGACATCCGCGGCATTGCATGACACGGGTGCAAGACCTACATGCAGACAGTACATTCATACACATAAATAAATAAATAAATAAATAAATAAATAAATAAAATAAAAACCATTTCACAGTCAAGGTGTGTCATGGAGAAAAGGACGGGAAAGGGGTATTTTAGGGTCTACTACAGTAGCTATGAAAGTCCTTGATGCTTTAAAGTACAGAGGGGGGTCCAGAATTGAAAGGCCATGCAGGCAAGGTGTGCAAGGAGACAATGGTGAAGAGCCAGGCTCTGGGTTGCACAAGCAGAAGCAGCAGAGAGACAGATCAGCCTAGGTATCCAGACTTTTCCACCGGTCTTGTCTTGAGACAGAGTAATTATGAATAGGAATGAATTTTAACCATTGGGAGTCAAATGAAGATTTGGAGGGACTTGATGTTGCTGGGGAGCTCAGAGATGAGAAGCCCTGTTGGGGTAATAGTGGGATATAGCCACAGAGTAGCCAGAAGGTAACAAGTGACAAATACAGAGACATTCTCAACTTTGAGGGCAAGAACATCCATAGCTCTTTCCGGAATGATTTACCAGTCTGTGGTTGCTGTTTTACAGGCAAAGTTATTTAGAGAAAAATTGATCTACTTAGAAATTTCCCCCAAAGTCACATGGATGGCAAACATGCTACCAAGTTGTAGTTAAGATGAGACAACAGAGGTATTTCTGGAAGCTGGTCTCCTTATTCTTGGTCACACAGATATTGAAATGACAACTCCTCACCTGAGAGATCAGAGCACAGGGAAGTTAAGGCGAGACAAGGAGTCATAGTTGTCATTTGGGGGTTATAGTCATACTTTTGCTAAATGACTTCATATTTTGGTATTTATAGAATAAAAAGGATATAGTGGTGTTTTGCTTTTGTTGTTTGGTCTGTAGGGTTTCCAAGTGTATATGAAGCCTACAATTTAAAGACCATGTTCAGAGCTGAGAGTCAGAACAGTGGACAGGTTAAGTGAGGAGAGTAAGATTTGATTTCCAGTTCTAGTGTTCTGCTGTGTGAGTCCCATGTGTGGAAAGAGAAGAAAAACATGTAAACGACAAGGGAAAGAACAAAGAAGTCAAGCAGTGGTAGCCATGGAGCAGTGAGGTCGTCAGAGTTTGAAATGACATTCGAACATTCAAGGAAATAGGGGGTGCTATTGGAAAACCATTTTTTTTTAGTGTTTATAATTTATTTATATACATATATATCCTATAGAGTCTGATTTATGGTTCCAAATGTCCTTCAGTGTGGGTCCATCTGTTAGGCCCACAAAGAGTCCTATCCCTGTAAGACAGTCTTTATCCCAGCAGTCATCAATCGCCAAAAATTCCTTAGGTTGGGCTGAGATTTCTCACCCGCTTCCCCATGTCTATGCTGGGATGTCGTCTGGCTTGAGCTTGCCAGGGCCTTGCGCATGCTGTCGCTATTGCTGAGTCCATATGAGTGACTGGCCAGCTGTCTGGAAGACTCTTATTTCCCTGTCATCCACTCCCTCTGGCTCTACCAATCTTTCCATCTCTTCTTCATCAGTGATTTTTCTGAGCCTTGGGAGACAGGGATTTGAAATAGCTTCCTGTTCAGGGGTAGGCACTCCATGGCCTCTTGTTCTCTGCACATTGGCCGAATTGTGGGTTTTGTGTTAATTTCATCTGCTGCATAAGGAAGCTTCTCTGGTGAGAGTCAAGAGATGCATTCATCCTGTGTGTAGAGATGCATTCATCCTGTGTGTAGAGGTTGCATTGAAGTTGCATCACATAGGGTTAAGCATCTCACAGACACTTATTCTCTGCATTTGACCAGTTCTGGAGCTCTGTAAGAGTCTCCATCCCAGCTAGTCGCTCTCTGGCAGCCTCAGTGGGACCTGGACAAGACCCAAGGAGAACCTGTGGGAACAGTATCTGGAAAATTACTTTGTGGTTCCAATACAAGAGACTACATCAAATGTTTTCTCCAAACATTTTTCAGATTCACCTAATATTTCAACATGCCATTTAATCTACAGTGAGTAAATGATTCCCTTGCCACCAAAAGAAAGGTTCCTAAGGGAACCTTAGCAGTTTGGAAATGTCTCCTATCGTTGGGCATTTTTAATACAGCAGGCATCAAAGCATGCCACATCAAGAGAAGTGCTTTAATTTTTTGAGCAAACACTAAATGACAGAGGCCAAATACGTAGAAATAACCAGGCCACTTTTATGTTTTAGGCAATGGACCTTTGAACTAAAAATGTTACAACTTTTAATACATATGCGTCTTATATAAAAAATGGAATCTTTCACCTCTTCCAAGTATGGTTTCCCACGTCTTTGATTGTCGGAACCTAACTGTTTGTTCATCTGACTTGGTTAGGATGATGAATACCATAACAGATCTGTGGACATTCTTTTTCTGTGACATTAAAACAGTGGTGGCAGAGCTCAGGTTAAGCCATAACGATCTCCCAAGGCAGAGTAAGAGTCACCAAGTATTGCACTTGATTCTTTTTTTTTTTTGGTCTTTTCAAGATAGGGTCTCCCTGTAGTCCCAGCTGTCCTGGAACTCACTCTGTAGACCAGGCTGGCCTTGAACTCACAAAGATCCTCCTGCCTCTGCCTCTGCCTCCCAAGTGCTAGGATTAAAGGCGTGTGCCACCACACCCGGCATTGCACTTGATTCTTGTGAAACTTGTTCACGATTATTTCTGAAAGCTCCACTATGGAAAAGCATTTAGTTTGCATCTTCCTGGTATAGAAAGAGAAAGAGAGCAAAAGACCCATATTCACCTTGGTCAACACAGGCAAAGTGATGAGGAACTAAGTGATGTTGGGAAAATTTGACCCAACAAGATGAAAGGTTTTTGCTCTTACGATCCTTCTGTTTTAAACATGGGTTTATTAATTTGGTTGATTTTCTTCTCCTTTTCTTCCATGCCTTGTCCAACTATCAATTATTTTGTTGATTTCTTTATACTTTCACTGATTTATTTACCAAAGTCCCTGAATATTTAGCAGATAGAGAAATGTTAAAGCTTCTTTTTGATCTGTCTAGTGCAGAATGCAGATTTCTAGGAAATAATGAAATGATGAGAGTTATTGCTTGGCAAATTCAGGGAATTATGAAGAGTATTGAGCATGGAAAAAAACAAACCAGTTTTGTGGGAGAACTTATGAGGAAATACTTAATGTAAAGTAAGTAAATGTTAACTTATGAGGAAATACTTATGTAAAGTAAGTAGATGTTAACTTATGAGGAAATACTTATGTAAAGTAAGTAGATGTTAACTGAAGACCATGGATATTTGGAGGACAGGGAAAATATCTCTAGAGAAAAGAGTATATTTAGTGACTGAGATGTAAAAAAAGAGCATATTTGAAGAACTCCAAAAATAATTTAGTAGTGCTGCAACATAAAGCGGAAGCTGAGTAATGGTGAAAAAAACGATGTTGCCAAGGCTGGTGGGGGTGAAGCTGGCTGGCTAGGGTCTCCTGCCCCCTCCCCTTGCTGCTTGAGGCCCATATGAGCAGGTTTGTATTGAGAATCACTTAGGATTCCTGAGAGACTCGTTTTGGAGCATGGATAGTAAATGTCAAAGATGGGGAGAAGAGAATTATGTAACCATCCATGAGGACTACACGGGACCTAAAGTTGTCTGTCTACTGTCAGCAGTGAGGGATGAGAACTAGAGGAACTTTAAGAAACAACTAATTTGGGGTGTTCTGCCACAGACAGCATAGCATTGTAATCCATGAAAAAGTGGTCTAAAATGATGGAAACTCTATCTTTATTGAAGATTTATATCTGGAGGCAATTCCCAGCTTAGGCTAGGGGAAGCAAAAACTCAAGCGGAGTTCAGCTATTTTTCTTGATAAGAGTAGAAGAATATCAGAGTTTTAGACAGCCAGGGGTCAGGTAAAACCCATGAAGCCAAACAAGGTTAAATGTGAAGGAAAGAATGAAGTGGAGAAGGACATGGTGATAATTTCCTTACTTTTCAAGTTATGAATATAAGAAAGAAGGAAATGACTCTATGTTAGAACTTACAGATGGAAACATTTTATAATAAATATTGGTAGTCCAAAAAATTGTTTTTATTTTTAAAATAAGGAAGAGAAGTAAATCAGAAAAGATTGTTCTCAAAATTTTAAAACATAGCTGGGCATGGCAGCACACACCTTTAATCCCAGCACTCAGGAGGCAGAGGCAGGCATAGATCTTTGTGAGTTCAAGGCCAGCCTGGTCTACATAGTGAGTTCTGGGAGAGCTGGAGCTACAGGGAGACCCTGTCTCAAGACCAAAATTTTTTAAAAACGTATAATTGTGAAGTTATAGTCATTAAAGTTCTATGCTAAATAAATAAATATTTAAAATATGGAAAAGAAAAAATACAAGTTGCTCATAATCTCATCACTCAACTGCTAACATTTCATTTCATTTCTTTAAATATTTATTTTACTTTTATTTTGTTTGAACAAATACAAATCAACAAAATCAGAGACAACAGGAGAAACATCATAACATGAAAAGATCCAGAGTGTTATAAGGGAATATTTTTAAAAACCTATACTCTCTTACTTTACTAATTTAGAAAATAGGTTAAAAAATGGGGGAATTTATAAATTCAATGGAACTGCTAAATTTAAACCAAGAAGAGAGCAACAACTTAAACAGGCCTATAACAAATATGTAAGTCAATAAATGCAATAAATCATATAGATGAACTTAAAAACAAAAAAATACATCATTATCTCAATAAACACAGAAAAGCCCTTTGACAAAATCCAACATGTGTTCATGATAAAAGTCCTAGAGATTTGGACTGGAGGGAACATGCCTCAACATAATTAAGACTATATGTGACAAACCCACAGCCCACATCATTCTAAATGGAGGAAAACTTGAAGCCATCTCATTAAAATCAGGAACCAGACAAGGTTGTCTACTATCCCCACTCCTTTTGATGTAGTGATTGAAACTCTAGCTATAGAAATAAGATAAGGGAAGGAAATTAAAGGGATAGTAATTGGAAAGGAAGAGGTCAAACTATCCCTATTTGAAGATATAATACAATACATAACAGATCCCAAAAATTCTACCAGAAAACTTCTAGAAATGATCAACACTTTCAACAATGTGGCAAGATACAGAATGAATTTACAAAAATCAGTAGCCTCTGCATGTACAAATAACAATCAAAGAAAGAGTTTATGGAAACATTTCCATTCGAAATCATCTCAAAGAAAAAAATCTGGGCATAAACCCAATAAAAGCTATTAAAGCCCTCTACAATGAAAACTTTAAATCTTTGAAGAGATACAGGAAGATAGAAAAAGAGGAAAAGACCTCCCATGCTCATGAATTGGAAAAATTAATATTGTGAAAATGGCCATCCTACCAAAAGCATTTTATAGACTCAATCCAATCTCAATAAAAATCCCCATGTCACTCTTTGCATAAATAAAAATAATCATAAAATTTATATGAATTGTAAAATATCCCAGAGATCCAAAGCAGTCTTAGCACAAAGAGCAATGGTAGGGAATTGAGATTCCCAGATCTCAAACTATATTACAGAGCTATAGTTATAAAAACAGCATGGTACTGACACAAACACAGACATGTAGATCAATGGAACAAAACAGAAGACCCAAACATGACTTCACACAATTACAACCACCTGATATTTGACAAAGATGACAAGAACATAATTCAACAAATGAAGCTGGGGCTGGAGAGATGGCCTGGTGCTTAAGAGTGCCGACTGCTCTTGCAGAGGACCAGGATTTGATCCCCAGCACCCCACATGGCGGCTGAGAATGGTCTTTAATTCCAGTTCCAGGGGCATCCAACGTACTCTTCTGACCTCTGCGGCATTGCACGACATGGGTGCACAAACCTACATGCAGACAGTACATTCATACACATACAAAAATAAAATAATAATAAAAAAAATGATGCTGACAAAACTGGATCTACACATAAAGAAGAATGAAATTATATCCATATTTATCACCCTGCACAAAAGTCAGCCCCAAATGGATCAAAGACCTCAGTGTGAAACAGTGAAACTGTTGGAAGAAAACATTAACAGTCCCTTACAAGATATAGGTATAGGAAAGGACTTCTAAATTGGATTTCAATTAATCGGGATTTAAGGTCAACAATTAACAAATGGGACCTCATTTAACTAAAAAACTTCGGTACAGCAAAGGAAACAACCAACTGAATAAAACCTAGAGAATGGGAGAAAATACCATCTGTACAACTGACAGAAGATTAATATACAGAATATACAAAGAACTGAAGAAAAATCCAAGAATCAAAAAAAGGACCCAATTAAACAATGAGCTATGGATCTAAACAGAGAGCACTCAAAAGAAGAAAATAAAGTGGGTAAGAAACACTTTAAAAAAAGTGTTCATGCCAGGCGTGCCAGCGCACGCCTTTAATCCTAGCACTCGGGAGGCAGAGGCAGGCAGATCTTTGTGAGGTCAAGGCCAGCCTGGTCTACAGAGTGAGTTCCAGGACAGCTGGGGCTACAGGGAGACCCTGTCTCGAAAAAGACCAAAGGAAAAAAAAAAGTGTTCAATATCCTTAGTAATTAGGGAAATGCTGATCAAAACTACGTTAAGATTTCATCCTACCCCAGTCAGAATGGCTAAGAATATGAGAATGAATGACAGCAAATGCTGGTGAGGATGCAGGAAAGGAAGACTTCATTCACCACTGGCAGGATTCCAAACTGGACTTTTTAAAAACTAAAAACGAATCTACCATATCATCCGTTATACCACTCCTTACCGTATCATCTGTTACCCATCTTACTGTGGAGAGACCTGCACAGCCATGTTTGTTGTGGCTGTTCTCACAATATGTCAGAGCTAGAAGCAACCTAAATCTCCTTCAGCTGATAGATGGATAATGAAAATGTGGTACATTTACACAACAGAGTTCTACTCAGACAAAATCATGAAATTTGCAGGTAAGTAGATGAAAGTAGCTGTTTATACTAAGTGAAGTAACAGAGTCAGAAAAGCAAGTGGTATATGTTCTCTTTCATTTGTGGATCTTGACTCCAAATCCTTAGACATGAGTATATATCCTGGTATAACCGCAGGAGCCAGTAAAATGTAAAAGAATCATGAAGGTCAAGGAGAAGGAGATCCAGAGAGAGGATAGTAGGAGATAGGTGTGTTATTAAGGGGAAAATAGGGGTATTTTAACAGAAGAGGGAAGGTTATACAGAGTGGGGGGGGGATAAATAGTGCTTAGGTGTTGTGAAAACTGGAAGGAAATATATTAATTTTAAAAAGCCTACTGAAAATGCACATGTAATATATATTATATGTATGTGTATATATTATATATGTATATACCTGAAGACAATATAAAAAAAACCCAGAGTTCCAGACAAGAGAAACTTTCCTTCAGTTTTAGGTCAGGGTAGTCTAAGAATCTCCCAAAATAATGCAGGCTATTGCCTCAGCCCTTGGTTGCCTCACAGAGCTTAAAGATAACACACTATTGCCAAAAACACAGCATATTTTAGACATAGGACTTGATGCAATCAAACTTGACCTGACCTGGAAGCTTCTTCCCTGAAGACTAGCTCCCATAGTATCAGAGCATGCTATGCAAGCTGCCAAGGCAGAAAGCCAGTGGGCCTGCCCAGCTGTAAAGCCTAATAAACACAATAGCTGGCCCAGCAAAGCATCACTATTGGTGCAGTAGTGGCACTCTTATCTTGGGGGGTAATCAATAGCTGTCTAACTGGAATTAAGGCCCTCTCAATGGGAGGGAACTCATGTACAGTACCATAAACAGCCAAATACACATGGCTAAATAGGTCATAGATCCTAGAGAAAAAACCCACCTTCGTTCCTAGACCATTGTAATTTCTTACTGTACTCTAAATATGTATCCTTATATTTACAGACAAATATACTTCTCACCACTCATCAAAAAAGCTTCTTTTTGCAGCAGATGGAGACTATTACAGAGTTCTCTAACTGGTCAAATGCAGAGAATAATTGTCTGTGAGATGCTCATCCCTAAGTGTCACATCTACAATGCAACTTAGGGCTCAGGGAACATGGTTGAACAATGAGCAGAAAGAATATTAATGGATGTCTCAGCTCTCACCAGTGAAGCTTCCTCATGCAGCAGGTGGTGATTTACCTAGAAAGCCTGGGTAGGGACACCAATATCATACCTCTGCCACCCAGAGTTCAGAGACCAATGCAGAAGAGGGGGTGGAAAGACTATAAGAGTAGGGGTAGTGGATGACCACAAGGAAACAGAGGTTTCCAGTCAGCTGTAGAGTATTCATATGAACATTCAGTAATGCTAATAGCATGCACAAGACCCAGACAAGCTCTAACCAGACAAAAACCCAGCATAGAAGTGGGGAATCCTGACCTTTGCTGAGGAACTACTGGTAGAGGAAGGGTTGGTTTTCTTTTTTAATTTTATTTATTATTTTATTTTTATTTTTATTTTATTTATTATTTATTTTATGTGTATGAATGTACTGTCTGCATGTAGTAGGTTGGTGCACCCATGTCATGCAGTGCTGCAGAGATCAGAGGAGGGTGTTGGATTCCCCTGGAACTGGAGTTAAAGACGGTTCTTAGCTGCCATGTGGGTGCTGGGAATCGAACCCGGGTCCTCTGCAAGAGCCATCCCTCTAGCCCCTGGGTTGGTTTTCTTTAAGGGAGTGAATGAAATAGATTGACTAGGCTCCAGTCGATGGACTCACACCAAGGAACATTTGGGGACACAAACGCGGCTTGAAAAGCCTTCACATATATGCAGAATGCGTGAAATCCAGTGGAGAGCTGTCACAGGGTGTGGCTACGGGAGGGCTCTAAATATGATCAGATACATCAAATCACCAAAAATTGAATAAATAATTTATTTTTATTTTATGTGCATGAGTGTTTTGCTTGCACATATGTAAGTGTACCACATGTGTGCAATGCCTGCTGAAATCAGAAATGGGCATTGGATCCCCTGGAACTGGAGTTAGGGTCAGTTGTTAGCAACCATGTCTGTGCTGGGAATTGAACCTGGTCTTCTGAAAGAGAAGCCAGTCCTCTCAGCTGCTGAGCCATCTCTCTATACCTGTTTATATTCTCTTAAGTCTGTCTTTCCTTAATTTGTTGTGTTTATTAAGTACTTACAATGATAACGTCCAGACAATTTATAGTCTATTTCCATCAAATTATTTTATTTTGCTATTTATTTTTAAATTTTATTAGAATATGTTAATTCTACCCAATAATACATGTCATCATTATAGTTTTATACATGCGTGTAGTGTACTTACAGCTAACCAGTCCTCATCACTCTTCTGTCACCCACCCCTGCTGATCCCTCTTCCCAGCTAGTCCTCTTCTGGTTTTATATCTATTTTATTTTATTTTATTTTATTTTATTTTATTTTATTTTATTTTATTTTATTTTATTTTATTGTATTGTATTGTATTGTATTGTATTGTATTGTATTTTAAAGACCTAGTGAGTTTAATTAGGGCTTCTTACCGGATCCTGGGTGAGGGGTTATTTACAGGTGTATGGACAACTAACTAGTGGCTATGCCACTGTACAAAACTGTCTTTATCCTCTAGCAGCCATTAACTGCCTATAAATTCTCAGGGGGGAGATGAGTCCTTGTGAGATCCTGCTAGAACTGTCTTTGCTCATAGGATCTCTCACCGTACCTGGAACTCACTGATTGGCTGAAATAGTAGGCCAGTGGATTCCAAGGATCCTCCTGACTCTGCTCCTGCCTGCACTGGAATTATAGATGCACACCACAGCAGATGCTTTTTACCTGGGTGCCAGAGATCCAAACTTAGGCCCTTCAAAACATCACCCTGGTTCCAGATTATATGTCTTTTGCTAAATTATATTTTCCTCAGTAGCGGGGACTTGCTTCAGCCTCTACCCATACCCACCCCACTTTCTTTTCTTTCTTTTTGTTTTTATTTTTTAATTTTTTTTTTGAGACAGGTTAGCTAGCCTAGAACTTGCTATGTAACCCAGATAGACCTGATTTCACAGATATCTGTCTGTTCCTGCCTCCTGAGTGCTGCAATTAAAGGCATGTGCTACCATGCCTGGCACTATCTTTTTTATTTGTGTTTTGAAACAGGTTCTTGTAAGTGTCCCAGGTTGGCCCATGACTTGTTTTATAGCCCAGGCTGATTTCAAACTTGTAGTTCTCCTGCTTTAGCCTTCCAAGTTCTGGGATTACAGGTATAAGCCACCACCCCTGACTATTAGTCTTCAACAGACTTCCTATCCTTAGTACCAAGACCAGAAAAGGCACTTAAAATACATCCTAACATACAAATGAAGTTGAAAATACACTAGCAGATTTTCCCATGAGATTATTTTGCATAGAACTATTTCCAGTGCAGCTAAATATTTATGATAGGGAATTATTTCAAAATTGGGCTAATTTAATATAATCAAAGACTTTCAAAACTCTTCAGCATGGGTTTTCTCTACATTCTAATGTTGTTCACTATTATCTTGGTTGATGAATTCTCTCTCTGCATTTTCTCCAAGTTGTCCTAGTAGACAAAGCAAAGTTTTCTAAGAAAAAGAGAGAACTGGGATATAACTTATCAGGCTTGGAGGTTTACATCACCCTTTGGTGTGCTGCCCAAAACAATAAAGTTTACTTCAAAGAACTGACAGAGCTTGCAGAACTGAAAGGGGACACACACTGAGACTTGGTGATTCCACGGCTTGTCCAGACACTGTCCCCTTACTAGAGAGACTTTACTTTACATTAAGCTTATAGTCTTTGCTTTGGGTGAAGATTTTTCTATCTTGGAAAGTCACAAATATGTAGGTCATACACTGTTCATCCTTCCCATCCAAAGGAACAGAAAATGCATCACTGTATTACCTCCAGTTCAATCGTCTTGTGTAGTTCGTTTCTTTCTGATATTTTGTTTTATTTTGCTTTTTGAGACAGAATTTCATTCTGTAAGTCAGACTAGGTAGAAACCCATTTGTAGCCCGGACCAGCCTCAAATTCACAGCAATACTCCTGCCTCAGCATCTCAAATGCTGAGATTACAGATGTAAGTTACCATACCAAACCTCTTTCTGAGTTTTAGTTTTAAATTTTTATTTTATGTGTATGGGTGTTTTGCCTGCATGTATGTAAATGCACCCTGTGTGTAATGCCTTGTGAGACCAGAAGAAGGCATTGAGTCCCCTGGAACTGGAGTTACAGATGGTGCTTAGCCACCATATGGGTGCTGGGAACTGAACTGCAAGAGCAGCCGGTGCTCTCAACCACTAAGCCATCTCTCCAGCCCCTCTTTCTGACTTTTTTTTTTTCTGTATGTGTATGAATGTGCTGTCTGCATGCAAGTTTGTGCACCCGGTCGTGCAATGCCACGGAGGTCAGAAGAGGGTGTCGGATTCCCCTGGAACTGAGTTCTCCTGGAATTGGAGTTTCAGACGGTTCTCGGCCTCCATGTGGGTGCTGGGGATCAAACCCAGGTCCTCTGTAAGAGCACTCGGCGCTCTTAACCGGTAGGACATCTATCCAGCCCTCTTTCTGACTTTTAAACTGCGCACTTTTTGTTTTTACAGGTTCCTTAATGAGAATAAGTTCCTTAAGAAGAATAAGAAGAACATTTGACCTTTTCCTCTCTTACTGTCATGTTTCCTGATTCTTTTTCTGTCTCCCTTTCTCCTGTAGAGACTCAAAACCGGAGCCATTGCAATATCAGACCACTCTAAATTTCTCACTAAATCTGTATTTAGTTAAAGCCAACAAATCTTTCAACCTAGTTTAAAAAAGACCCCTTGAAATTTTCTCTGCCTTTCCAGATACATTAACGCACGAGCACATGTAAGTCTGTATTATTTGTAGTTAAGTAAAATATTCATTAGTCAGGCCACCAGTATTCTACTGAATGCATGCATCTTCTCCTCTTCCAGTCTCTTACTGTGTGCACCTATAAGTAAAAGGATAGACTCAGGGACAGTTTGTCATCTGTTTCTTCTTTCTTTATGAAGAGTAGCCTTGTATATATAGAGAGTGGGCCAAAAGAATTGGCTTCCTGTATTAGTCTTCTACTACCTAATGGAACAAGCTCTACCGTCTTATTTCTGAGTGATGTGGCCTTTTGTCCAATGGAGACAGTAATTGAATTTTCATGGAGCTGTGCAAGAATAAATGTCTAGAAGAGTCCTCTAGACTTTCTGTAAATATTAGCTCCTTTCTCCTTTTCCATTCCCTATCTTCTCTCTATCAATAGCGAAACATTTCAAATGTGCATATATTGTGTTTGGATACTGACGTCTGCCTGTGCCTGCAACATTGCTTGGCAAGGCATCTCTTCTTCGTTTGATGTTCTTTACTTTCAAATTTGCTTTCTAAACATGCTCAGGGGAGGCAATCTCCAGGTTTGTCTTTAAAGTCTTCGACTATCCGGTGTCAAATTATTTATTTGATGCTGATATTCTTTTCTTTTGGGTTTCTTCCAACAAGGCTGGCAGCCTCTTCACTATAGCATGAACTGGAAGATTGACCATCTCCTATATTTATACATGCTGAGCTAGCGCCGTATAATGCCTACTGCTTTTTTTCTGTCCTTCCAATCCTACTCTTTCTTCTAGATCTACTCTTAATGGTGATTTACTGTAATTCTCTCCGTGTGTGTGTGTGTGTGTGTGTGTGTGTGTGTGCGTGTGTGTGTGTTTCAAGGGGGATATCATTTGTTTTCTATTTAACTGGATTCTTTATTTTTATTCTATCCTATTTATTGATATAAATGTTTAAGGTTTTTCCTGGCAAGTACTATCTTAGATGTAGCACACTGTTTCAAATATACACTGTTTGCATTACTGAGTTCTGTATATATGGCAAATTCAGGTTTAGTTAGGGTTTTTTTTTTTTTACCCAAACATTGCTTTGAGAGGTAAAAACTTTCTAGCTTACGGCTAGAGGAATGGCTCAATGGTTAAGGATGCTTGCTTCTCTTGCAGAAGAACCAAGTCCCAAGAACCCGTGTTGGGTGGTTTACATTAGCCCGTTACTGTTTCTGGAGGATCTGCCCCTCTGGCCCTGGCAAGCACCTGCAGCCATGTGTGCATACCTACGCCCACACCAATATGCACATACATAACTAAAGATAATAAAAATCAATCTTATAAGAATGCTCTAAGTGGCAGAGTCTTGTTAAATTGTTTGTGTTGTTTCTAGTTTTGATATATAGATCAGAAATTGTTGTATGATTGCTGTTTGGGGAGATTTATAAAAATTTTCTTTTTTATTTCATATATTTTTGTGGCAATTCTATGAGATCTTGAGAAAAATATGCATTTTCTCATTCCAGAGTTAACTTTATAACAAGATACCATTGATAAGACATATGTGCACTTATATTTACATTATACATATGGAAGACTATGATAAAATGTTATATTTCTATATAGTTAGCAATTACACACTACATACTTAATGATAAAATTCAGAAAAAATATAACAAAAATTAGCTGGGTGATTTTATGTATTTTTTTCCTTTTATTACCGTACATATGTTTTAAATTCCTTATACGAAGTCTTTTACTACCATGCATTATAATTCAAACTCTTCTCAAAAAACATGTATCAGCTATAAACAAGAAATATGTCCTTAATTTTTAGTGATTTTTATGCTTAACTATGCTAAATTGCTCAATTCAGGAAATACTTCTTGAATGCTAATTCAGTAAAACTGAATTACTTAAACAAATTTTAATTCAATTGTAACTTGACACAAGACAAATCAATCTCCTCACACCTATATTATTTTCTCTCCACAGATTTTCACACACAAGATTTTCACTTATTCAAGTATTTCACTTTATCAAGTACTGATGGAATACAATGTGTCTGGCCCGATGTGTGCAGCAGTGAGCTGAGAGATACGGTTTCTGCCCTCATAGATGTGAGCTTGGTTGAAGGAAAGAGACAAAAGGAAGTAAGCACACAAGTCATTTAAAACCATCATGATCACTATTAAGAGGCAAACATGTTGGAGCGATGATGCAAGCAACAGAGTGGAGGAATCTGTGCTACATCAGATGACCGATGAGGCCATTCTCAGAAGTGACCTCAAAGCGGAACTTAGCATCATTTCCAACAGATGAAAAAGAGCTGGGTGTAAGTGCCATTAGAAGTAGATTCTAGACTGAGGCAAACTGTGGACAGACAGCCTGCTCTGAAGAGAGCTTGGCAGATTCAAAACACAATAAAACCCATGTAATAATGAGCAGGCAAGAGGCAAGTTGGAGCAGGGAGTTGCACGAAGTAGAGTTGCTGAGGTTGCAGAGGCTAGACACTACACAACTCTGAAGCCCAGTTACAAACTGTCAGTTTTATTCAAAGTGTGAGGGAAATTACTGAAGAATTCTAAGAATGATGGGGGCGGGAGGGAGGATTAGAATCACACATGTATGTGTGTATGTATGTATGTATGTATGTATGTATGGATGGATGGATGGATGTATGGATGGATGTATATTTGTCTTTTTGAGACAGAGGAAGAGGCCATAACCCCACTGGCCTAGAACTTAGTATGTAGACCAGGTTGTCCTTGAACTGACACCTGCCTCTGCCTCCTGAGTGCTGGGATTAAAGATGAGTGCCACCGTGCCTGGCTAGATTCTTATATATTTTTTAAATTTCATCAATTTAATTTATTGCCATAAAAAAATAAGACATCAAAAGATTTGTTCCCCAAAGTACAAGCTTATTACTTCAATACAATAGTATGATGTAGATAAAATGTCTTCCATGGCATTTTATTTTCCATAACATACTAGTTTTTAACTTAATTTTTATTGAGTGCATTTCATACAACATTTCTTAATCAAATTTAGACTCATTCCCCCATCCATGACCACCCCTTACATCCCCCCGTCCCCCATACATGTTAAGTCCTATCTTGCATCCCACCGCAGATACGTGCACAGCTATGTTTATTGCAGCTCTCTTCACAATAGCAAAGAGCTGGAACCAACCCAAATGCCCCTCAACTGATGACTGGATAACAAAAATGTGGTACCTCTATACAATGGAGTTCTATGCAGCGGTAAAGAAAGATGACATCATGAGCTTTGCTGGTAAATGGATGGAACTCGAAGCTATTATGCTAAGTGAAGCAATATAGTCCCAGAAAAAAAAAAAGGTGAATGGTTTCCCTCATTTGCAGATGCTAACACCAAATCCCCAGTTGGCAGGCAAACTGAGCAACCTTATTATTGTATTTCATTGTATCTGAAAGCAACTGTGCTATTCCAATGTGAATCTTTTAATGAGCTCTAGAATTGTTCTACCACTTGTATCACACATTGTAAATTACCATATATGGATGGAAGATATGTATTCATATTCTAAAAAAAAAGAATGTAAAATTACACATCTTTTTACCTGCATGCAACCTTACTGTTAAAATGTGAATCTCTAAATGTGTTTAGGAATTAACCTACACTTTATTTTCAGAATTTGTAATTTTGATTTATGTGTGTAGTGTATATATGCATATTTTGGAATAATATAAAATTAAAGGGAACAAAAAGAGAGAGAAAAACCTATTCAAAGAACTGACCAAAACAGTAGACTTGTGCATTGAAAAGTTTATAAAAGATTCTTATATTTTTAACCGAGTGCTTTAAGAGCCACCGCATTCAATGGTGGCCAGGAATGAATGTAGAGACACTGGCTAGAAAGGGTAGGATCAGACTAACATGATCAAAATAGAGATGGAGAAAAGTAGATAGATTTGAGAAACTGTTTACAAAGAACTGACAGAACTTTCTTCTGGACTGTCAGGTAGAAAAGGAAGAAATGGCCAAAGTGGCCCAGCTTCCTGGTGTGATCACTTTTGTAAAATAGAGAGCAATAGAAGATCAGAGGGCTTTGTAATGCATTTGTACAGGTAATCAGGAATTCAGTTTACGTCATGTAACATCTGAAATGCCTATGAGGCTTCTAGTAGAGAGTAAACTTTCTAGAATTTAAAGGTGAGGTAACAAGTAGGAGTTTGGAAGATGCTATATAAAACTATAGGACTGGATTAAATCATGTAAGAAAGACTATATAGAAGTGAAGGAAGTATATAGAAAGAAGAATACTGAGCTCTGGTGAGGTGGGGGTAGGGTGGGGGACACGGGTCTAGATCTGATTAGTAACATAATCTTGTAATATATATATATATATATATAAAATAAAAAAGAAAGAAGAATACAGGGAACATCTCAAGAAATATCAATATGCAAATCAATTACAGGTGAGTGCTCAAAAGAGTCCTAGGGGAAAATTTAAGAAAAGATATGAAAGACCTCTGTACTCAAAACTATAAAATGTTGCTGAAATTTCATGAAAACGCAAATAAAGTAAGGAATATATGGTCTTCATGGGCTGTAATTCTCAGTATAATAAAAATAGAGTTCCTCTCACGTTGATCTATAGATTCAATAAAATCCCAATTCTCATCAGGTTAGGGTGTGGGGTAAGTAGTGTAACATATAAATGAAAATGCAAAGGTTCAAGAATAT
This sequence comes from Rhizomys pruinosus, assembly GCA_009823505.1. Classification (NCBI taxonomy): domain Eukaryota; kingdom Metazoa; phylum Chordata; class Mammalia; order Rodentia; family Spalacidae; genus Rhizomys; species Rhizomys pruinosus. The sequence continues at coordinate 1,260,641 of VZQC01010618.1, read as the reverse complement.
TCAGGACAATCTGTTAGAACTGTGAAATAGAAAGTCTTATGTAACTAGGTATCAAGACTTGGGGCTGAAGAGATGGCTCAGTGGTTAAGAGCACTGGCTGCTCTTGCAAAAGACCTGGGTTCAATTCCAACACCTACATGGTGGCAAACAACCATCCACAGCACCAGTTCTAGGGGGTTCCCATGTTGTCTTCTGATCTCAACAGGCATTGCATGACACAGGTAAATTTACATACATGCAGGCAAAACACTCATCCACATAAAATAAAAATAAATGAAAAAAAATTTTTTAAAGACTTGTCATAAAACTAGTAATTAAAACAATGTAGCATTGGTGAAAGGAGCAATATAGCCTTGAGAGCCTGGGAGATCATTGTTGAGGTCACCCTTTCTCCAGGGGACAGCTTGACATGTGGCATAGCAAGATAAGATGGCTCCTTTTTGTGCACCCGTGTCGTGCAATGCTTTGGAGGTCAGAAGAGGGCGTCGGATTCCCCTGGCACTGGAGTTAAAGATGGTTCTCAGCTGCCATGTGGGGTGCTGGGGGTCGAACCCGGATCCTCTGCAAGAGCAGTCGGTGCTCTAAACCGTTTAGCCGTCTCTCCAGTCCCAAGATGGTTCCTTTTAAATGCCAAAAAATGGGGCTGGAGAGATGGCCTAGCGGTTAAGAGCACCGACCGCTCTTGCAGAGGACCCGGGTTTGATTCCCAGCACCCACATGGCGGCTGAGAACCGTCTGAAACACCAATTCCATTAGAACTCCAGTTCCAGGGGAATCCGACGCCCTCTTCTGACCTCCGCTCTTCTGACCGACGCGGCATTTCACGACACGGGTGCACAAACCTGCATGCAGACAGTACATTCATACACATGCAGAAAATAAATAAAAAAAAAACAAAAACTTAAAGCCAGGTGTGGTGGCACACGCCTTTAATCCTAGCACTTGGGAGGCAGAGGCAGCTGGATCTTTGTGAGTTCAAGGCCAGCCTGGTCTACAGAGTGAGTTCCAGGACAGCTGTTGGCTACAGGGAGACCCTGTCTCGGAAAAGACAAAAAAAAAAAAAATTATATAAGCTGTGGGTTATCAGTTTTGGGGGGCTGGAGGTTTGTTAACAGGAGGCTTACTTTTCATACGGTGCAGTCAGCTTAAGCCAGGCATCTGCTGTGAGAGTCCCTTTACAAGGAGCTCTGTGTAGTTCACTGTCCTGCAGCTGGCTGCCACCTGTCCTGTCACCCTCTATGTCACCCTCTTAGGTGTGTATTACCCTATACCAATATTATACCTAACATATTTAATCATGTAATATGTAGGAGATTGTTTTAATTTCTGTCAGGAACAGATCAAAAATGACATTTACTAGTTAACTTTCTGAAAGTTGTGGCCAATGAAAAACATGAGATTGTTTAAAGTTATTGGAAATCAAAAGCCAAAATATAACATTTTCTAATGGCATGATTATAACACACACACCAGCCAACTATAAACTTATAAATAATGAAATAGTTTAATAAAGTGCCTGATTATAATGTAACTACTCTATAATTAATCACCATGTTATGAACCACAGCAATCTCTGATTAAGCAATAAAATAAGAATGTAGTCACAATAGTAACAAAAAGTTAAAAATACAAAGAATGTGTGGGAACAATAGGAAGAAAACTATAAAGTTTATTGAGAGATACAAGATAATATATAAATGGAAATATATAAAGTTTCTAAAAATTATAAAAATGTCTATTGTTTCCATTTGAATTTATAGTTTTAATGTGATTGCAATAAAAATTCTAAAGCACTTATTCTAGTATGAGAAAATTTTAAATAAAATGCATCTGGGAAGATAAGCAAGAGTAGAGAAAACCGTCTGGAAAAGCTGCTTAAAGTGGCCAATAATAAATGCACAGCTTTTTTCTTAGAAATTTAATTTCTAAGCCAGGAGTGGTGGCACATGCCTTTAATCCCTGTGAGTTCAAGGCCAGCTGATCTACATAGGAAGTTCCAAGCCAGCGAAGGCACAGGGAGACCCTGTCTAAAAAGACAAAAGAAGGAAAGAAAGAAAAGAAGGAAGGAAGGAAGGAAGGAAAGAAGGAAAGGGAGAGAAAGAAATTTCTAGCACTGTGTTAACATAAATTTAAATAAAGTTATTTGAAATTTGAATACATATTTATTTATAAGATTCACATTATTCATAATATGGATAAATTAGATTCATTAAAATATCTCCCACAAGGTGGAGATGGTTGAATAAACCATTCATTCATATGATAGACTACTAGGCATTCATTAAGTCATTTTTAAATGACACGTATTAAGTTCATGATGTAATAGAAGTATCATGTTCAGCATGATTCCATTCTAAAACTTCTCAGGTGACCTAAAAATTATAGCCGCTTTTTCTGTTTTATGCATTTCTAAATTTTATAAAGTGCAACTGTATTTCATAATTAGAAAAGAATAAAAAGAGTCATGGGGCTGAAGAACTGGCTCAGCGGTTAAGAGTGCTGGCTGTTCTTCCAGACGGCCGGAGTTCAGTTCCCAGCACGTGGCAGCTGACAATTCATTATTCCTGTTCCAGGGGATCCAACACCTTTTTCTGACTTCCATGGGCACTGTGTGACATGGGTGCACTTATATACATTCATGAATAACACTCATACACATAAAATAAAAATAAATTAAAATTTATTTTATTAAAATGGGGATAAGAAGAGCATCAGAACTCTGCTGGGGGCTGACTCCTGTATGGATGGAGCACTGGGATTCAGCCCATGCCAGTGCAGTAGACACTAGCATGAAATAAATGCCCTATCCTCACATAAAAAAAATTATTTTATTGAAATGAGTTTTATCTTTTCAAGAGAAAAACAATCTTCTTAACCAAGAAATACCCTTCATGGTGGGATGATGTTCTGAGACAGGGACACCAACCACCCTTCAGTGGGGACAGACTGTATTTGCTTTTCCTCTGCACATGACGTCCTGTTGGGTGGTCAGTGGCATCAATGTTTAAGGAGGAACAGCACTGGCTCGCATTGGGTCTCACCAAACAAAGTGAGAAAATGTTATTTATAGAATGTAAATCTTCTTGTCCTCTAGGATGCTGGCTCCAGCTTCCGTATTTTTAATAAGTCCTTATCTCAGTCATAGGCTGACAAGTGCTGGATCATTTGAGACCATCCTGTAGTGTTTATGGCAGCATAGTCGGTTGCCATGGAAAGAACTGAACTGTCCCCAATCCCATAACAAATATGGGTTCAAAGCAGTTGATTTGGCTCCATAATTCAGAGCCTCTGTGAACCCTGGGAGTTCTAAGTTTCCAATTTTCTTGAACTGCTGGAAGTTTGTTTGTTTATTGTTAGCAACATCAAACTCTGTTTTGTTTCATTTTCAAAAAAGGACTGTGAATTTATAAACTAAAAATTCTGTTTATACACCATGTTATTCTGCCACAGTAGTTTTTTGGTGTTTTAAAAAGTGGATATGTGATTTTAAGCATATGTATAGTAATATTCTACATATTTTATACATTTTATGGCTATGTTCACATCCACATACACAATGTATTTTTATCCACAAAGTGAAAATAGGAAAATACAAAAATACTCTTTCTGATTTCGGAACCCACTGGGTTCTGAACATGTTTTAAACAGGACTGTTTCTGAACAGTACAATTTAAAATTTTTTGATAGTTTTAGGCAAGTTAACCCAAATGTAGATGAACATGTAATTTATTATTCAGGTTTGAACAGTATTGAGAGGAGAAGGCACTGTTAACTATTAATCAGGGATGATATTTAAACTGGGGTTGTTATGACCAATGTGGGATTAAGGGTGACCCTAACTGGAATATGTTAAACATGGAATGCATTGTGGGTCGAAGTGTATCCTCCAAATAGTCAAGTATTGAAGTCTCAGCCTCCACTGTCTCAGAATATGACTTTATTTGGAAATGCCAGCTGCTGCAGACATACTAAGTGGAAACAAAGGCTCCATATCCAATACGATGGTGTCCTTATTAAAAGGGGCTGTTTAGACACAGCCATGTGAAGATGAAGACACAGAGCAAAGCGATGCAACCCAAGCTAAGGAAGCCCAGGATGTCCAGGAGCCCTGAGATGAGTCTTCTTCACAGACCTCAGAAGGAATCCCCCGGGCAGTACCTGGCTGCCAGACCTCCAGCCTCCATCACTGGGAGCACATTTCTGTTGTTTGGGCTATCTAGTCTGTGAAATCTTTTAGCCCTGACAAAGGAGGGACAAAAATGCAAGTCAGAGTGTTTGCAGAGGGCTTAACACTTAGTAGAAAAAGAAACTCACCCTGTGGAACCTGACAAAGCCTGGGGAGCAGGACGCCAAGTTGTGACAAAGGTTGAGGGAGGTGCTCAAAACCAAGTCCCTTAAAAGGCCACACGGGTATCTGTAAACCCTAAAATTGCCTCTGCTAGTGGAAAAAGCCGGACGGATGCTCCCTACCCTACACCTGCCCTGCTACCCTAGCACAAGACAGGGAGTGAGTCAGGCCCTGAAGAGACTTGAGTCGGCAAGGTTTGGAATTTGACGCTAATGGACACACAGAGCCGTAGAGAGGGACGTAGAGAGCCCCAGTCAGTGGACAACTAGCAACAGCTGGGAATTGAGAAAGCCTTGCAACATGAAAGACAAGATCCAAACTAAGCAGGAGAATAAAGGAATTTGGAAGAAGCAGACACAGCAAGAGGAGAAAACTCCTACAAAGTCAATGCTAATCAATACTCCTAGAGATCCTGTATCCATGAACCAGAAACTAAGATGTATGGAAAAGCTGAGAGATTCATATATAATAAATATGATAGGAGAGCCAAAATACTTAGTTAAACGTTCCTGGAAGTATAATTAAAAGACAAAGATGGAAAATTTAAAAAAGATGAGGAAATTAAAGAAGCAATCCAATAGCCTATGAATAAGCATTACAGGAAGAATGCAGAAAATAGGTACAAATTATCTCCATGTTATGCCTTTATTTCTGTAACTGAAAGCAGGGCCTTTCCAAGCATCAAGTCAATGACCTAAGGTGACAGGAAAATTCACACTATGGCATATCATTGTGAAACTTTAGAATTCAGAGACTAGAAGTGGTATTTAACATTCTTCCAAAGCTAGAGGGCCATTTACAACGGTTTAGAAACAGGAAAGGCAATGGACTTTCCAAGTCCACACTGGAGGAGGGCTGGCCATCAGCAATGACGTCATGTTCAGTAAAAACAATATTTTAACTTAAATTTGATATCCAGTGCAATTGTCAATCAAGAGGAAGGTTGAACAAATATATTTTCGTACGTGTGAGGTCTCAGAAAAGGTCTCCTGTAATGCATTCTTTCTCAGGAGGCTCTTGAAGGATGTTATACTGAAATACTGGAGTATTCCAGTGAGCTGGAAGACATAGAATCCTGCAAAGGGGATCCAGTTCTACAGAGGAGCGGTGTAGTACAAGACCCGTTAAACAATAATTACAAAAAAGAAAAACGAATATTTCCTTGCTGGAAAAAAATCCATCCAGTAACATAGTAAATAATATTATCATAGTCCTAATAATGAATGTACGGATTATGAAATTAACCAAAAATGTTGGGAAAGAGAAAGAAAAAAAGATGTAAAGGAATTTAAATTTTTATCTGTCATAAAGGATAGTGTCTACAAGAGAAATCAATAAATATAAGTGTGTTATCTGTGAATTTAAAAATAAACGTCAAAAATAAATGTCGGAATATATAGCGGAAAAAATTGAAAAGTGGCTGCCTTGTGTACTGTGAGATTTGTGCTCGTGTGTCGGTGTGGGGAGAATGGAGTGTTGCTGTTTTGTGTTAAAAACTTTCAAACAGGGGCTGGAGAAATGGCTCGGCAGTTAAAAGCACTGGCTGTTCATGTAGAGGACCTGGGTTCAATTCCCAGCACCAACGTGGTAGCTAACAACCATCCATAACTCCAGTTCCGAGAGATCTGATTCCCTCTTCTGACCTGCAGAGGCATTGCATGACACAGGTACACTTAGGTACATGCAGGCAATACACTCATACACATAAAGTAAGAAATAAAATAGTTTTTTTTAGCCAGGCATGGTGGCGCACGCCTTTAATCCTAGCACCTGGGAGGCAGAGGCAGGCAGATCTTTGTGAGTTCAAAGCCAGCTTGGTCTACAGAGTGAGTTTCAGGACAGCTGGGGCTACAGAGAGACCTTGTCTGGAAAATACAAAAAAAAAAAAATAGTTTTTAAAATTTCCAAACACAATTTGATTTTTCAAACAATATATGAGTTATATTGATCAATTTCTTTAAGAAAACAAAATTTATATTTGGGTAAAAAGAAATCTAGAAACAGTATGCTTTAGTACACTTCTCTGACAGAAGTTAAATGACCATCAACCAAAAGGGCTTTCGCTTTATTTGTTTAATCTCTGGATATCCCATTCCATGTTTCTAAGAACATTTCATTTCAATAACAGGTAGAGTCTAATCATGGTTTTTACACGGAGTAAATGTTTTAGAATTCTCTTTAAAGTTATAGGTAAAGAGAAAAACATCTACTTTTATGAACAATAAATTAACTCATGTAAGCATAAGCCCTAAGAGTTTCTTTGATCTAACATCTTTCATAAGAGAAATTATAAGGTTGATAATATAAACTCTTTGCAAGATCATAAGTACTGAACCTGGGAGTTCAGGGCCTGGATTGTAATCAGCTGTGTGTTACACAGACCATCAGGGTTATAATTCTATTTCATTTACTACCTGGTGATATTGGGCAAGGAAGTCACTATCCACATTTCAGTCTCTACCAGTGTGCAAATTAGAGGCAAATACTACCTGCAAATATTTTCTTTACACTGGTCAATGCTATGTGAGTGATAGAAGTTATTCAGAGCTCTGGTTTTTAAAAATCCAATTGGCAGGTGATAATCGTATATATTTATGGAGTAGCATATGATGTGTTGACACAGGTATACATTGAGATACATCCAATCAAACTAATTAGCATATTCAGCACCTCAATTATTTATCATTTAAAATCCTCTTTTCATTATTTTGAAATATATAATTATTAACTATCTTCACCAAGCTGTGCAATAAACAGCAGAATTTATTGTTTCTAGCTAATGGAAACCTTGTATCTGTGATCAAGTTTCCCCTTTCTCTTCCCTCCCCACTTCCTTCCTCACTTCCCTCCTCACTTCCCAGCCTCTGGTAACTACCACTCTACTTCTATGAGTTCCAGACTCTTGTTTTAAGAAGAATTATGAGACTATATATGTTTGGCTCACTTAGAAATTGCTGAAATTGATTACTTATGTCTGCCTTGGCCAGAAATGAGTAAAGTGCCTATCCTTACCCAATGTTTTGTCAGCCCTAGAATTAGATGATTTGAAAGATTTATTTCAGTCTAAACATCATTCTACCCCCAGCTTACAATTTCATTTTCTACTTCAGGCTACTCAGTAAAACTCTCCACGCTTTCCTTTTTCTCCATAGTACATATATTAGATTATGGATATTTTTAAAGTAAAATTTATATCATGCACTTAAAGGAAGAAAATTCTGTTAAATAGCATTTTATGAAACAAATCAATTTGTTTTATGGACTATTATACAAGGTATCCTTGAAATACAGCTTTAACTTTTTTTCTCCATCAAATTTAGTATATGCAATGAATCATTTTTCATAGATATATATCACATTTATTTGACTAATCCAAGGACTAATACAAGAGAAAAAAATGACTGCATCTCTCAAAGGGTAAACTTCTTTGTTCTTAGATAATCTGTTGACTGTAACTATCATGAATAGAATTTCCTGATACTTTTTAGAATGTAGATTTTTATTAGAGTCGGTTCTTTTTCTTTTTTTAAATCATGACAACCTGTGGTACTTGGAATCTGGCTTATTTGAGTTCATTTGTGAAGAAAACCAATTTTCAGATGAAGTTAGATCCTTTTTGTTCTAAAATATTTCTCCAAGTTTTGCTCTAATGTGATATCTACACCTTTACCACCTCCAGTTGCTTTGAGCCAGGAACTCTAGACCTTTGCACACTTTCTCTCAGTTTTTGGATGAGTATCTGAGTCAATCATTAAAATATGAAAGTGGAAATAAAGGCTAATATATAATCTATGTCTTCTACTTTCCAAAACAAACATGCTTTAAAAAAAAAAAGTACATTACTGCCAGGCATGGTGGATCTCTGTGAAGCCCAGCCTGGTGTGCATAGGCCAGCTTGGGCTACAGGGAGACCTTGTCTCAAAAAGACCAACAGAAAGAGTACATTACTGATCTTTCACTATTGAAGTGTAGAAGAAAATAAGCAGGATGACTATAATGGCAGTAATTCAAAAGTCTAAGTGCAGAGACAGCTTTGTCTGTGATCATTTCAGCTGTTAGCAATTGTCAGCGAGCTCTGGTGTGCTTATCAAGGTAGAATCTATTTCTGGAAGAAGTTCTGTAGTCATGCAGTGTTGGCCAGAGCTGAACACTTGGCAGTGTGGTCTGCTTCCTGCAGGTGTTGATGGTGTTTGGACATAAGATGGGGGTAAGTATTAGGATGGGAATAAGCAAGGTTCAACTGAAACTTTCTTCTGATTCTAAGAATTGTAGCTGGAAGTTTGCCTTTGCCCCACCTTCTTCTTGTTGGGGCTAGGTATAGTTCTTTTACCTTCAGCAATGGCTGCCTAGTACTTTTTGAATTTGACCTTTCCTGTGAGTGGGGAATTGACTTTGTCTCTCCTCCCTTGAGTAACACTCACAACATTCCCCAACCGTTTTGCGTTTTGGTACTGGTGTGTATATGAGCATGCCATACCAATCACTTTGCTTACGTGAGACTCGAGTTACAGTTCTAAAGAGGGGTTGTGTGAAATCCGTTTGCTGTGATGGTCCAGGCATCCAGTTTGGGAGAGCAGCAGGGCCTGACAAGTTCCAGTGTTGAGCAGAAGTGGCACAGTGCTGATTGGTTATAGTGAAGTCCAAGCATCTGCTCAGTCAGAGCAGCAGCTTGGCATCGGCACAAGCTCTGGGGTGTTTTCTCCCCAGCCACTTCTAGATATGGTTTGGGCCTTGTTTCTGAAAACCTCAAGACTGACTTTCAGACATCCAGTGATCCCAAGAGCTATAAAATATTCATTCAATAGTCTTCTTTGGGGTTTGATCCATGAGAAGAGGTTTCAGTTTCCTCCAGAAAAATATTTTTTCTGCAAGATTTTTTGCCAGCTTCTGGAATTATCAATGGAAAGATTAAGAAAAATCTGAATCAACGAGATGAAAAGTGCTTGTCATGCAAGCCCAGTAATCTGAATTCAGTCCCTGAAATCCAGGTGAGTTAGAAAAGGAGAATCAACTCCACAAATTTGACCTCTGTCCTTGAACTTATGCCATAGAACGTGTACCCATATATCATTAACACACATTCACGATGGTATATTTTTAAAAATTAAAAAGAAAATCATGGCATGACCTCACTCATCTGTGGGCTCTAAAAAAGTCCAATTTATAGAAGTAAGGAGTAGAAAGGTAGTTGTGAGGGGCTGGAGTGAGAGATTGGGAAGATGTTGTTCAAAGGACACAAATGACAGAGGGACGGAGGGAGGGAATCTGTTCTCAGCCAGAAAAAGGGAAATAAATGGACCCAACTGGAGTTCACCAGATCAAGTAAACGAAGCCAGTCTCCAAAATGACAAACATCATGTTTTCTCTTATTTGTGATTCCTAGATTTTATGTAGTCACATGAAATCACGAATGAATATATTGAAGTAGAAGTGAATTGTCTGAAGGAACAAATGAGAGAGGGAGGAGGTGGAAAGGGTAAGAAAAGGATGGGCAGGGACATGTTCATCTTTCCACACCTGTAGGAAAGCTGAAAAGAAATAACAATTTTGAAAGCTTTCAGTTACAGAGGAGAAATATATTCTAGGGGTCTAATTTGCACCCTGGTGACTATGGTTAACAGTACTGGGCTGTATAATGGAGAGATTTGTTAAGAGAGCCAGGCATGCTGCACACCCCTTTAATCTCAGCCCTCAGGAGGCAGAAGCAGGAAGATCTCTGTGAGATGCAGGCCAGCCTGCTCCACATAAGGACTTTCAGGCAGGCTGGGACCAGGGAGACCCTGTCCAAAAAATAATTTTCTTTTTGCTTTGAGAATTCAAATTAGGTACTCGAGTCACCACAAAGAAGTCTTAACAAGAGATGGATATGTTCCTTTGACTGTAGCTATCAGTTTATTATGTAGTAAGCAAAACTAAGTTTAAAGAAAAATGGGAAAACTACAAGTCGAGTGAGCTTGATTTTTCTTATACCCAGCTTGGAAACAGCACACGCTGAGCATGGACTACAGATGACCCTGTGCTGGTGTGAGGATGAGGAGGATGAGGGCCCAGGAAGTATAAAGTAAGCCAAATTCCACACATTAACTCAAATGATTTTACACAGAATTGTTCAATTATTCTTTAATTGCTGTGGTAATTTCCGGTAGTCTTTTTAAAAAATACAATTTCCAGAGTCTTATGACATGCTTTTATTTCCTGAAGATTTGGATTTGTGCATTTAAAAATATTTTTCTGTAGGGCATGGTGGCACACCCCTTTAATTCCACCGCTCGGGAGGAAGAGACAGGCAGATCTCTGTGAGTTCAAGGCTAGCCTGGTCTACATAGCGAGTTCCAGGTCAGCTGGGGCTAAAGAGAGACCCTGTCTCAAAAAAACAACAAAAAATTTTTCTATGTGTCCATCAATATTTGAGCATAAAACCAACCCAAAATGTAGCTGAAGAGATATCTCAGCAGTTAGAGCACTGAATGCTCTTGCAAAGGACCTAGGTTTGATTCTCAGCACCCACATGGCCACAAACAACCATCTGTAACTCTAGTTCCAGGGGATCCAGTGCCCTCTTCCGACCTCTGTGGCCACTATGTGACACAGGTGCACTTACCTATTTATATGTAAGCAATATTCTTGTACACATAAAATAAAAATAATAAAAAAACAAAAAATATGATACATAATGGAATAATATGCATCCCCTTAACAACGAAGGACATTCTGACACATGCATCAATATAGATGAATCGTGAGCATATTACACTGAATGAAGTAATTCAGACACAAACCCCAAATATTTTATGATGCCATTTATATATCCATCCCAGAATACTCAAGTTCACAGACACAAAGTAGAATAGTGGTTGACTGAAGCTAGTGGAGGGGAGTAAAGGAAATTGTTTACCTGATGCAGAGTTGGGGAAGATTTTTTAAAGTTATAAAAATTGATACTGACCATTATAGCCAGAGAATTGAACATAGAAAATTGTTGATGTTAACTTTCATATTACGTTATTGTTTACTACAATAAAAATGTTTTTCCACTCAACAGACTATATGTTACTATGAACAGAACTAGAAACTGATTTCCTGATAAGAACTAAGAAAATTCCCCCTGAGAGACCAGGGTAATGTGGGTGAAAGAGTTCTAGCCTAGGGATGGAGAGCTAGGCTGTTTTTTGGTAGCAGCTCTATGGTCAGATAGCCCCATGAACTTTGCTTAACCTGGTCAAACCTTAATTTTCTCCATCTATCAAATAGATGGGCTGGGGGAGGGGCATTTCATGTCTACATGCCCTGATTCCCATTTCATCTCAGACTTAGAAGCAAGTTTGTCCTTGACTTCAAACATTCAACTTGTCTGCTGATGAGTAAACAGATCTTCAGGAAGTTATATTTGTCTTCTGGAGAAATGGTTTTTCTCAGTAAGTTCTCACAGAGCAAATGCAAGCACCAACAATGCAGGCTTTGGAGAATGCAGAGTATTTCCTGAACTCGTAATCCTTCCTCCTAGAAACTGTCTATGATGTAGAATTCAGTTCCCATCCAGATTTAGAAATCCAATTCTTCTGTGAGCTGACAAAATGGAGGGAGGAAAATCATGTCGCTATATTTTGAAACTTGTAATACCCCATGTGATACCAGACTTCGGCTTTAAGGATTTAATTTCAAAAGTTCCATTTTCCAATCCAATGTTTGACTTTTAGATAATGCATGCATCATCATTTCTACCTCTGAAAATTCCACTGCAGGATCTCCAAGGGCCTACATTTTTGGTTCCTTGCAGAACAGACTATGGAGGCAGTATTTATTAGTCCACAACTTTCAACTCAGAGTTGGCATTCAATTGGTTCTCTCTGTAACCAGCTAAGTGGTTGGGCAGCCTCTCAGTAGGCTTGTATATATAGGCTTTCAAGGCTGGTCTGAATGCAAACATCTCCCCATGGGAAGCAATGGCCTAGGACTATCTCAACTGTAGAAGGCTGCCTAAGGAAATACATATTGTTCTTGAAAAGGACACCAGTAGGAAACATAAACACAGACTTTAAAAAGCAGGGAACTGCAGAGTGAATAAAGAGCCCGTGAACACCTGTTTTCCAAGGAAATAGGTGGTTAGGACTGAGGAGTTCTGGCGCAGTGCTATCCCTCATCAACCTCCTGAAGATAGGTCAGTCTTGCATGACTGGCATTCACTCTTGTGCCCCATAGGAGGCAGCCAACTATTATCATAGATCATCCACTAGAGGGTGACAAGCACATAGGCTTCGAGACAGACAGCTGTTACAGGGACACAGTGCTACCCTAGGCATTTGGCAGAGTTTTTACTAAAGTCCCATCAGCCTAAGTGGTTGGGCTCTTCTGAAGTCTCCCACAGGGAAGAGAGAGGGGCAGCTATTACCTCCTTTTCAGATTTAGCTAAGAATATATATTATATATTTATAAAAATATAAATTATATATAGTATATGCATATATTATATGTAGATGGATAGGTAATAGATTATAGATAGATGATAGATATATAGATGATAGATAGATAGATAGATAGATAGATAGATAGATAGATAGATAGATTGATAGATGTTCAAGCATAAGAAATGCTTCTTACCTCTTTAGATGCTATGGCGGTAGTACTGGTAAGTCAAATAGTTGAGGGGAAAACTTACTAAGATTAATCTTTTCCCCTGCCACTATTTTGGATTTTGGGGACAATTTCAAATAGTTATTCCAAATGGGACTTAGTTTTTGCAACTGTAAAATATGGGGTATGTATTATAAACTTACAGTAGTCTTTACAGCAAAAGAGATAAGAAAATATGAAACTTTAATTGAATTTTGCATCTTTCTAGGGAGATTAGTATTTGTGGCACATTAACATATTGACTGCAATGCATGAGCTACATTGGTGAGTCTGAATCCTAGTTGGGATGTAGGTCTGGAATCTTGGCTTAGAGGATGAGAAATATTAACATTTTCATAACCACTGAGGCAGTTGGCTCAAGCACAGGCACACCACAGTAGTTTTTAGATACAGTATATCTATTACAATTTGTGCCACCCCTCAGCTGCAATTGTGTTCGTGGGACAGCCATTCAGGTAGCCCCACATAGCGCTCACCTCTTTTTCTTGACGTTCTATCACTAAACTGCTTCCACTTTAAGAAGAGGTCTTGGAAAATCCACACTTCTGTTTGCATGTATTTAAAGGTTCTATTTATTCTTTAGAAAGACATACTTAAGCCTGGCGTGGTGGCACACGCCTTTGGCCCCAGCACTGGGGAGGCAGAGGCAGGTGGATCTCTGTGCGTTCAAGGCCAGCCTGGTCTACATAGCGAGCTCCAGGCCTGCTGGGACTAAAGGGAGACCTTATCTCAAAAAGACCAAAAAATAAAAAAAGATAAAAAAAAAAAGACATGCTCAATATTGTACTGTGGTTTATGGAATTACAAATATAAGCTCTTGATAACTTCCTCAAGAACTCTTTCTAATTCCTCATAATTATGTACATAAAAAGTTCATATTTGTGGAGTGTAGATGTATATAATCCATAGTTACTGTATAAGTGTCATAACTTTAAACAAAATACTCCATCGATGTTTGAGCGATGTGTCCACACAACAGTGCATTCTGATTCTTCTTTTAGTTTCAACACAGGAACCAGATTAGGTGTGGTGGTTTCCTCCCCAGGTGACTTCGGCTGACTATTACCCACGTCTACATGTTGTGGATGCCCGTCTTTGGCTTTGGGTTTAGCATTTGAGCTTCTGTCTGCTTATAATGGAGGAAGGTTCTGAGAGCCCGATACGTGTGTAATGCCTTGAATGAAAGAGCTAAGTGAAACCTTGCTTGTCAATTACAGCTGCCGGTGTGTCTTAATAATAAAGATAGATCTATTGGGCGGCGAGAGGATACAATGAGGGGATGGTTCGGTGAGTGAGGTACACATTTGAACTTGGCCAGTCTGTTTACTTGCGACTTCATTCAAATATTTGCAGAGCACCTTCCAAAAGCAGCCTTATTCTAGGCAGTAGAGGTCAAACAACAACAAAATCCCTGTCCTTAAAGGCATTACTACTCCCTGGCCAGCCTTGTCAAGTTGAAGTCAGTGTAGTTAGCAAGAGAACAGTTTGGGGTAACACGGTAACGCCCTCCCTCCTGCTGCATACTCCAACTTTAACTTTGGCTTCTGCTAAAATGTCTACTCTCTGCAATGACAGACCTTCTCACCGGAGCTCTTTAAAGAACACCGTGGAATTGGCCTTAGAATGAAGGGTTTCCAATCATATCTAAAGAACGCAAGAAACAGCCAAAGGAGAAAGCAGAAGGAATGAAAATCAAAAATGCCAGAAGATTTTCACCGAATTGGGACGGACCCTGATTATTCCTTATTCTTATACTTGACGGATTGAACATTTGTCACAAGAGCTTGGTACTGTCTAGCACGTAAAGATAGGCTGGATTTTTCCTTGCCGACTCCAGACCATTTTATTCTCACTTCCTTTCTTCTGGCTTGACCCATGATAAGTTATAAACGACTTATCAAACGTCCACATTTAAAGAGTAGACGGCTCCATAAATACCTACTTGGCCTCATTAAAAAGCTCCAGTGATTAAAGAGAATGATTAGTGCGGTGCCAGAGGGGAAAGAAGAAAATCCAACATCTGCCTCAAACAGGGCCAGATCCCTTCTCGGGGAAGACCACTGGTGTCAGGGAAGAGGGTCTGGTCTGGCCTGCGCGCTGAAACAACATCGGGCGTCTGCAGAGCCTGCACCCCAGGCCTGTCACCACAAGAGTTATGAAAAGTGCACGCGTTCTCAGAGACGATTACCCTCTTGCCCTCCACGCCTTCTTCTCAACCTCCCTTTCCACTCCCCATTGCCCCCACTGAAACTTAGAGCATAATTAAAACGGGGAAACCTATAACCGGTATGAAATGACCCTCAAATGACTGCTTAATTACAGCGAAAGGAAAGCCGGGGGCTACAAATAACCAGTAACTGTCCAGGCCGTCACTGAAGAGAGCCTGCACATGAGTCATGGCTGGTGAATTAGCCTCTAAGTTTTCTGCATCCAGCCCAGCCTGCAGCCTGCCCGCGCCAGGCCCGCGCGGTCCCCTCCCGGTCCGCGGTGCGCAGCCGGTGGCCGGGTGGCTGGATGGTCGGAACCAGCGCGGGCCGTGGTTCCCAGGGCTGGGGAACAGGCTGGCCAGCTCCCCTGCACCCCGGCGGGGCGCTCGGTGGGCCGCGGGAAGTCTCAGAGGCTGCACAGGAGACAGGCTGACGGAGGCAGCGCAGCCAGCGCGGCTGCAGATAAGTTAATGTACACAGAGAGGATGTAAATTACCACGACCCTCAGCAGCAGGACACTGGCCAGGGCCCTGTCAGGGAGAGGACAAGCGTCGGCGGGCTGTGCGCTCGCTGACATCCAGGCCGGGATGGAGCCGCCAGGCGGCCCGGCCGGGGAGGACCTCTTGGAGCCAGGCTTGCCTTGAAAACAGCTGCGTGTCCCTGACACCTCCAAACTAATGCATTTTTAATCAGGGGAATTAGCTCTAGGCAGCTCGTGTTTTTTCCAAACCCTGTTCTCTCGCAGCCCCCCCCCAACCCCCACCCCAGTGCAGGGACCGGCAATCTCGGTTTCTTTATCGCGACGGGCAAAGTCCCTGCTGTCCCCACACGCTCCAGACCTAGCCACCATTTAACATCGCCCGACCTCCCCACCCCCATCCTCCCCAAGGCCTCCTCCCGCTTCTCCTGAATGCTACTTTCGCCCCCACCCTTCCCTCTGTTTATACAGTGACATCACAGCCCTTGGCTTTCCAAGGCTTAGAGAAAACAGAGTTCAAAAAGGCAAACAGGAAAACCCGCTGGTGCTGGGCACCGGGTGAGGGTCAGTCCATCCAGGGAACGGTGCAAACCCGGTCCTCAGGATGATGAGCGCCTAGGCGGGTTCTGAGGGCGAGTCCTCCCTGAGGGCGGCCCAGGCTGACCCTGTGAGGGATGAAATCTTGTGAGAGCCACTAATGGGACTTAAAAATTTCCCCATAGCTTCCTAAGGAAAAGTAAAGAGAGAAAGTAGACTAAATTAACTGTAACAATTTTATTTAACCTGATCGATCAAAAATGTCATTTCAACATGTATCAGTATAAACAATTATTAACGAGCTATTTCATGTTCTTTCCACACTCAAAATCCAAGACATATTTAACGCAGCACGTGTAAGTTTAGAGACTAATTTTCATATAAAATAATTGACCTGTATTTAGTTTTTAATGACGTAACATTCTAGTTGAAAAAGTTGATTTACATACTTTATTCCAAACATTCTACAATATTTTCCAATAATGCAATGCAATGTTAGTTATTAAATTTAAATTAATATGAAATAAAACAGAATTAATATTAAATCAAGTTTGAAAAAAAAATCCCCAATTGAACATTTCAGGCTTTTAATATGTACACACTGTTAGGGAGGACCATCTTGGACAACAGAGTTACATAACTTCTCAAAGTTTCAGCTCTTTATTATAAAGTGAACATTATAATATTTACTTTATGTAGGAATTAAATGCATATGACACGATGATTGCTGTAATTTAGATCTTGAATATCCTTCAAAGCCCCGTGTGTTGAGGGCTTAGTCCCCGATTTGTGGCACTATTAGATGTGCTTGAAATGGATATTGGGATTCTCTCTCTCTCTCTCTCTCTCTCTGCCAGTAGAGCATGGATTGAAACCTCTAAAATTGGATGCACAATCAGCCCTTCTCTTTCAAAAGTGATTTTCTCTACTATTTGTTATAGTAATGAAAAGCTGACTAATAGAACAGTATATATATATATGTGTGTGTGTGTGTATGCATATATGTATATATGTGTATGTATACATATATTTAGGAAAGGGTTGTTCAATAATAAATGTATACTAAGCTGCCAATAATGAACAGACTGTTCAAACATGCTTGCATCCTTTTGCCTCTTAGTGGATTCGACCCTCCCTTCCAACATACCTACACTGTCCTTTATTATTTATGTGCTGCTTTCTCCCAGCTTTAGAATAGAACACAGATTTTTCAGAGCTACATATACGAATGCCCAGTAATGATCTTCACTGAAAATTTCCAAAGAGAATTTTAATGCAGCCCAGCCAAACCTGAAGTGATAGTTACCACTAAATGTGCCTTTCCTTCTGGGTTCCCACATTGATGCTGCTCTCCCAGAGAGCAGGGCCAGGACTTGGCAGTCACGCTGCCTCTAGATCTATTACTGCTGCCTTCATGCCAGCCCCTTAACTCAACACCAAGTCCTGCAGGTTCAACCTCCTAAGTGAGGCCTAAATCCATAGGTGTCTCTCAGTCTCCGTGGTCACCACCAGCATCCTGCTCTTCTATGTTGCAAGTGCTCGTGTTTCTTCTACTTTGCTCCCTTTCAGCCTATTCTTCGAGAGTCATTTTTCAAAAGTGTGAATCTCATTCTGTAGCAAACTTCTCTGAATATATGAATGACCTTCAATTCTCCATCAGAGCCTCCGAGGCTCTTCATAAGTTTTGTCTTCTTTTTCTTCCTCCTCTTCTTCCTCTTCCTCTTCCTCCCCTTCCTCTTCCTCTTCTTTCTCTTCTTCCTCCTCTTTCTTTCTCCTCTTCCTCTCCCTCCTCCTCCTCTCCTTCCTCTTTCTCTTCTTCCTCCTCTTCCTCCTCTTCCTCCTCTTCCTCCTCTTCCTCCTCTTCTTCCTCTTCCTCTTCTTCCTCTTCCTCTTCTCCTCTTTACCACCTCTCCCACTCTGTCTGCCCCCTCAACATTCCAGCCTCTCTGAATCTCCTCTGTGTCCTCTGATATTCCCCCTGTTCTTTGATGGAGGAGCTTCAATACTCTGCCATAGTGGCCACGAGTGCCCATAGAGTGCTTGCATCATAGTCATACAACTCTTCCCTCTCTGAGAAGGTGTCTGGGGTGCACAGCTAGCTGGCTTCCACCATTCTGCCACTTCTGCCACATCTGGCTACTCCAGTTTGAGAGCATCTCTTGGCTCTGAGCTCCTACTTGGGAAATGTTACCTCCCTCTCAAAAATTCAAAGCACTTAGGTGGCTGAACATACATACTGTTACTTATAGTGTCTGGTTCCAGTCTACACCACCGATGTTTATGTTTCCTTTCTTTGTTTCACTTCCACAGTAGATGCATTGACATTAGTACTATCTATTGCTTGTAAAAGTTTTTTTTTTTTTTTCTCAAAATCAGTATTGATTTCGAGCCATGAGGAAAAACAAAGATCCCATTTTGCAAAATTGGGGGAAGACTGGAATGGGAAAAGTTAACTTAAAATGGTTAAGAGTCTGGTGCCAGTCAGAAGCAGGGGTGAAACATTTCAGAACCAGCCGGAGCCCAGCAAGGCCTGCCAGAGCTCCGAGCAGGCAGGCGTCATCTGCTGGCTTCTCTCCATGCCTCTTGCCCTCCCAGACACATGCAGTGCTGGTCGCCAGCCCCGTGCTGACATTGGAGACAGATAGGCAACATGAGACTGGTAGACAAGGGCAGTAATGGCTAGTATTTTCCCAGAGGCCCCAAGTGCTGGATTTGGATGTCTGGTTTCTGACTCTCACACCTCTGGGCCTAGGGATGGATTCCCAGTGATCTCCTCCCATCAAAGGGCTTGATCCCAGGAAGGCGACTGAGGATGAAACTTCAAGTCTTTGTCTGTTTTCTGGTTAAAGCTATGAGAAACTGTCAAAGTGAATATCATGTTTCCCTGGAAAACCATAAATTCCTTTGGCTGTGGGTCCAAGAGGTTTGTCATGTGATTGAGGGAAAGATGAGTCTATAGATCACGAGTCATTAGCTGTACAGATCTGCAGCTCAGACTCCAGTTCCAAAGGGCAAGCTGCCTTAATACCAGGTTTAATGCCAGGTTCAAGCAGTCGATGCTTTTTAATGACTGCTCACAATGAACACAGTGAAATAACCTGGTGTTTGTTATGTACTTGGCAACTGATGCACATGTTATCAGATTGAACAGAGGTGTTGATAAGCTTTGTCTAGGGAACCGTAAATAAAAATGGAACAGTCATCCATGGTCTTGTAATATAAATATGGCTGAAAATCTTCGGAAAGAAGTGGAGAATTACAAATCACTTATTTATTTGATTATTGCCAGGCTCTTTATATGTTGAAGTAGCATTAAATGCATGCTGCAAAATCAGATTGGAAGAAGTTATCGTAAGTTAAAACTCTTTTGCTCTTTGATAGTTTATAAGCAGGAGCCACATTTTCCAAGTTCTCTCTTTCCTTGCTGGGTTTTTTTTTTTTTTTTTTGGTCGTTTTGAGACAGGGTCTTCCTATAGCCCCAGCTAGCCTGAAACTCACTCTGTAGACCAGGCTGGCCTTGAACTCACAGAGATCCACCTGCCTCTTCTTCCCAAGTACTAGGATCAAAAGCACGCACTACCACGCCTGGCTTAAAGACTCTTCTTAGCCACCATGTTGGTGCTGGGAATCAAACCCAGGTCCTCTGCAAGAACAGTTGGCGATTTTAACCACTGAGCGATCTCTCTAGCCCTCCTTGCTGTTCTTAATAGTTATTTTGTGCTATATTTTACATCCTTGATTTCTAATAATTATTTTGTCCATCACAACTGAACACATTCTTCCCTATGCTATTTCCAACTCAGTAGGAATACCATGTTGCTGTCTGCTGCCCATGCTGTCAGATAGATTTAACACACTCAACCATTCACCTAACATGGGTTTGGGGGGGGGCATTGGATTTTAAAGTATTGAGTTTTCAAAGGGTCTCTCTCCCATGGGATATGTTTCCATCAGTTTTAAACTAAAGGTGATAGTATGGCAATGTGTAATTATTATGTGTACTATACTGGCAAAAGTGAAGAGCCACCAGTTTTATGTTAAAATGCTATGCAAGTCATGAGGTCATCGTAACACTGAATGCAACCTATCCATTTGTCTGAGCTCCCCATTTCAAAGAAAAAAAAAATGTGGCCTTTGCAATGAGAGAGTCCTTGCTCACCAACTGGAGGAGCCAGAGAAGAAGGAAAGCAAAGCAAGGAGTACACCAAGGTGCTCCAGAAGACAGCCCACTTTTGAGACTAGAAATGTCTTCTAGGGAGGTGATATTTAAATCAGAACCCCAGGACTAGAAGGACTTAAGAGGCCCAGCTGACTAGAATACTTGGATACCTTTCTAGGAAGTAGTCTGCTAATAGGTAAAGAGTCTTAAATATTTTCTTATCTTTATAGAAAGGTAAATATTCAGAATTAACCAGAAAAGGCAAAAGAAGTTAATGCACTGATATCAGAAAAGGGGATTAATTTGTATGCCTAAGCTAAGAGACTAACCATGATTAGACATAACTAGAATGTATGCATATGCATGCATCATGGAAAAGCATTCTTAGAGTGATTTAAAATCGGCGATGTAATTATTTTGGAACAACAGCATAAACATAGTACGCATGAATCAGTTTGGGGAGCCAAAAACAGCATGAAGCCATGCAAGGAACAACTTAAAAAATCCGAGCAGAGCGGGGCGTGGTGGCTCACGCCTTTAGTCCTAGCACTTGGGAGGCAGAGGCAGGCGGATCTTTGTGAGTTCAAGGCCAGCCTGGTCTACACAGTGAGTTCCAGGTCAGCTGGGGCTACAGGGAGACCCTGTCTCGAAAAGACCAAAAAAAATAAATAAATAAATAAATAAATAAAAAATCTGAGCAGAAACGGATATTAAATGACATCAAGGAATAATCATTAATATTCTTGTATAATAATTATGTTATGATTTTGAGGTAGAATACTCTTATATTTAGGAACTGAATATTGAAATGTTTACAGTCAAAGTGTTATAATGAATTCAATTTGATTTTGAACATTTCAGCAAAAATCATATGCATTTCTGTTCACAAATTCATTTTGTAGTTGAAAGTTGTATCAACAAGATCCAGCCTAGGTAATAGGACAGTGATTAATAGAAAAATCTGGATGGATGGATGGATGGATGGATGAATGGATAGATGGATGGAGAGAGAGAGAGAGAGAATACTGAAAAGTATATATAATTATGGACTCTAGGAGGAAGCATATAGGTATTCATTTAACTTAAATTAACTTTTATATATTTGAAATATCTTTATAACAAAGAAGTACTTCTATAAAAATAAGAAATATGCCAGAACGGTGCAGAGATTATAATGGGGTAGATGTATATATGATTGCTATCTTATTTTTCTTTTAAAAAATTTTTTTTTTTTATTTTTTTTTATTTCTGTATGTGTATGAATGTACTGTCTGCATGCAAGTCTGTGCACCCATGTCGTGCAACGCTGCGGAGGTCAGAAGAGGGTGTCGGATTCCCCTGGAACTGGAGTTCTCCTGGAACTGGAGTTTCAGATGGCTCTCGGCCGCCATGTGGGTGCTGGGGATCGAACCCCGGTCATCTGCAAGAGCGGTCGGCACTCTTAACCGCTAGGCCATCTCTCCAGCCCGCTATCTTATTTTTCTAATACTCAAGTACACTGTCTGCAGACAATGTGCATTATTTGTATTGCCAACAATTAAAACCATATTCTGTCCATCATTTCTTATGCTCATTGCTTTGCATAAATGATCATATTTAATTCTTTCCACAGCCCTAACAGGCTGCTTCTTTGTTCAGTTTTTGCGGTTGAGGGGATTGGTGTTTGAGATTTATTCATAGACATGTGATGGCATCAGTACTCAGCACAAAGTATACAATTCAACAATAATTTCCAAAATGTTTAATAAAATGAAAGAGTCTATGTGTATCATTGAAAGTTTTACCCCAGAGACAGTGCAGCAATACAGATGTGGGAGTTGAAGTCAGGCCTCCAGCGCTAGCTCTGCAGCAAGCTGCCTGCTTGGTCCTCGACTCCACTTTAGAGCTGTGCAGTAGGCAAAAAGCATGCTATTCCATTCTTGTCCCACTTGAATGTGAGAACACACTGTGAATGGTAAATTGCCCACTAGTGTCAGGCTCTGCCATTGCTTTGAGTAGCATGTCCCAGCAGCATGTCTGGAGTTATCTAGACCACTAAGGTCCTTGTTATACTTGGTCTTTTGAATTTCATTGTAGAGTTTGAGTCCATTGTTCTGAAAATTCTTTTAGTGATATCTGTATTTTTTGTTTATTTTGTCATTTATTTATTTATTTAGTCTTTGGGATTTTTCTCCTATCACTGCAAAGTCTAAGAACAGGAAATTCACCCTCATTTCTTGAAGAGTTCTCAAACTTTTCTTTATAGAGTGTCTTTGAGGGATGTCTTCCATGCAGGACAGGGAACTAGGTATATCAATTTACTAGGCAAATCCAGAGTGGGTGGCTCTGCTCTGCCTTGCAAATCTGTACTTCTCATTCTCAGTGTTTGAATCTAGGCTCAGGCAAAACAGTCCAAACTGGAATCAAGTGTGGATGAATGGCTGAATGGTTATTAGGAAAACTTATTTTTGAGTATGTGTAATTTTCTGTCACCAGAGTGAGAGTTAAGAATTACCACTGTTGGGGCTGGAGAGATGGCCTAGCGGTTAAGAGCGCCGACCGCTCTTGCAGAGGACCCAGGTTCGATCCCCAGCACCCACATGGCGGCTGAGACCCGTCTGAGGCTCCAATTCCAGGAGAACTCCAGCTCCAGGGGAATCCGAGACCCTCTTCTGACCTCCGCGGCATTGCACGACACGGGTGCGCAAACTTGCATGCAGACAGTACACTCATACACATACAGAAATAAATAAAATTAAAAAAAAA
>VZQC01010618.1:1062701-1237170 GCA_009823505.1 Rhizomys pruinosus | reverse complement strand
CTAGACATCTGAAGGAAAAGGGAGGGAATAGTCGGGGAGTTAAAACAAGCCTGGAAAACAAAGAAAGGAATAGGCAAGCGGGGAGGATAGGGGGACAAGGTGGAAAAAAAAAAAAAAAAAAAAAAAGAAAAGAAAAAAAAGAAAAAGAAAGAAAGAACCAAAATCCTCTAACTCAGGTGATATGTGCATGTATGTATATATATAACTATGTATATATATAACTATGTATATATATATGTATATATATATATATATGCAATACAAGTAAGAACAACAACAAAAGAACTGGAAAAAAGACTCAGAAAAAGATGCAAGACATGTATGGCAGAGTGCATGAACTCAGGTGGGATGGGGGGCACGGAAATCTAAATTTGATTGAGAAATGATGTAGGAAAAAGTTTAGTAACAATAAAAAAGTAAATAAATAAAAAAGAACACTGGCTGCTCTTGCAGAGGAGCCCAGTTCAATTCCCAGCACTCACCTGGAGGCTAATTCCAACAAGGGATCCAACACCCTCTTCTGACCTCCTCAGGCATTGCATGATGCAGATGTACTTACATGCAGGCAATATACTTATACATGTAAAAATAATTAATAAAATATTTTTAAAAGTGAAAAAAAAAGAATTACCACTGTTGGAGCTGGAGAGATGGCTCCATGGTTAAGAGCACCGACTGCTCCCGCAGAGGACACAGCTTTGATTCCCAGCACTCACATGGCAGCTAAGAACTGTCTTTGGGGGCTAGAGAGATGGCCTAGTGGTTAAGAGTGCCGACCGCTCTTAAAGAGGACCCAGGTTCGATCCCTAGCACCCACATGGCGGCTGAGAACCATATGAAACTCCAATTCCAGGAGAACTCCAGTTCCAGGGGAATCCGAGACCCTCTTCTGACCTCAGCAGCATTGCACGACATGGGTGCACAGACCTACATGCAGAAAGTACATTCATACACATACAGAAATAAATTAAAATTTTTTTTTAAAAGTTAAAAAAAAGAACTGTCTTTAAGCTGGGTGTGGTGGCGCACACCTTTAATCCTAGCACTTGTGAGGCAGAGGCAGGCGGATCTCTGTGAGTTCAAGGCCAGCTTGGACTACAGAGTAAGTTCCAGTCCAGCTGGGGCTATAGGAAGATCCTGTCTCAAAAAAAGAAAAATTACCATTGTTGTGCAAAGTTCAGCTCCGTAATTCAGAGGTACAGGAAACTGGTAAAGAATATCAATTTTCCATTTGGGCAGATTCTCTGAACTTTCATCATTGTTGTAAGACTCTAAAGATCAAGTTTATTTTGGAAGATCTGCTACAACCTCAAGTATCAGGTTACTAATTGCATGGCTGCGGGGAAAGGGGGAAAGAGCGGAATGCTGTTTCCAAACACATCTCTGCTGTCTTAGTCTCCGAATGTTTGTTTTACTAATTCAGACAGAAGAGAACACCAGAAATTATTTCATAGGCTAGTGTTTAACACTAGTTTGTTTTTTCCAAATCTTATTATCAATACCGTTACAGAAAATCATAGATATAATAAACATATAACAGGACCTGAAGACTCTTTCACTACAACAGATCATCCCTAAACCTCTCAAAATCTGTTTGTTTGTTTTTTTGTTACTGACATAGCAATGCATAAACTTATCCTTTGGGGGTAGGAAAAAAAAAAGTGATTAAAAATGAAAGCTCAATCGCTTTTTTTTCCTACCCCCAAAGGATAAGTGTATGCATTGCTAATGAAAGCTCAAAGCCGGGCATGGTGGCCCACGCCTTTAATCCTAGCACTTGGGAGGCAGAGGCAGGCGGATCTTTGTGAGTTCAAGGCCAGCCTGGTCTACAGAGTGAGTTCTAGGACAGCTGGGGCCACAGGGAGACCCTGTCTCGAAAAGACAAAAAAAAAAAAAGAAAAAGAAAGCTCAAGCCAGAAGAGTGGGTAAAGTCACCAACCCTGACCTGGGATGGACCTTGGGACCCATGTGGTAGAAGGGAAGGGCAAGAGCTGACTCCCCAACTTGTCCTCTGACCTCCACATGTATGCCCATGGCACAAGCAGGCATACACATGCACACACAAACACACACATGTACACTCACAAACAATAAATAACTGAATAAATTAATAAGTTTTTAAGCAATAAAAGTTAAATGCAAGCTTTCCTGTGAGTCATGTGCAATCCAATTATGTGAAGACGTCTATAGTCACGTCACGTCATGTCACGTCATGTCACTAGATGCCCCAAATTATGTACAACGAAGAAAACAGCAGGCTTTTTTTTTTTTGTAAGAAAATATCACATAAAATGAACGTTGTATAAGGGTCTTACAAGGCTAAGATAGTATCTCTTGGGACAGAATAAGCTAGCGATTGGCAACAGCGAACAAAGGTTGCCATCAATAGTAGGAAGCCTTCTGATAAGGGTATTGGATACCAAAACATTAAAATGATGTTAGCCCCAATTTATTTAATTCTGAAAACCAAGATAATCACATCTTCATTTGGGTTATTTGGGTTAAATAACATTTGGATCATTTCTCATATCTGTTTGTTCTAAAGATTTCAATTAAACTTCCCTGACTCAACTTGAATGAGCAGTTTAATTTTCTTAAAAAGTTTTACTGTCAATAAATGGATATGATTAGTATGTGGTCAGATTAGTCAAGGAGCACAGCTGGAAGGCACAGATGATTCCTCTTTGTGGACTCATTCCGTTGAGCCACTCCCTGTAAAGCACTTACTGTACTCTCCAGGGCTGCACTGCTGGTGGGGAGTGCTCACTCTTACCAGAACCAGGCGACTTTCACAGAGCTTCATTGCGCACTTGAAGGTCACATGATCCGTCTTTGCAGTTACACAGGTAGTTTTTTTATGGAAACGGCTCTCCTTTCCACACAATTCGAGGCCACCATTGTTTCCCCCAGGGCCCAACATGTTCTCCAGGCTTTGATGTCTTAGTTTATTTATTAATTTATTTTGGGTGTTTGCATGCGTGCATGCATACATGGGTGTGGGTATGCATGTACACGTGTACATGGAGGCAAGAAGTTGATGAGGCGTTTCTTTCTCAATTGCTTTTTTTGAGATGGGGTTTCCCACTGAACCTGGAGCTCACTGATTGGCTAGACTAGCTGGCCAGCAAAGCCCTGGAAATCCTCTTGTGTGGTATTTGTACTTTTATATCTCTTTAAGCATCAGTCCCTTGGTCTTTTTTCAGTTCTGTGATAAACCATTCAGGTACCATGGCTGCCCCCTTGGCGCCCAAACAGAGACATGAACTTCAGGGTAGAGATCTTTCATCGTTCTGTCGTTGGAGAGGTAAGACACCCAGGAAATCGAACATAGGGTGCTTCGAGATGCTAGGAACACAAAAGATAGGAATGAGACAAACTGAAACTCAGGCCATTTGGCTGGAGGATTATCTGAAACTTTTGTGCGAGTCCCTTTGAAAGCATGTTGTGTTAAAGTATGGAAGCCTGCTCCTGCCCCCGGAAAGGCGGCTATCCCATGCAGTTAGGAGTCACCCGTGTCCTCCATGGCTAACTCCACAGGGCAGTCCTGCGGGCAGTACATAGGGCCATCTACAGCCCTTATCTTACTCCCATTATCTCAACAGTGGATGTAGCTGATCAATCCGTTCTTTCTAAAGCACTGTCTTTGCTTGGCCTGGAGGGCACGGCACCGTCTTCATTTTTCTCCTTCTCTGACTGACCCTTTTCATTTTCCTTTGTTGATTCTTCTCTTTAACATTAGAGGCCAAACCAAGTCAAAGCATGTGGCAAAGCTGAAACGATCTGGTCTGGAGACAAAAACTAGGGTCAAGAGGAATACAAATATGATTCCTGCAACTATAGTGAACTTTTTTTTAAATTTATTTTATTTATTTATTTATTTATTTATTTATTTATTTATTTTTTATTTATTTATTTTTGTATGTGTATAAATGTACTGTCTGCATGTAGGTCTGTGCACCCGTGTAGTGCAATGCCACAGAGGTCAGAAGAGGGTCTCGGATTCCCCTGGAACTGGAGTCCTCCTGGAATTGGAGTTACAGACGGCTCTCAGCTGCCATGTGGGTGCTGGGGATCGAACCCGGGTCCTCTGCAAGAGCAGTCGGTGCTCTTAACCGCAAGGCTATCTCTCCAACCCCGCAACTATAGTGAACTTTAAATGAAGCTCAACTGCAACCAACCTGTGATACCAAACACTTCGGCGGATTCATCGCATCAAGCTTGCAACACAAAGCTGCAAAGTAAGAAAACACTCAGCCCAAAGAAACAAAGTGAGAATCAGAATCAGATTGATATGGGACAGATATTGGAATTATGGGCCAGAGAATTTAAAGTAACTGTCTCCATTAGGGCTCCAAAGGCAACATGAAAGAACACTGCACGTGGGGAGATGAAAAAAAACTCTAAGAAAGGATCAAAAAGAAGTGCTAGAAATTAGAACTGTGGTAATAGAAATAAAGGCAACTCTCACCAGGGCTGTTCCGTGCCTGAACATCAAGGAAGAGGCAATCTGGTGCAGAAACAAAGGCATAAAGCCCTAAAACGTGGTCATAGAAATGCCTCAGACCCAAAAACAAAAAGAAATGAGAATAAAATAGCAGAACAGTCAAGAACTATGTGATAATTTCCAAAGCTGAAAAATGCATAATTGTGATGTCAGCAGGAAAAGCAAGAGGAGACAGAGCAGGCCTGGTGGTTAAAGTTAAGAAACCTGCAAGAGCAGACATTTTTAAAAAATTTACAATCCAGAAAGACAGGAGAGCACAACCGAGGAGGTGGATAGGTCGTCGTGAAACCCATTATTTTGTCTAATTAACATATGCAAACAAAAATTTTCAAATGACAGGTATACATTTTGGCATATCATATTCAAATGGGAAATAAACAAAGACAAAAGAAAGTTGAAGGAAGCCAGAGAAAGAAAACACTTTATCTACAAGGGGAATTAACAAAAAAATTCATCGAATTTCTAATCAGAAACTATGCAGACAGCAATGAGGACAGGAAAATATTTAAAGTGTTGAGAGAAAAAAAAGTCCTTCATCCTAGAATTCTGTATTTGTGAAACTATCTTTCAAAAGTGAAGATTCTGAGAAGAAAAATATACAGCATGGACTGACAGAGAATATTTGCAAAGCACTTATGTGGTAAAGGACCAGCATCCAAAATACACAAAGAACACTTAAAACTCAAGAATGAGAAAACAAACAGCTCAATTAAAAAGTAGGCAAAAGAGGCTGGTGAGATGGCTCAGCAGTTAAGAGCACTGGCTGCTCTTGCAGAGGACCTGGTTTCGATTCCCAACATCCACATGGCAGCTAACAACTGTCCATGACTCCAGTTCCAGGGAATCCAATGCTTTCTTCAGACCTCCATGGGCATTACATGACACAGGTGCACTTACGTACATGCAGGCAATACATTCATACAAATAAAATAAAATAAATATTTTTTGAAAATTAAGCAATAGATTTGAACAGACACTTATCAAAGAACATAGAAAAACAACAAAAAAGCACATGAAAGGATGCTCTTTAGGGAAGGGATGACTGAAACGACAATTAGATATCACCATTTGCCTATAGAGGGATGGAAATCCAAAACACTGATGAAATGAAATGCTGGAGTAGGTGTGAGGCATTTGCTGCTACAGAATGTAGACGATACAGTAGCTTTGGAAGACCATTTGGCAGCATCTTTAAACTTAAACCTTGTCTGCCATACAATCCAAGTGATCATATTTCTAGGTATTTATTTTATCCAAAATGAGCAGAAAATTTGTGTCTACTCAAAACCTGCACATACATGTTTACAACAGCTTTATTTACAGCTGCCTAAAAGTGGAAACAGTGAATAGTACATCATTCAATAGGTGACTAGATTAACTGCAGTACAGTTGGATAGGGGCATATTATTCAGTGCTGAAAATGAGCGACCAAGCTGTGGTCTGGACATGGTAGCACTCACCTGGAAGTCCAGCACTTAAGCAGGGTGGATAGTGAGCTCGAGGCCAGCCTGTGCTACCTAGTGAGATCAGGTGTTAAAACCACCTGGGAAGAGCTGGGAAACAGCTAGGATAAAGCACTTGCTATACCACCATGAAGAGCAGTGTTCAGATCTCCACAGCCTAAATAAACTTCAGAGGGGCATGGCAGTCTGCCTGTAACTCAAGCTCTGGGAATGTAGAGACAAGATCCCCAGAGCCAGCTAGACCAGCCTCACAAAGAACCAGGGGGAGGGTGAGCAAAGAAGATGCTCAATGTCAACCTTCTTATGCACACCTGAACAAAAACATGAGCCCACACACGTGAGCATACATATATACACATAACACACACACACACACACACACGCACACACACACACACACAAGCACACACACACCAAGCAGATAAGACAAAGAGATCTTAAATGAATATTGCTTAAACAAATAAAGCTGATTTGAAAAGGTTACCTACTGTATGATCTCAACTATATGATATATTGGCAAGGTGGAGGACAAGCAATATCCTGAAGTCAGTGGAAAACCATTTAACCTGGAGATTCTCATTGCTCCATCACAATGCTTGACAAAAGCAGCCTACAGAAGGGAGAGTTTATTTTGGCTCACAGCAGGAGGGCACAGTCCACCCCGGTGGGTGGTGAAGACACAGTCCCGGGGAGGCAGATCTGTGTGGCCACAGGTCATATTGTTTCCAATCAGGAAGAGGATACTCAGCTTGCTTTCTCCTACTTTCCTTTTATTCAGCCTGCATTCAAAGTTGGCCCCATGCGTGGGGTGGTGCCACTGTGTTCAAAGTTGGCCCTCCCTTCTCAGTGAGACGTCTCCTGAAAAGCCTCCTGGACAGACTCTCCTACAGTGTTGCCTAGAAAATTCCAAATGCATGAAAGTTGACAATAGAAATGAACTTTGACAGGAGTGAACCAAGCAGAGTTTCTCCTTCTGAGGATCCTGCTGGATCCAGTGTGGAGAACGGACTGGGAGGGGCATCCATGATTAGAGACGAGAAGACTGTTCTGTATGTAGTGAGCTAAGCGTCACATTGTACCTGAACTAGGAGATAACTAGAAAGCTCTGAAAGAGACAGACTCAAAATAATGAGGGGCATATTTGGTGTGAGAGCTGGGTCTGAAAGGATGAACATTGCTGCATTTTCTGGCAATGAGTAATAACACCTTTAATGGAATAGAAAGCAGGTTTGTGGGGGCTGCAGATTAAGAGGTGCCTTCAGTGGCGGGCATTTGATCTTAAAGGGGTTGTAAGACATGAATCTAGGACTTGAAAGAAAAGCTTAGGATGCAGAGAAAAGAGCTGGAGGTTATTGGCAAAGGGTAGTGATGAAAGTGAGGATTTGTTTTCATAACAGTCCTTTAGGCGGGTATTATTCTCCATGATTTCTGAGGAGAAAACAGGTTTAGTGACTATAAGTAACTTCCTTAAAATCAGCTTGTAAGAAGCTAAGTCAGGAGTTTTAACTTGGTCATTCATACCTGTCCATTGATCTAGCTATGATCTTCCTATAGTCCTTTCTTTCCACCTTGAAGAATTCCAGAAAACAGTCTTGTTCTTCACAGGACTTCACTTGAGAAAAATCACTGTTGCCATTGAAACATTCCTGTTCAGAGGCTGAGACGAAACACATCAACCTTTCAGGAGAATCCCTTCTTCTGGGCAAGAGGACAAGTGCTCCCTGGAAGCACCTGACTTGGTCCCTGTGAGACAGATCTGCGGAACACAACAGGCTTAGCCTCTTCATGTGCCCTCCAGCTGTAGATTTCAGGTAAGCAGACTGTTCTTCTTCTTTCTGGTCCAAGGCTTGCTCCACGGCCACGCCTCCTCTGGAACACCCCTGATACCACTTGTCTTCTAATGGGGATTCCCACCATTCACCCCACCTGACCCACAGATTCCCTTTCCTTTCTTCCTACATATAACACTTTAAGGGAAGCCTTTTCTAATTTCCCACCAGGGGAAGTTGGTTGCTCACTGTAGTGACCTCATCCCTCCTGGCATCTTCTCCCCCACCCCAACCCCAAGCACATTGTCATTTCATTTGCATGGCCTCGGGGGGGGGGGGGCTTGGGGGGGGCCTTCAGCGGCAGTGGAGAGACCTGCTCCAGAGCTGACACGAGGACTGCAGCTCTAACGTCTCACACTTTCTCATATAACAGCTCATCTGCCTGTGGAATACATTTGTTTGTGATTACGGGCTGCATACACTACAACTGCACAGGGCCTGTGTGATGGCCCGGAGCCATGAGAAAAACACATTAGTAATTTTTATGAACCTAATACACCCATGCAGGATTTCCCTGAAACATTTTATTGTCTTGCACGATTATACACCCCTTATGGCTGATGCTTATATATTAGAACTAACAGAACACAGGGCTTTCCAGACATTTGGGGTTCAGAAGTTTCTGATTCTTGTTAGTGTACACCCTTTGTTTATCTACACTGAGGGACATAAAATACATAAGGAAATTGAAGAAAAAAAAAAAAAAGAAAACCATGAAGGTTGCTGAATGTTTCTCCCATTATAAGGTGTTAACTTCTGTTCTTAAATGAGGAATACGTAGTAGTCACTTGGAGAGTAACTGAAATGGTAAGAATTGAGGAACTGGGGAATCCCCAAGAATTCTCAAGTCTTCTTTTTGGAAAGTTCACCATTAGAACAAGACAAGCTCTGGCTGTTTTATGGGCTGTCATCATCCAATCAAGGTCTCTAAAAAGAAGATAACAGACCTTCCTTGGATCAGTTGATTGGGCTTAATAATAAGAATACGTAATTCACATGAAAAACCCTTCCAGTTGGGTATCTGCAATCCCAACACTCTGGAGGTAGAGGCCAGAGGATCCAGAATTTGAGGCTACACTGGGCTATAATAATATATATTATATACCCCCTGGCCTACATAGTGTATAGTTAGACCCTGTCTCAAAAAACAAACCAAAATAAGAACTTAAATGAGAAGAAGGAAGACATTCCATGTAGATGCAGTGGCGGTGCTCGCTATCCACCTAGAAATTTCTGGAACACTGTCAGGAGAGCACCCTGATGGTTTGGGTCTTCTCAGAGGAGCTGCACCAAGTGTTCTCTACTTTTCCATGAAGAACAAGCACTCTAAATGTGGCTGCTTCTGAAGTTGGCTTGATCTAATGGGGAGTATAGTGCCCTGTAGGGTGAAGGCAAGTCATCTAAGAGTAGACAACAGACACCATGCCATTAGGAAACAAACCTATACAAAGCACACAGGGAAAGAAAGCTGTCTTTTGAATATACAGGGTTAGTAGTGAGCATGATGATGTCAAGTGTTTGAACTCCTCTAAATATGTCCACTACCTCTCTGAGCTATATATCAGTCTTCAAAAATATGCATTCCATTGAGTGACAACCGGTGAGAACCTGGCTGAGCACTTTTGTTTTCAGAGCCATGGGAAAAACACAGTAGACAAAGCAGAATAATAACGGACAATAATATTTGGGTTTTACGTGACTTTGCTATAGTTACAGCAGTGAATTTGCTAAGGCTCAAGTATTTGTGACCTTCCTTAAAACATCAATATATTTGGACCAAGGAGTATATAGTTCAATGACAGAGCATTTGCCTAACATACATATAGCCCTGAGTTCAATCCCCAGCACCAACACACACACACACACACACACACACACACACACACACACACACAAACACAGAGGGGGGGGGAGAGAGAGAGAGAATTTATAAGCTATTCTTGGGGAAATAGCTGTATACGGCATCTTTCATAGTTCCAATCTTAAATATTCCCCCAAAAGACCATGTTAAAGCCTTAGTTTTCAACTTGGCACTATGGGTGGGTCTAAAATTTAATAGGCAGAGCCTAGTGGGTGTCCTCTGCAAGGACAGCGTGACCTGGACCCATCTTCACGTCTTTCCAGTCACAGCTACGAGATGACAGGTTTCGCTGTCTCATGCACTCCTGCTACGAAGCGCTGCCTCACCACAGGCCCAAAGCCACAGGGCCAATCAATCACGGGCTGCAGCCTTTAAAACCATGAGACAAAACAAATCTTTTCTCTTTATGAGTTTATTATCTCAGATATTTACTACAGCAACAGAAACCTGATTAACATAGCTCTTCACTCCTAATAAAATGGAAAAACTTATCCCGTGACTTACCTAGGATTCCTGAGCTGAGGTATTATTGCTACTGCTCATGGCTCCCATGAGCAACATGACACTGATATGCAACACTGAATATACCTTGAAGTAATGACTTGTGGGAAAGTTTAGTTAAGATGGGTAGCATTCTAAACCAATGGGACCTCTCTGGCCATGACCATGGGGTGGGATGTAGTGACACAAAGGGTTAGGATTTGGCTCTGGGAGTTGAGTCATGCTGTCTGTATAAGCCAGCCATTTTTAGAATAAAGCTTCCTCTGTATTTGGACACCTTAACATGCATCCTTGTGCTGAGTATTTTCCACATGGATCGCCCTGGGAATAAATGAGACTCCCCACAATGACTGATTTGCATTTTGCCTTTTTGATATTGTATTCATATGCATTGTCATTTTTATTCAGTTATAACAGAGACTGTGTTCTGAATGTTACTACATAAGCATTCACAGACACAAAGACACACACACACACACACACACACACACACACACAGGTGGGGCACTAGAGCTTGAACCCAGAGCCACACACACGCTAGGCAAGTGTTCTGCCACAGAGCTTACACATCCAGCCTTCTTTTTACTTTTTATTTTGAGTTAAGGTCTTTCTAGGTTGCCTTGGCTGCTCAGACAGACCTTGAACTTGTGATTCTCCTTGCCTCGGCCTCTTAAGAGTTTAGGATTACAGGCCTATGCCACTAGGCCTGGATAAAAGGTGTTTCTTTTTTTATTTGATGAATCTGTATTAAATACTCTCCTCACTGTGGCCATATGCCTGACAGAAAACTTAAGGGAGTAAGGATATACTTTCACTCATGCTCAGAGGGTTCAGTCAGTTGGCACCATGTGCTCGGGCAGAACGTCATGCTGGTGGGAACATGTTGTAGAGCTTCTCATGTACTGCAGGAAGGAGAGAGAGAAAGATGGAGAGAGAGAGAGAGAGAGAGAGAGAGAGAGAGAGAGAGAGAGAGAGAGGATACCCTTGAGGACCCACTCCTAGTAATCTACTTTCTTCCTAGGGACCTGGTGGTATCCAACACTTAAGTCTCTCTTTTTCCTAAGGAAGCTAATCTTCTCCTTCTTGATTTCCTGGGCTAAAGGGCGCAGTGGATTTCAAAGAACTCCACCATTAAGGAGGGAGGTCTGCACATTTTAGTGTGCTGGGGAGGATGATTGTTCAATGGACATAGATGCGATCCGTGAGTAGGAAGAGGAGGTTAAGGCAGTGTAATCTTTACCCATGCTCTTATGAGAAACACAGGTTCGGATCTTGCTGGTCTAGGTGATGCCTCTGAGATGCAGCACATGAACTTATGACCGGAAGCACCTTTTCATCATGCTCGGCTTCTTGTTCTCGGTTTGAGACCATGTGATCTGTAGACGGCATCTGCTGATTGGTTTGTTTTACCAAGTTCATTTATAGTTTATGAGATGTGGAAGAAGGAAACTCCACTATTCTATTATTACCGAGGGTTCAGGCCACTTTTCTCTGTTTGCAAATGTGCGCACGGTGCTTGATTTTGCTAGCTCTTCACCACTCCAAGGTTGGCTATTCTTAGAACAGGAATTAAATCAGTGAAATCCTCTCAGGTTTCCCTTCCCCCAGAGAGGGGAGATTTAGAGCTGTTCATAAGAGAGTCAAGTCCTCCCTAATCAGCAAGCCCAGAAAACCTCTTCCCCTTTCCTTTTACAACCTTTCCAATAAAGCTTCTTCATGTTTTTTATCCTTACGTGGGGAGCCCTCTCAGAGAGTTCACACCGTGAGTGTGGTTTGTGCATTCAATATTAAGATCTAATCATTGCCCCTTGAGGGCTGAAGAAATGCAAACACTGGATGAGAGCCCACCCCTGGCTTCATGCTTGTCAAGACCGGGATCTATTAGCCTTTTAAAGAAATACTGATAATAAAAAGCAGACAAAGAGTGCGATGAGAATTGGCATCTAATCAATAATTTTCTAAGCGTTTTTCCCCCCCTCCTTAAATTACTCAGAGGCATGTGAGCAAACAAGATTTTACTGTTCCAAGCCCTGTTGCCTTCCACAGACCTTGGATAATAGATGAGCCTCTGCATCATCAGGAGCCCCTTTCTTTTCTGAGATATTTTATTATTACTATCGTCAGCACACAAGGTCATATTCCTTTTCTCACTGAAGAGTACACACGTAGAAACTCCGCACCCTGCATGGTACAAGCTTAGCGCATTTAGGCCTGAGCTTCCCTCCACTGCTCAGGACAAGGGTTTGAGGCTCCCTGCTGGGTGCCAGGCCCTGGGGGCCCAGGCTGCTCTTTTCTCATACATGAGTTCCTCATCTTATTTGACCTAGAAATGTTGGATGTGGAGTGAACTGCATGCTGGAATTAGAGAGAGAGAGAGAGAGAGAGAGAGAGAGAGAGAGAAAGAGAGAGAGAGAGAGACTGTTTTGTCATTAAACCTTTTACCCTATAGCTGATTGACTTCTCCTGAGCTAAATTCTGACTCATGCTGGGCACCCATCTTTGGCACAGGAGAGGACTCAGCATTTGGAGCGTCTCACCTTCACAAGTAGTTTTTTGATATGTTCTGATTTGTCCTTAACTGGCTTCCCTTGCCATCCCCACCTGCTCTCCTGCCTCTCTCTCTCTCTCTCTCTCTCTCTCTCTCTCTCTCTCTCTCACACACACACACACACCACACACACAGGTGTACAAACAAACTTTATTTCTACCACACATATTGGAAGGAAGTATGTATCCATGGCTCCCTAAGGTGAACACCAGGCAGCTGAAGGCTAATGCTGGCTTCTAGCTATCACCTGTAGTCCCTACCCATGGAGTATTTGAGGTACTGACTACCCAAGACAACCTTTGGTAATTTTTTTTTGAGACAGGGTCTCCCTATAGCCCCAGCTGGTCTGGAACTTTGGAACTCACTCTGTAGACCAGACTGGCTTTGAACTCACAGAGATCTACCTGCCCCTGCCTCCTGAGTGCTGGGATTAAAGGCGTGTGCCACCATGCCCTGCTTAAAGGCAGTTCTTAGCTGCCATGTGGGTGCTGGGAATTGAACCCAGTCTTGTGCAAGAGCAGTTGGTGCCCTCTTAACCACTGAGCCATCTCTCTAATCCCCCCTTTGCTAACTCTTTGATGGAGAACTACGATCCCAAAAGAAACTAGAGGGCACAAAAGGGAGGAATGCCACTGTATTTACTTTAAAAGACTATATTTCTGTTAAAGATAAAAATCCACCTATTTTCTAACCTTTGACTTGAGTTGGTGCGGTCAGTATCACTGGCTAGTTTCAGCCAAAAAACAGCCCTCCTGAGACAAAAAGGGGATTGTTTAAAGCACCCAGCTCCCCTTAGGATATTCAGAGTCACTCAGCATAAGATCAAGAAAACTTCATTCTTTCATGTTGCTTGCTTTCCAGAAGCTTGCAAGTGTGCAAGTTGCCAGGCCTGATGTGAAGTCGTGCGGCACGATTCCAGCAAGGCCTTGACTCGGGGGCTGTGAGGTCCAGGCCTGGTGTTACTGGTATCAGTTCTGTTAGAAGCTGGAGTTGAACTTGGGAGCGTGACTAATGCTAGCTCATTTTTCCCCTCCCTTAAGCCAACCACTGAAATCTCAGGCTTCCCAGAGGATAAACATGTCTGTTAGCGCACTCCTGGGAGCTCTCCTATGGCCCCCATGTAATGCGTGAACTCTCCTTTAGTGGCTTTCCTCGTGGCTCGCTGGGACCTGAATTCTCCCTGGCTGACCCTTTGGAAGTCAAAGATGCTCCTAGAAGTCTTATTCATATTTGTCAAACCTCGGTCAGGACCCTCCTAAGCCAGGATGGAGTTGGCTAGCCTGTGCTAATTCTCTCCTCCCAAAGTCTTAAGCATCCAAGACTTAATCTTTTAACTTCTGTTGCTTACTCATTATTTCCAGGAAAGAAAACAGTTTTAATATTTTCCATAATTTAAAATGTGACACGTGTGGTAGCACATGCCTTTAATCCCAGCACTTGGGAGACAGAGGGAGTCTGATCTCTGTGACATTGAGGCCAGCCTGGTCTACATATTGAGCTCCAGGCCAGCTGGGGCTATAGGGAGACCCTGTCTCAAAAAAAAAAAAAAGTGGCATGCCTTGATGCCTTCTTCTCCACTTCAGTCAGTGAGCATTTATGGACAACTTTTGGTGGGGGAAGGGCTTACATTTTCTAAAAACTTTTTAAAAATTAGTTTTATTTATGTGCATATGTGTGTGCCTGCTTGGGTGTATATGTATCACGTGCATCCATGCCCACAGTGGCCAGAAGAGGGAGTTGGATCACCTGGAACTGGAGTTACTAGTGATTGTAAGCTGCTTTCTAGGAGTGCTGGGAACTGAGCCTGGGGCAGAGCTGGGTCTGTGGATGCAGTCAGTGCTCATAACTGCTGAGCCATCTCTTCAGCCTTTTTTTTTTTCATCTTTTGATTACATACAAAGTAATGGGTTTCATTATGACATTTTCATATGTGTGTGTTACTCTTTGTTTTTAGTCTCTTCCCTTTTACTGCCCTTTCCTATCCCCTTCCCCTTTTGCTGTTCCCCTTAATCACCTCAAATAGTTCCCCTTTCTGTTTGCATGACATGTATGTATCATGACTCTCTCTTGTTCCACCTCTACTTTCATGCCCTACACACATGTGCACACACACATACACATACCCCACATATATGATGACATATATACTAATATGTATATTTAAATCTAAATTCCACATATGAAAGAAAAAGTCATATTTCTTGTAGTGAGTCTTCCTTGTTTCAATTATCTCCAGTTCCATTCATTTTCCTGCAAATGTTATAATTTTATTCTTTGTGGCTGAATAAAATTTGATTGCTTCTATGTACCACAGTTTCTTTATCCATTCATCTGTCAGTGGACATCTAGGCTAATGATTCTAATGATTAGGGAGAATTCTGGAGGAGGCTATTCTGTTGAGCCTTCACCTGTGCCCATTTCTTTACCCTTACCACTAGCCCTTGTTACCGTGCTCTGTATCGTAGGCACCAAGTTGCTCTGACTAAACATACAGCCTATAGCACAGTTATTAGCTTATCTTTAATGCTGAGAAAAACTGAAGCCCAAAGTTATGAAGTGACTTGACTAGTGGAGTGTAAGCTGACTGACCACCCTTCTGTTCATCCCTGATACTGTCTTTGTTATTATATTCATGACCATTGCAGCCACTGTCCGGCCAATACCATAAACAGGATTGCCTAACACACTTCAGAAATGCACTGTGCTATTTATGGAGAGAACATGGGTGACTGGCCAGCATGTTTTTTGCCTTTTGGCCTTTGGAACATAATCTACAGAGTTTGTTCCAGAAAACCTCACACAGATTTGTGTTTGCGGAAAGGGGTCCAAAGATTTAATTACTTTTTGGGAGCTCTAGTATTTGTCCTTTGCTAACCAGGTCATCCTTCAGATAGAAAAAAAATGTTGTGTATGACCTAGCCAACACTGCTGCTCAATGGAGTTGACAGGAAGCCAGAAACTCAAGGCCCTGCCCGCAGGCCCGAGCATATCCAGAGTGAGCAACGTTCGTTCTGCCTGTCCCTGGCGTGCTCCTCTCTCCCCGGCCTGGAGGAGTCAGCAAAAGCAATGCCCGACCGACCCTTCTGGATAAATGGCTGCACTGTGCACAACGAGAAGATGGCCTGCCTCTTTGGACAGAAGGAAGGAAGGCAGCCTCTAAAAGGCATCACCGTGGCCTAAAGGTGTCCATGACTTGAAGCATTGCAACATGTGTTTCTGTAACTATGAGGGACAGCTGTCACATTTGTCGTTCCACAGAAACCAACATAGAAAAGTACCAATAAGTGAAAACTGTGCAGCTCTAGGATTTTGGTTTATCTGTTTTGCCAACAACTGTTAATTAAGATTCTTGGTCAAGATCCCCTCCAGCACTTGAGAGTGTGATGAAGGTCATTGGTTTTAAAATGAAGACAAAGTAGTCTTCACTTTATATCTCCAAAAGTATATGTCTAAGTCCAAAGAGGAGCATTTTAACTTTAGACCTATTAGATCCTGGGAATTTTAATTTTGACAAAGTCAAGCAAAGGGCAGACAATGCGACAGGGAAAACAAACCAAAGGAGGCGATGAGGGAGTCTGCTACCATTTCCCACCTGATCTATCAGCTCCACAAATGGCTGCTGTGAATGAGCTTTAAAAATGAAGTCAGGTTTGTTTGTTGTAATGAGAATACACTGGAAATTTCTAACATGTAAGAAAGGATAAAATTGGTGATTTCCTGAGAGGATTTACCAGCAGAGATGACTATTGCTCCTCTCAATAGAGTATTGCTGACTTTCAAGGACAAATCAATGATATGGGGTTTGTCCTGTCCATTTTGGGAACCAGAGCATGTTTCTGAACACAGAGACCCCTTGTGTCTTTCTTTCTTGCCTGTGATTTTATAGGTGATCAAACAGTGTGGCCAGGCTTCAAAGACAGTCTGAAAACTGAAAACACCGGGCATAGAAATGTTTTAATAAGCATTAAAATTTTAATAAACATGAACATTCATTGTTTATTGTTGCTATGGACTTCAAAAAGATAATAGCTAACTCAGGCAAGCTAGACTTAACTAAGATGACTAAATGTACACAGACCTGTTGTAGATAGTTGACAGAAAACAGGAAGGAAATTTTGAGTTTTAGAAAAAAAGGGGGGACCCCAAGTCTTATAAATAAGATTGTTTGAACACAGCAAAAAGTTGACTTTACTCACTTATAAGCTATGGATTGTTAAGAAGACTAAAAGAATGTCAAATGCATATTAGTTACAGGCAGATGGAGGCATTTGGGGGAATAACATTCTTACAAGGCCAATGTTAGAAAACATTTGCACCCACTTTAAAACCAAAAGATGCTTCCCAAATAAGATCTTAAAATCCTTTGTCCTGGTTAGTCATCAAAACATAGCCAAACAGTTGTTTTAAACCAAAATATTACTCTCCGGCTTTTCAATCATATTTTTATTCCTTTTATGCATCTCATCAAAGCATTTTGATTAGAGCAAGTCACTGAGAAAGCAGAAGCCAAAACAAATACTTGAATTTAAGTTACAGCGAAGGGACTGCACTTTTAGTCAGGCCGAGTTATGGGGACTTTTGATGACTCTAAAAGATTCTAGTATTTATGGAATTGGCTTGTACATAAATTTCTTGTTGATTTATCTGATCTAAAACCCACGGATTTCGACCCTGGTCTAGATTGTCAGGCCTTTTTTCCTGATGTGTGTCTCATAGTTTCCAGCCAGCAGATGGTTTACTTTTCCTTGGGGCTCATGAACTTACATCCCTTGACCCAAGCCAGCAGCCTCTGCCCAGCAGCCTAGTCATACCATGCAAGTCAGCTACATGAGAACCAGAGATGCCCATCAGTAATCTGCTTCCATCCCTGTTTTCTAGAACAGACCAGAAGAAGTTGCACTCAGAGGGAGAGAAAGATGGGGTGAAAATCCCATTGCAAATGTCTTATTTGCTCAGGTCTTTCTGGGCTTGTCAGGGGACAGTGACATGCTTAGATGCATTCATTTTGTAGGTACATTTAGTTGGTTCAAACCCCAGCAGACACTGTAGACCATGCAACTTTGGA
Organism: Rhizomys pruinosus; assembly: GCA_009823505.1. Taxonomy (NCBI): domain Eukaryota; kingdom Metazoa; phylum Chordata; class Mammalia; order Rodentia; family Spalacidae; genus Rhizomys; species Rhizomys pruinosus. The sequence goes on along the minus strand of VZQC01010618.1, from coordinate 1,219,399 downwards.
CACTGATTTAATCCCTTTTGGCTTCAGTTTTTGCACTTACTCAGTGGAGAATACCTCTCTGGCATGCTCATTGTGAAGATTACATGTAGCCACACAGATTAAGCATGTAGTACAGCATCTGACACATGGTAGGTACATAATGAATGGAGGCCATCAACAGAACTTCAACTAATAGGACTCCCATGCTTTCTGTGTGGTTCAGATTTCATTTTCAACAGGACGGAGGCCGCCCACAGAAGAGAAATACCATGGCAGTATGATGTACAATTGGGACTTAACCTCACACAAGACCCAAAAGTCCCCAAGGAGGGCATTCTCCATGTGTTTCAAACTTGGTGCATCATCCCCCAAGCATGTTCCCTCCGGAAAAGCAGGAGACCGCCCAAGGTTTGGATAAGTTCAGGGAAGCATCTGAACTTTTTGGTACCCGTCCCATCAAAACTAGAGCTGTCTGGGTTTTCACCACTGGGGCCAATATTCCTTTCTGTCTGGACTTTTAAAAAAAGATCAGAAGGTTAGAGTAGAATTCCCAGTTCTTTATGACATTAGAAGCTCTTTGAGATGAAAGTTCCACTGATTGCAACCAGAATTCTGTGGATTAAAAAGATGAGTAACGTGAGAAAATGAATGAAGGAATTAGCACTCACTGGGAGAACTTGGGGACTCTGAGGAGAAAAATAAAATATCTCCACCAGAGAGTTTTTATAGTATGCAATTCTTTCAAGCACTGTTTTGAATCTGTCCTTCATTACATAAGGATTTGGGTTTGAATTCTATTTCTAACATGTATCAGATGGGAAGACTTCATATAATATCCAAAAGCTTAAGTCTCCTTACTAGTCCAAGGGAAATATTACTAAGTACTTTGCAATATTGTCCATTTGTTCATTCAGTCATTCATTCAATATTTGTAAACCAGTGGGTGTCATACAAAACAAACACTTGATAACTGGTGCCTTCTCCCCCAGAATTTCTATGGAATACTCATAATCCATGCATCCAGACTTTAAGGAGAACTGTGTATTTATACCCAAACTATTTTCGTTTTGGTCAGGAATGTTATCTTCATTAAAATGCATTAATGATAATATAATGATAATTATATTAATGATAATAATAAAATGATCCTTTATAATCAGTATAGAAAATTTTTAAATAAAAGAATACACTCTTCTATAATGAAGCCAATGCTATTGATGCCCACTAAAATGCAATGCTCAGTCTGTGTGTTTCTCAGTGTGTTTGAAGTAACAACCATCAGAACTATAACTTGTTGTATTTGGCTAGACATGTGTCAAAAGCTACTAGTATGCTATAAATTGACCTGAATTTCAGTCACCAGAAGAGAAGTGTAAGCAAGGACCCTGTGCCTAGAGACCCAGAAAACCACCTTGCTTCCAGCTCCCCTTGGAGACCCAGAAATTCTACCCACACCGAGGCTTCTTGCATTGCTACAAAGGGGAACAGAGTGACTGTAACCATTTTGCCTTTACATAGTCTGTGCATTTGGGGGGTTTTTAACATTCTCCTAAACAGAATCATCTGTCTCACAAACTTGAACAACTTCGGAGTACTATCTTTCTGTTTCTCCCCATTCTGAGTTTGGTCCCCTTTTCTTTCAGAGTCCTGGGTACCATTCTGATTTATTCATGACTGAATCTTGCACTACTCTGAAGAGAACTGTGATTTGAGTACATACCACACATTGCTTTCATTAATATGTCATATTAAATTTGAAATCTCAAATCCAAATCAAAAGTTGGATCTCTTAGCATGGTTCATTCTTTAGGAAGTCTGAAGGCAGGGTATCATTTTTCTCATGGGCCAGTCTCTCTCTCTCTCTCTCTCTCTCTCTCTCTCTCTCTCTCTCTCCAGGTTCTAATGGTTCCCAACCTTCTGTGGACCTCCTCACCATCAGCTATACAGTGTCCTTCCATTGGTGGGGTTTCTCCTCAAGGACAGTGGTTCAAGGTGGATGGGACATGGGTAGTTTGAAAAAAGCTCTTCCCTTAATCTATAGCATTAAGAGTCACATTTCTTTTTTATTTTATTTTATTTATTTTTGTATGTGTATGAATGTACCGTCTGCATGTAGATTTGTGCCCCTGTGTCATGCAATGCCGCGGAGGTCAGAAGAGGGTCTCAGATTCCCCTGGAACTGGAGTTCTCCTGGAATTGGAGTTACAGATGGTTCTCAGTCGCCATGTGGGTGCTGGGGATGGAACCCGGGTCCTCTGCAAGAGCAGTTGGTGCTCTTAACCGCTAGGCTATCTCTCTAGCCCAAGAGTCACATTTCTATAAGCAGCAAGAGAATAGGATTTCTTCTGCTTTGTCTGATAGTTTTGTTAAGAAAAAGACTTAGCATGCTTTAAAGGAAAAAAAAAAACAGCACCTTAAATCTTTTGGAGATACAGGACCCATCTTAGAAAAGAGGTTTGTCTACTTCACAGTTTTAGCAGCTGAAAGTCTAACGTCAAAAAGGCCCTCTATTCAATCTCTAGTGAGGGTTTAGTGTGTGTATTAAAACATGGTTGTTGTTGCCGGGCGTGGTGTACATGCTTTTAATCCTAGCACTTGGGAGGCAGAGGCAGGTAGATCTTTGTGAGTTCAAGGCCAGCCTGGTCTACAGAGTGAGTTCCAGGACAGGACAGCTGGGGCTACAGGGAGACCCTGTTTTGAAAAGACAAACAAACAAACAAAACAACAACAACAAAAAAAATGGTTGTTGATGGCACCATGGCAGGAGAGAGAGAGAGAGAGAGAGAGAGAGAGAGAGAGAGAGAAATTTCCTCTGCATTAAAACATTCCTTCCTGAGGGATTTAAAATTTTCATTGTAGAGATCTTCAGTGTGTTTGTTCCTAGATAATTTATTTTTTGGAAGCTATTGTGAGTGGAGAAAAAAACATCCTAAAGTTCATATGGAGAAACAAAAGACTCCAGATAGCCAAAGCAACCTGAGCAAAAAGACCATTACAGGGGGGATTACCATACCAGATTTCAAACTCTATTATAGGGCTATAGTCATAAAAACAGCCTGGTATTGGCACAAAAACAGACCCATAGATCAATGGAACAAAATTGAGGAACCTGAGCACATCCAATTTCAGCCACCTCATATTTGACAAAGGGGCCAAGAAGACTGAATGGAGGAAAGACAGCATCTTCAGCAAATAGTGTTGGAAAAACTGGATCGCCACTTATAGAAGAAAAAAACTAACCCCCTGCCTCTCACCATGTACAAACATCAACTCCAAATGGATCAAAGACCTCAGTGTGAAACCTGAAACTCTGAAAATGATAGAAGAAATGTTGGTAGTAACCTACAAGACATAGGCATAGGAAAAGACTTTCTAAATCAGACAGCAGCTGTACAAAATACAAGGTCAACAACTGACAAATGGGACCTAATTAAACTCAAGAACTTCTTTGCAGCAAAAGAAACAATCAAAGAAGTGAAGAGAAAGCCCACAGAATGAGAGGAAACCTTCACCAGTGATACATCTGATAGAGCATTAACATCCAGAGTATATAAACTGCTCAAAAAACAAAGGAGGAAGAAAACAAATGACCCACTCAAAAGATGGAGTAAGGCGTTGAACAGAGACTTCACAAATGAAGATGTAAAGATGGCTGAGAAACATCGCTAATAATGAAGGAAATGCAAATTAAAACCACTTTAAGATTTCATCTTACTCTGGTAGACTAGCTATGATCCAGAAAACAAAGAATAGCAAATGCTGGAGGTTCTGGTGAAAGGGGAACACTCATCCACTGCTGGTAGGAATGTAAACTCATGCAACCCCTATGGAAAACAGTGTGGAGAACTCTTAAGAAACTGAAAATAAGCCTACCACCTGACCCAGCCATACCACTCCTGAGTATATACCCACAAGACTCATCCTATTGCAGAGCTACATCTATGTTTATTGCAACTCTCTTCACGATAGCGAAGACCTGAAAGCAACACAAGTGTCCCTCAACCAATGGATGGATAGAGAAAATGCAGTACATCTACACGATGGAGTTCTAGACAGTGGTAAAGAAAGATGACATCATGAACTTTGCAGGTAAATGGATGGAGCTTGAAGCCATTATGCTAAGTGAAGTAACTCAGTCCCAGAAAAATAAATGAAGAATGGTATCCCTCATTTGTGGATGCTAGCACCAAATCCCGAGTTGAAAGGCAAACTGAGCAATGTTAATGTTTTATTTTTTTATCTGAAAGCAACTATGCTGTTATGATGTGAATCCCTTCACGGGCTCTAGAATTAACCTACCACTTACTTTCAGACTTTGTAATATTGTTATATGGGTGGAGGGTATATATTCATGTTTTAGAGTAATATAAAATTAAAGGGAAAATATGAACTCCTAAACATATTTTAGAATTAACATACAGTTTATTTTCAGAGGTCATAATTTTGGTATATACGTGATGTATATTTAGGCATATTTTGGAGCAATACAAATGGGAGGAAACAACAATGACAAAAGGACTGGGTCAAAGAACTGACTGAAACAGTTAACTTCTGCCCAAAACAATAAACCTCTGCAAAAAAAATTCCTTCTTTCTGAAGAGGGGAAGGAGGTAAAAACAAATAAAACTTACAAAGCTCAAGAGGTAAGCAAAATTCACAAGTCTCAGGAAGCTCCTAACAGAATAGTGGTATGTAATTTAGATAGCAGGCTATATAAACAGTAACAGTTGCTGGGGAGGGGAAGCTCTTCAACCACCGGGCTGCTGCAAATCATGCAGGGAGCCCTAGGGATGCAGCTTTCGTGAGCTCTCCCCCTTGCCAGGGTGGGAGTTTGGGCTGTGCAGCTCCTTTTGAGTTCTCTATGTTCCTGTGAGTATCCTAATAAGCCCCCTAAGCTAGACTTGAAAGTAATCCAGCATATGAGACCTGACACTTAGGGAGAGATGGCTTTAAGGCTTTAATTCATTCATGGTTGTGGAGCCCTATGACCCAGTCACCTCCTACTGGTCCCACTGACTAAAGACTCTGTTACCTCAACACCACCATACAAGCTTCCAATCCACGAATCCTTGGAGGGCAAACTATATCGAAGTTGCAGCAGAGGTCTGCTCTAAATCTGTCTTGAGGGCTTTCCCTGTTGGTTCCCTTTGCCTATGCCATCCATTCCCAGCTTTTCTGTTGTCACCTGTCCCCGTGACTTGTCACTAGGTTGGCAATGTCCCCCTGATGGCGTCAAGACCTCCTCTCACCTCTCTTGTCAGGAACAGAGAGAAGGTTCATTAGACAAGAGCTTTGGTTTTCCTCACGAAGCACAGTGAGCTGCTAAGACATTGCTGGATGGCCCAGAAGGAAAATACAAACAAACAAACAAACAATCAGAGGAAAGAAAAATGAGACATCTCCCTCTAGCCTTGGATTATGAACAGTTCAAATTTCTCAGCAACAAAGTAAGTCAAAGAGGCTTGCAGAAGAAAAGAAAATCAAGCAAAGTTCTTTGGGAACAATTCTGAGAATGTCTCATTTCTTGGACTTCTGTGAGCAATGAGAATGCGTGAAATGAAGATGTCATTTGTGGACCCTCCCATCTCGCTCATCTTTCCCAGCAAAAGAACACACACACACACACACACACACACACACACACACACACACACGGAGAGAGAGAGAGAGAGAGAGAGAGAGAGAGAGAGAGAGAGAGAGAGAGGCCATCTGCCATTTCAGGAAAGAAGACTAAAATGCAAGAAAAAGGATGAGAGGTTAACTGACAATGTACAGAGGCCTAGATGGAGACCCCTGCTGACCTTGAGGGGACCGCTAGACCTGCTCTGTGTGGGGTTGTGGGGCCCTGGATGCTCAGTTGAGGGGTTGGCAGCAGCATTGCCAAACCTGCCTGAGTCACTGGTGCTTTCCTGCCAATAGACTTGATTAAGCTAATTGTGCTTATTTGTTTTTAAGCTAGAAGAAAAGGAAAGATTTCCTGTTTTTGCTTTGCTAACCTACCGAGTCTAATAATCTTGGCTTGACCTTGTGCAGGTCTTATGTGGGTAACACAGTGAGTTCTTGAGTGCAAGGGCCATGTCAAGTCCAGGAGATAGCATTTCACCCTACTCCTCCTCACCCTTTGCATCTTACGTTCCTTCTGCCCTGTGTTCTTTGATGTTAAAAGGGGAGCTTTCTAACAAGAAGATGGGTTTTTACTGACCCTGGGGACCTACCTTCTTCTTCTCTGAGCACTTCCAATTTCTGAAAAGTGTTTCCTCTTAACCTAGACTCACAGGTATTAGCACACAACAGATGATAGTAACAATCCCATACTATGTAAATGTGATCAAGACAATGCCGTTTTCCATGAAAAAGTATTATTAAGGGAATGGTAAAATATCAAAATAAATCCAAATACTGAGTTTATTTTGTCAGCCTCACAGGAAGGAAGAATTGCCAGTGGCCTCTCCCACCTGGCTCCTTATTGCAGCTAAATTCCATTTTCATGTGGTAGGTGTAGAACCATTGTTAAAATTCCAGGAAAGAAAAAACTGGTGATCAAACCTAAGGAAATCCGTTAGATCTGAGAAAAAGTTCAAGGATGCTTAAATTTCTACCATGGAACCAGTGTCTTTGCCCATGGGGAAAGGAAATACCTACGTGTCCTACAATGAGGTAAAAGAGCAGGAACAGAGTGAGGGAGGAAAATTTTAGTAAGTTTATTAACATCCTGTTACTATATATTCGGGAGGAAGAATATTTCTAATTTGTCAATATTGCAAAGCTTATCTACCATTTAGTGGAAGTGTGTGTGTTTGTATGTGTGTTTCTGTGTAAATAAGAGGTAAGCTGCTGCAGGTGACAGGGTTCATAAGAGTTGTCCCCAGGGCAGGAGTTGGGCCAGTCTGAAAAGGTAAATGGCCACAATTACTTGCCTTATATTAAAATAATAGTCTGTTAAATGTGATATTAGTAGATCATGTTTCTCCAAGAGCAAGCTGCATCTTGCAGACTTCATCTAACTGCTTCTCACAGCACCCCCTGGAAAGCAGGACACGAATGGGAATCTGTTTCATTCATATATGTCTGGAAAAGTTGATGATTTCTTAAAAACAGTAAAATATGAATTTCCTTTAAAAAAAAGTCTATACTTCACAGGTAGAGACTGTTTTAGGAGGTATTAGCAGATGTTAGAAAAAAAAGTCTGTACTTCATGGGTAGAGACTGTTTCAGGAGGTATTAGCAGATGCTAGAAAGGAGCAGGGTAAATTAATGATTTGAAACTCAAATTCGGAAATAAAGAGAATCTGTCAAAGGATCGTATTGTGAGCAAAACCAGAAACCCTGGATGCTTTGAGGTCAGAGAAGAAGACCAGAAGACAAGGACATAGGGAAACTGAGGATCCTAACATGGGATTAGGTATTATTGAGAGGTCCAGGACTGATTTTAAGTCCTGCTTTTAGTGGCAACATTGTTGATGTTTTGGTTGTTAGCCTTAACCTTTAACTTTGAGCTGTGTCTCCACCCCTGATGGAAACATTGTATTGTTTACAGATAACAATAGCTAGGGAGTACTTACGAAATGCCAGAAGGACCTACAGTCACGTGGCCCTTTCACTTTGTAGACTTCTGCAATCTCGGTATTTTCATCAAACTAGGAAGTCTTTGGTGGCACAATACTTTCTGAAGTCCTAGGGATGACGTCAGTCACGGGACTACTCCTGTCTGCCACACCCTCACGTTATGTGTTACCCTGCTTCTTCTCAGGACAAGTAGGGGCAAAGCAAATGGGAAACCATGATCGTATTACAGCTGAATAATGAAAAAAAAACTTAGATGCAAAGTTTAGATTCTAAACCTTTTACTCAGATACAGCATTGCTAGTAGCAAAGGACTGAGGTGAAGAGAGAAGAAAAAAAATAGGAAGTGTGCTCAGGATTCCTGTCCAATCATTCCCTCCTTCACCTGCCTGGGCACAGGTGTGCAGGAACAGTGTCGTGATGGACCATGTGAAGACCTGGGTGTGCTCCCTTCTCAGCCAATGCCTCCCTTGGGATCTTCTTGAGATGTCAGCTTTCTAGGCATCAACAACTTTCACCTGGTGACCAGAACAGTGCTGGCCATTCTGTCAGCCACTGTGCTTGCTCTTCCAAGTCTGGCCCCATCCGGGCTGCTGAAGGCCCTGAATTAGAAAGCAACTGGTATGTATCCACCACAGGCCACACCCACATCCTGTGTGTTCACCACAGGCCCTTTCCGAGCTCCCATTCAGGTCTTTCCTATCTGCTAGCATCACGTTGGTTATGAATCCTCTTACTAACATTGGCTGCAGGACTTGGGACAAGTCACTTAAAAACTAACAGACTTTCTAAGCCTCACTTCGTCTGTCATATGTGGATTCCCACAGCTAGCTGAGAAGTAACTTGAATAGAAATCTTCATTTTTGTATTTCTTAGCAACTTACTTGTACATCAAAGAGATCAATACAAAAAGTCAACCTCAGTTTGGGAGTTGTGATACTTGGATGCCGGGCATGGTGGCGCATGCCTTTAATCCTAGCAGTTGGGAGGCAGAGGCAGGCGGATCTTCGTGAGTTCAAGGCCAGCCTGGTCTACAGAGTGAGTTCCAGGACAGCTGGGGCTACAGAGAGACCCTGTCTCGAAAAGAAACCAAAAAACCTAACAGACTTTCTAAGCCTTACTTCATCTGTCATATGTGGATTCCCACAGCTAGCTGAGAAGTAACTTGAATAGAAATCTTCATTTTTGATTTCTTAGCAACTTACTTGTACGTCAAAGAGATCAATACACATAGTCAACCTCAGTTTGGGAGTTTCTTGTATGACCTAACTTTTAGAACTCACCTGATCTACTTCTACATATTAAGTACAATCATAAACAGATACACTGCCCTTCTCCTTGTAGGTCCAGAGTACTGGAGGCTAATATGCCTTCACAAATGATATCTATACTGTATATAATCCTGTGATAAAGGTAGGTTTCCATCTTATCCCACTTTACAGAAAAGGAAACTGAGTACTTAGATTTAAAAAAATATGTATATGAATGTATTTCCTGCATGTATGTAAGTGCACCCATGTTGTCCAATGGCCACGGAGATCAGAAGAGGGCATCAGATCCCCTGGAACTGGAGTTAGAGATAGTTGTTAGCCACCATGTGGGTGCTAGAAATTAAACCTGGGCCCTCTGCAAGAGCAGCCAGTGCCCTTAACTGCTGAGCCATCTCTCCAGCCAGACTTGGGCTTTTTTAAATGACTTGCCTTGAGTCTTCAGTTCCCAAGTAGAACTGATCCTGAAACCCACAATTATTTTTTTTTTTGGCTCTTATCTTCAGTACTTGTCCCATAGTCCACAGGACTGAGGTCACTGATGCCCAAAATGATAATCTAAATGATGACTCTGATGCTGGACAAGATTCGAAATCTTCAAAGCGAGATTCTCTTTGATCCTTCTATTGTACTGTTAGGAGGGTTGGGAGTCTATAGGGATTTTCTCGACAGCTGAAGCAGATGAAACAACATTGGCTACAGAATGTTCCATTTCTGAAAGCTTCTTATTGCAAGTCTGTGCCCCGGTCCCTCACGTGGCCATGCACAGCTTTGCCATTTGAAGGAAGGAATAGAAGACCCGTCATGGAAACTTAAGACAGCACATGGAAGGGAATGAGAAAACCGTCATATGCTGCGATCCTGTTTATGTCTCCAAGGAGCACACTACAAAACAGATGCCTGTGGCTTTAAGAGAAACAGTCATACCGAGAGTTACAGGTGTGAAGGAGGAGAGTGGTTTTCAAGCCTTGGTTGGGGATTCCCCAGGGCTTGGGTCTGCTTTCAACAGTCACAGCCCTCCATGTGTATGTTATCTGGTGTGTGTTTATTATTGGATATAAATGACTTGGAAGACAAGGCATGGCCCCTTCTAGGGAATCTCTGCACCTATGACGGCACTGTCACTTCATCTAGAACTGGGGAGTCTATTCTGGGGGCCGTTACAAAGAACCTGCTTTTCCTCTTTCTTCCTCCATCTCCCTTTATGTTCATTAGTTTCCTGATTACTCTTCTGTTTCTCTGCTTTTACAAAATGGATCCAACGAGGGGCTACTGGGTAAGACACAACAAGGCATTCTCTAAATCATGTGTTACTGCTACTATCTCCTCTTGTCCTTTGAAGGTCAGCCATGGATTTTGTTCTAAGCATGGCCTTGGTCTAGCAGCCTCTCCTACTACAACCTGAGAAAACAGTGCACACTTGAAGGAAAGTGAGATGCACACAGTATCACAAGTGCACATGTGCTTTTCTGCCTTCTTCTTGCTCCTTCATTTGCAACAATGCTGATGTTTGATCCGAAGGTTTCAGCATCCAAGTAGTTTTCATTATTCAGTCCCTATAAATGTAGCCACAGTTTCCTTCCTTCTACCACCTTACCTGTCCCTAGAGGAGGCAGTTGGAGTGAGCAGGGGCTCTGCACGCAGACTGGAGTGGGAAAAATCACTAGTGTGACTTTCAGCTCTTGGGGGGAGCTCATTCTGTGGCATGGTCTCAGGACTTCTCCATCTCGCCAACATTACTGACATTAAGACATTAAGTAGACTTATTACCTGGAAGCAGAGTTGTAGGGATTTCATCCTACGTGGTCATCCTTAGTGCTGCCAGACTTGTGGGCTGGCTTTCCCCAGTTATACTTATTACTGCTAACCAGTTTCTCTTAAAGATCAGTACTTGTAAGGCCAGCCTGGTCTACAGAGTGAGTTCCAGGACAGCTGGGGCTACAGGGAGACCCTGTCTCAAAAAGACGAAAAAAAAAAAAAAAAGATCAGTACTTGTACTTTAGTGCCAAATCCAGTTTCCTCTGTCCTTGCTATCTTTTTTTTAATTTTTTATTTATTTTTTATGTGTATGATTGTACTGTCTGTATGTAGGTCTGTGCACCCATGTCATGCAATACCATGGAGGTCAGAAGAGGGTGTCGGATTCCCCTGGGACTGGAGTCAAAGATGGTTCTCAGCTGCCATGTGGGTGCTGGGGATCGAACCCAGGTCCTCTGTAAGAGCAGTTGGTGCTCCCAACTGCTAGGCCTTCTCTCCAGCCCCTGTCCTTGCTATCTTGTGTTATACAGTCCTGTTGGGCATAACTATGTCCTGATCCTCATCCTTCTTCCTGGTGGGATGTTTGAGCCCAAGGTGGGTCTTCTTGCCTCTCTATTCTAACTGTGGCTGTGACCCTGAATTTTATTCTTAGTCTTCCTGTCGTCTCTCTTGTCCTTTAGTAAATTCACCAACTATGTTTTTTCTGTGAATGACTCTCATCTGTATCTCAAGTCCCATGGTTTTCCATGGCAACAGTATCCAAGGCCATAGAGTTCCATGTGACAATGTGAGAGCTAGAAAAAAATAATTAGAGGTGATTGACGGTTCTATGAATGAGCCGCCTGAGGCCTGTACAGACTCCCAGGTCACAGAGTTTCATTGCAGAGGCAATCTTAGCAATTTCCTGTAACTCCCCTTCCTGTATTAGTTGCTTTTCTTGTTTCGGAGACCAAATATCTGACAAGAAGCAATCTGAGGAAGAATGGGTCTATTTTGGTTTGCAGTTTGAAGTGATACAGTCCATCGTGGTGGGGAGGACTAGGTGGCAAGAGTGTGAGGTGGCTGGTCACGTGGTATATGCAATGAGAAAGCAGAAAATAGACTGAGGTGGACAGGAGCTAATAAACCTCAAGGTTTATTAAAACCTCAAGGCCTGTCTGCAGTGAGCCTCTTCCTCCAGCAAGCCTCTACTTTCGAAAGGTTCTCTAATCTCCCAAGATAACGTTATTAGCTGCAGACCAAGTGTTCAAACCCACAGTTCTCCCAGCGCTACTTCACATTCAAACCGCAAGATCATCCTTCCTAAATTTCATCTCTTTGTATTTTCCCCAGCCCAGACTGGATCACTCTAACCTGATGCATCCTTTTGACTTAGTGCTCATGACTGCTCACCAGGTTTCCTTCCTGAAATGTGTATTCCAAACCCCACCACTCCCTTGGTTTTGTCTATCGAAAACCCACCCTTAGTTCAGCACACATGAAATATTGATGTCCCCAACCCACTTCTTTAAAACAAAACAAAGAAAAGCCCCACGAATGAAAGAGGTGCCAAGATAGCTGGGAAAGTGGGAATCCAGTGGATAAATACCCTTGGGGGCTCTGTGGACTCTGCCCATAGACACAAGCTGTTAAAGGTAATGACCTACCTTCCCTGACACTTTCTTTCCACTGCCTGCCTTTCCACTAAGTTAACTAACTCCAGAAATGCTTTTAGCTAATTAGTTGAACCAAGCATGGTGGCACATGGCTTAAATCAAATCCCAGCACTCAGGAGGCAGAGGCAGGCAGATCTCTGTGAGATCAAGGCCATCCTGGTAATATAGTGAGTTCCAGGCAGCTGGGACTACAGAGAGATCCTGTCTCAAAAAAAAAAAAAGAAAAAAGAAAAAAAGTTAAATGTTCTGTGGGAGGAAATTCAATGAAACTTTTTAAAATAATTTTTAAAACGAAATCTCACTCCAAAACAAACCCAAACTATCTGTTGGTAATTTAAGAGATCTTGCCAAGGTTTTGACCCTGTTAAAATGTTTGGACAATGACTTCTTCCAGGCATTATTAAAAACTGTTGGTTTAAGGAACAACTACTTTTTAGCGACAGCATGCACACCCTGCCATTTACTCTGTCTTCCTTCTCCCCTCACTCGTTATGGGTGAGGTATTCACCTGTTTTTCTGATTCTCTTGTTCTGATCTAACTTTGCTTAGAATTTAATGTTGAATGTTAAGTGTGCAAGAAATCCCCCCCCCCTTTTTTTTTTTTGGCAGGGTCTAATTTTGTAGCCACAGCTGGCCTGGAGCTGTCTATGTAAACCATGCCAGGCTGGTCTTACTCCACCTACCTCTGCTTCCTGAGTGTTAGGATTAAAGGACACAGTGCCCAACCTAATATATTTATTTTTATACTTTTATGTTGCCCCCTTTAAGATATGTTAAGAAAAGAAAAATAGGAAATTGAGAAATTGTGTTGGTGAATAGTAGACCCTAATAAATGTTCTACAAATGAAGCCCACTTTTACTTTACTATTAGCATCAGCTATGCTGGACAAGGGTGCTAGAGGAGCTTCGTACTCTATTTCTAGGAATATTAAAACTATATATTTAATCCATTTTGCTGCTTTTATAACTTGTCACAAAAAATTCATATTTAGTACGTATTTGAAAATAGATGGTCTCCAACTTAAGGTAGTTCAACTAACAATATTCTGGTTTACAATGGTGGAAAAATGCTACATATTTAGCAGTTCTGAGATTTGCTGTCTTTCTGTGCTAGTGGTGGAAGCATGATACTCTCATGACCCTGGGCAGTGACAGTAAGCCACGGCATCCTTCCCTCAGTCACAAGGGGTGACATAGCATGTTGTACTACTAGATAGTGCTCAGTAGGTTAGAAGTATTAAATGCATTTTTGACTTTGAATACTTTCAACTTACAGTGGGCTTATTGGAGCATAACCTCATCATGAGTTAAGGTGCACCTGTGTATGCATTTAACATTATACATGGTAGTTTATGAGATTTTTCTGATAGTAGTAAAATGGCGTAATTCCCAAACTCAAGTTTCACTGGTACAATGTCTGGCCATGAGATGGAAGCCATACGTCTGAGTATAATACCAAGACAATCAGTCAGACTTCCCTCTTCTCAGAGGAGGGGTGGAGATGGTAAGGAAGGGGCTGATATTCAGTCAGTAATCAAGTTTGCATATAAATAACTATTATGACAATTTAACAAGGTATTAACAAACTATTCCAAGTCTCATTCCTCTCTTACAGTTAAAGCATATTCTACATTCAAACTCTAAGTAGGGGCCTCAGCCCCACACTCTAATTTATAGGTTATCAATATTTGAAATGTGAGATATAAATATCTTAAGTGAGATAAAGCATAGTCACTAGTCCATGACTGAAACTCATAGAATGGCAATGCTTATTCCTCTTACCAATCCTCAAGGTTCCTATAAAACCCTCTGAGGTTGTGAGGGTAGGTGTAGTGTGAGGCATTGTAGCGATGCAGTTGATGACGTCTTCTCGGTACTGTGTGCTTCTTCCTCACTCACTTGTATCAATCTTAAAACCAGCTGTCTTTGATTCTTGGGAAAACCTGATGTCAGCCCAGCCAGGAAATAACATCTTAGGCATCTGTGTCAAAGTTCCCCTCTGTTCATGACAGGGACCCTGTTGGCTTGATTTACCACCTGCTGCTTAGGATCTGGGACAGTCTTAACATACAGTAGGTGTTCAACATTAGCACCCAGTAGACTGGCTCCTGCTCCTCCACATTTCTTCAGTCCACAGATTTCTGCTATTAACACGAACTGTTCTCATGGATTTCACACTACTTGACTCCTCTGGGTCATATAAGGAACTCTGCTATGGGACAGTGACTTGGCTAGGCTGTTTCTCTCTCCCACACAGTACCTCATGGGAGACACTTCATGGCCTTCTCTTTTTTTTTTTTTTTGCCCTCAGAAAAGAGATGGTCAAGCTGCTTAGGTGGTCTCAGAATTTTCTGGAATGAAGAAATTCTATAAATCACTATTTTATTTCACATGGCTCAGTAAACATCCTGAAAATTGTTAATGACCATGAGCTAACGTCTTTAAACAGATTGCGTAGTCTGGGACTATATTCTCCATTTTATGTTAAAGTAATGAGGTTTTAGGACAATTTTAATTGACTTTTTCTATTTTTCATCAGCACCTAACCACAGACAAAGGGGAACCAACAGTTCCTTTATGAGACTGCTTGCTGCCAAATATCAAGTCTTTTCACTATGTCATCCACACCCATTGTTAATTATTGTTATCTATAACAGAGTAATAAGTGAAAAGTAAGGCTAGCTCTCATGCTTGGGAAATTCCCACTTTCAGGACAGACAGGAACTAACAGCCTGGGTTTGACTGACCTTAAACTTATTGACACTTTCTTGGTCTCCTGTCTCACCATCCACTCCCCCACATTCAAACATGCTTAAACTCCATTTGGATGTAAGTGACAGAGTAGAGATTCAAAAAAAAGTAGAAAGCTATTTTCCCCGCAAAATAATTTTGGTGGAGAAGTCATTTAGAATCTGGATGGAAGAAGGGATCTAGAGTTCTATTATTTCATACAATTCTGTAATATTACAGGTAAAGAACATTTAGGTCAAAGTGGCAACGTGATGGGGCAAGACTACATTAGACCCTTGGAGGCTGGAGTCTTGCAGACAGAACCTGCACCAGGAGCCAGCACAGCTCTGTGTTCTGCTGGCTGCTTTAAATGCAGGCAGAATCTGATGTATCAAATAGTTAATGTGCTTTTGCTAACTTTGAACAGTCAGCTTTGCAACTTCAGAGCCCTATTTTTAAAGTAAAAGTAGAGGAAAACTTAAGTACTTAGTTCAGCTATTACCATGTAGCCAGCCTCCTAGCTAGACCAGAATTCCTCTTGATTTTATTCAGCTATACAATGACCAAATTGCCATCATGGTGATTTTTATGAAGGGCTAAATGACCTAATTAATTTTTTTATAGTAGCCTGAAGAAATTCCCACTGACAGCCTGTGTTTTGATAAAGCTCAAACACTGTTATAAGATCAAAGGGACGATAAGATGAAATTGGGATGTGTTAAGGATGTTACACTGAGAACTGCCTGTAAATGGGTAATTGAGGAACTGTTTTCAAGCTGGACTCCTGACCCCAGAGGCCATAACATCAAGGACAGAGATAACCACAATCTGGGCAGCTGGGGCCCTGGCACAGCCCTTCTGGGAGAAATGGAACCTCATCCAAACATTCATGAGTATGTGATCATCCGGACAAAGGTTCAGAACGTCGGCAGCTGCTGTGTCTCTCGGCAGATAGACCCTTCCACTCCTGCCAAAGTTGGTACCACTTCCCATGATCTCGCTCACTCCTTTCTGATTATATACATACGTTCCACTTATAATGCATGCTGTCATGCATACATCTCTCAGCTACTGTGTCTCTCGGCAGATAGACCCTTCCAATCCTGCCAAAGTTGGTACCACTTCCCATGATCTCGCCCTCTCCTTTATGATTATATACATACGTTCCACTTATAATGCATGCTGTCATGCATACGTCTCTCAGCCACACCAGTTATCAATGCCGAAGTCATTAGTCTTGAGAGCATTACCTTAGGCCACATACACTCATTGAGTCAATACTAGTTATAGATAATGTCTCATCTAAAGGTCAATGTGTGGTTGCTTTTGGAACAGAAGACTGGTTGAAATATCAGCTCTGTACCTTTAGGAATGACACTTAAATTTTCATAATCTCAGTGAAAAATGAGAAGAATGCTTATTGTCTGAGGCTTCTGCATCTTTCAAAAAATGGAGCATAGCAATTATATATTCTTACGTGTAATATTTTATGCATGAATATAATGTATACTGATCAAATAGAGTAATTAACATGCTCATGTTCTCAAATGTTTATCTTTTGTTGGAAACACTCAAAATCCTTTTGTTTAACTGTTTTGGGGGCTTTGGAGATGCCTCAGCAGTTAAAGGTACTTGCTGCCTAATGACGTAACTTTGATAACTTGAGCTCAATTCGTAGAACACACATAATAATGGAAGAAGAGAACCAACTCTTCAGAGTTGCCCTCCGCTCTCCACATGTGTGCTGTAGCATCTGTTTCCCCAATTAAAAATGTAATTTAATTATTTATAATATAATAAATTATTGTTACTGAAGATATTCTATGTTGATACAGAATGCTGTCCTAGCCAGTTCTATCCAACTGCTTATGAAAGTTTTGCTTTAAAAATTATTTAAAGATTTATTTATTTTTATTTATGTGTATGTGTATGTGTATGCATGAGATTATCAGTACCATGTGCATGAAGGTGCCCACAGAGGCCAGAGAGTACTGGATACTTTGGAACTGGAATTACAGGTGGTTGTGAGCTGTGTTATATGGGTGCTGGCAACTGAACCCAGGTCCTCTGCAAAAGCAGTAAGTGCTCTTAACTACTGAGCCATTTCTCCCACAACCCCCCAAAAAACCTTTTATTACATTTCTTTGTTTATTATTGTGTGTATGTGTATGAGTGCATGTGGGTCACAGTGTGTAAATGGATGGCAGAAGACAGCTTGTGGCACTCAGCTCTCTCTGCCGTGTGAGTTTCAGGAATTGAACTCAGATCATCGGGCCTGGTGGCCTGCAATTCACTGCTGAGCCATCTCACTGACCTGGGTTCTGCTTCTTAATGATTCCACAGATAGAGTGTTCAATGTCTAAACAATTTTTGTAGAGCAACATATTTCTTATTAATTAGGAACCTCTCTAGTAGGTGCTGCTGTCATCAAACGTATAGATAATTTCAAATTTTAAGCCATAATTAGATATTTATTCTTAAATATCTTCTTAAATATCTTAAATTCTTATTCTTGTGCCTTATAGTTTATAATCATAAATCATTTTTTCTTGTGAAAAATATCAACCTATAAAGGAGCTCTTAAACACAATCAGCTCCATAGTTTTTTGAGGTAACTAAATGAAACAAAATACTTATATTTTTAGGTGACAAAAATAAACATTTATATATGAAATTTCAAACAATCCTAATCTTGAGACTCATAAATTCTTAGGTTCACCCATTTCACTAAGCTCTACTAAGGATTTCTAATAACCATACTAGAATTTCTTTTCCTGGTGGACCACAGCCATGTAAACATCTCACAATTATATCAAGAACCTATGAGTGGATCAAATAAAAAGCTGTGAGGAATCACTTTTAGATGGGGGGGGCATATTCTCAGTGTGAATCGTTATGGAAAAGAATTTTAGCAAGTGCTAGAAGAAAGCACAGCCTCAGATCTCTTCTGTACCAAAGAATCTGAAATTTTTGAGAAATGGTCAAAATAAAATTCAGACCTGCTATTATTTAACATTTCTATAAGAAAAGCATAAATCTGTCATTTATATGCACTTAAGTTTTATCTCCAAAAGGATCAAGCAGATCTGTTACACAGAGTCATGCAACAACGTGTGAATCTTTGAACGTGTGTGCTTAATGGACAAGCCAGTCGACCATTCACGGATGTGTGGTGATGTAATCCAGTAAATCAATGGAGTTTTCAAAGTAAGCATGGGACCCTTTCTGGTTTGCACTTGCAGAGATCAAGGTGTCCACTGTAATTCTGACCAAGAACCTGATATACTGAGAGCATTTTTCACAGCTTGTATCAATGTGGTTGCCTGGTTTCTCTAAAAACTTCTACTACTGGATTACAGGTTCTGTTTAGATAACTAGACCACACCACAATGGAGGGCATGGATACAGTTCTACTTGTGGCCTGATGAAGATGCTGGCCTTCTTCTTAAAAAGGAAGGAAGAATATTGAGAAGGAGAAAGAAGAAATCTTTTGACCGATTTGAAGAACAAGGAGAGATTTTCCTCACAGGCAGAATATATTAAGACAATGCTTCAATTGGTCAGTTTTCAACTACCTATTCTTAAAAAAATGACAAAAGTAGAATAGAAAAGAAGGGATGATGGTTGAAAAATTGTCAAGGAAATGTAAAGAAACTCCAAATTCCACTATAGCTTCTTTTGAAAATGAGTGAGCATATAAGACTGTATAAAATAGCTGCCACGCAGAATGATCTCTGAACACACCCATAAAGCATAAGAAAAAATAAACTGCACTAGAATAGTAAGTAAATAAAAATGGGAAATTATCAAGCATTATGAAATCACAAAATGATAAGAATCTTTATACCCTGCTATGTGATGCAGAGAACATCAAAGTTTTGTGGGTGTTCATGATACCTACAGCTCCATCTCTCCATCGGGGTGGTTAGTGCTTAAGAGTTTGAAACTATGAAAACAAAGAAAGCTGCCTGTTGGATATTAGTTCTGTGGTTGCTTGTCATACTCAAAATGCTTGGGAGACACCCCTGAATTTAAATATTAGGACCCCGGGAGTAAGATCCGGGGAGTCTCTGGAGGGTGATAGAATTGGCCCAGTGCAGAAGCAAGGCTAAGTGTGGCCAGCAGAGGCCTCTGATATGCAAAGGAAAGCTGCCCCTGTGAGGACAGCTCTGGCAGGCACCAGACACTTGCCCAGTATAAACTCAGTGACCATATAGTCCAAGGAAAGACAAGAGTCCCCAAGACTTCTGTCGCGTACACGTGACCGGGGGTCTCCAACTCTGGTGGTTTTCTTCCCTGGCTTTTCCTTTCATGTGATTCCTTTATTTCTGTACACACATAGGGGGATTCCTCACTTTACTGTATCTTAAAATTTTTGTTTTTGTTATTCCACTTCATACTTTCATATAATTTTGTTTTGGCTTTATATTATATATTATATATATTATATATATATATATATATATTTCTTTTGTTTTTAACTTGGAAAATTTTGCATATCTTTTAAATTTTGCATTAAATTTTTTTATTGAGCATTTGCACAACTGATATACAATGATTCCCAATCAAACCTAGTCCCCTCCATGCCCCAACCCCCATCAGAACTCATGCATTGCAACATCTAAACCAAGCCCTTTCCAACTCCCAAACCCAGACATCCTTCTGTGCAAATAGATCCACTGGAGTCTAGTCAGAACATCTAGAAATCCTAGGTAAGGCATACTCTTCCTTACCCAACAGTACTTAGTCTCTTACAGTTTTCAGTCCAGGACCAGTCCCCCACCCATTTCTCTTGCTCCATTTGAGACCTTGTCCCCACTGGCATGGTTGCCCTGTCTGATGCCTACATTGCCACAGGTTTACATTGGAAAGCTTACAGTCGATTGTGAGTCACTGCTTCTCTACATCCATGCACCAGCCCTGACTCCTAAAATCTTTCTTCCCCTCTTTCACAATTATCCCTAAGCTGTGTGTAGGTGAGGTTTAATCTAGGGGCCCCACCCAGGGATGCACACTCTGGGGGCTCCCATTCTTTGGAGGTTGACTAGTTGTGGCCTTCTGTTCGCCTCACTCTCTATTGTGTATGGAAGCATTACTGGTGAGAATTGAGGGGCGTGCCTGTTTTCTCTCTGCCCCTCATTCTCTGTGTAGAGGTTCAGTTGTAGATGTGTCCCTTAGGAATGGGGATTTTTTTATATGTCTAAGTTCTGTGTCTGACCAGTTATTGGATTCTGCAGTGGCCTCCATCTTTTCCATAGAGTAGCTTTTTTTTATGAATGGCATATGATATACTTAACTATAAATGAAAGATTCCATAGTTAGCATATGTTATGAAATTACGTTTGTCTAGAGATATGACCCCAATAGGCTTTTCTCTAGGCTCTATATCCTGTCCTCTCCAGCCCTGTGCATTTGGCTGAGTTTATGTGGCTCTCATGGGTTCAGTCCCATTGAGAGGGTTCCAAGTCCAATTAGATAGCTGTTGGTCATCCCCCAGACAACAGTGCCTCTACTGTGCCAATAGAGGTAGTTTTCTGGACATCTCATAGTTGTTAGAGTTTGGTGCTGGGTTGTACCATTGATTGATTTTCTTTTGTAGCAGTGTGCACATTGTCTAGCATTATGAGTGCTTAACTTCAGATAGAAAAGATGCAGATCACTTCCTGTTCCATGAATCTAAGTCATATCCCTGAAGCATGTCCTGTTCTGAACAGTAGGGTCTTATTTTCTATTTCTGGCAGATAATAAAGAGCTTTGGAAATAGACTACTTTGTTTTGAGAATCACTCCGATCCCTCTCGCCAACCATTCGAAGGGAGGTACCCTCTGTCTTGCACTGTATTCCCTACCACTCAGCTACCAGGTTGCACAACCCACACACTAATGTTCAGACAGTGTATGTGAATTTCTCAGGGAGTCTCAGGGGCATTGCATTACACTCTGGGTTTCCTAGCCTCTCACGTTCCAATCACCTCTATTCTTTCTCCTTCCCTTACCACCCACTTCCTCTGTCCCCAGCCCCAGCACCCCCATCATCCCCACGCTCCCCTTCTTCTGACCTCCCCACCTCCCATCCTTCCATTTATCTCCCTCTCCTCCCCTCCCTACCCAACACCCCACCCTCCTGACCTCCCCCCCTAGTGACGTCTGTTCCTTACTGTTCCCCTGTTTCGGGATTTTTCTTTTCCTTTACGTCCATGCGTCCTTTCCAATTTCTTGGCTCCTGATGTTGGGATATATAATAGTGTATATATCAGAATATATACTCATGTAAGGGGATTGGTGCTATAATCCACAAATGAGAGAGAACATACATTGCCTGGTTTTCTATCTTTGTGATACTTCACTCAGAATAACATTCTCTAGTTCCATCCATTGACCTGCAAGTTTCATAATATCTTTTCTTACTGCTGAGTAGTACTCCATTGTGTAGGTGTACTACATTTTCATTATCTATTCTTCAGTTGTGGGACATTTAGGTTGTTTCCATTTCTTCACTAATGTGAAGAGAGCAGCAACAGACATGGAGGTACAGGCATCTTTGCAGTATGACAAGTCCTTTGGGTATATGCCAAGGACTGGTCTAACTGGGTCGTATAAGGTAGGTTCATTTTTAGTCTTCTGAGAGTTCCCCACACAGCCTTCCATATGGCTGCAGTAGTCTGCATTCCCACCAACAGCGAATGAGTGTTCCCCTTTCTCCACATCCTTACCAGCATCTTGTGTCCTCTGTTTTCATGATCTTAGCCAGTCTGATTGGGAGGTAAGATGGAATCTGCATTTATTGAATTACTTAAGATGTTGAGCAATTTTTAAGGTGTTCTTTAGTCATTTTTATTTTTTCATCTGTTAATTCTCTATTCATATCTGTGGCCCATCTTTTTAGTGGGTCATTTATTTTCTTGTTACTTTGTCTTTTGCATTCTTTGTATATTCTGGATACTAATCCTCTGTCAGATGTGTAGCTGGTGAAGATTTTCTCCCACTCAGTGGGTTTGCTCTTCACTTCCTTGGTTGTTTTTTTTTTTTTTTCTTTTTTTGAGTTTTAAAATGTGCTGTGTTCAATATTTCTTTTTTATTGAATTTTTGTGTGTCTCATACATAATTTTTCAGTCAGTCTTAATCACCATTACACCTGCTTCTCCCTTGGCACCTTCCCTTGCCCCTCTCCAGAATTTATACCTGTCATTTCTGCTAGAGTCCATCTTGCCAAATTACTTTCCCTACTCACTCCTCAGTGCCAGCTCTTCCCAAGCTCTAGTCAGCCTATCAGGAGTCTCTCTTCTAAAGAAGGCCAGGTCTTCCTCTCCTGACCTCCATCTGCTGCCAATATTTCCTCAGCCAAGGTTGGGCTCTGCTACCCATATCTACAGTTCTGTGTTGGGTTTTTGTCCAGCTGAGTTTACATGGGTGTTGTGCATGCTGATACCAGTGCTGTAGGTTCATATGAACCGGGTCCCAGGAGCTTGTAGGATTCATTTCCATTTGGTCTTGCATCACCTCCCTGTCTTTTATGATCTTTCCATCCTCTCTTCCACAATGTTCCCTGAGCCCTGGGTGGGTGAAGCTGAGTATAAGCAATCCGTCCATGGCACCACACTCTGCAGACTCCTGATCTTTGTGGTTTGGCCATTCAGGCCCTTCTGGGTTCTTCATCTCCTGCTGCACTGGGAGCCTCCTTGCCAGAGTTAAGAGGTAGTCAATGCCTTCTTGGGTCCTTGTTCTATGATGCTTGATTCTTGTGTGTAGAGGTTGCATTGTAGATATGTTGCCTAGGCATGAGCCATTCACAGAGCATGTCTGTGTGTGTGTCCAGTTGTGAGACTCTGTACTATTCTCATCTGGAGAAAAAGCAACTTCTTTTCTGAATGGTGATATTTGTCTGTAAATATAAGGATGCTTCTTTTGTAGTTAGCAAAATGTTACTTTAGCCTAGGGATGTGTCTATCTTGTGGAGTTGTCTAAGATCTATGACATCTTCAGAGAATTTCATATATGAGTGCTGTATTTTCATCATATCTACCCTTCATTCTCTCCTCTCTAACTCCTTCTGTGTCCACCCACTTCCATTCATGACCCCTTCTTCTACAATTATCTATCACCCTATCTATCTCTCTATCTATCATCTATCTATCTATCTATCTATCTATCTATCTATCTATCTATCTATGTTGAAATTTCCTCCACTAAAGAAATTAGCCCATTACATTATAATTTAGCTTTGGGCAAGTTCTTAGGCTATGGCAGATGACAGCCAGATTGTTTGCCAATATCCAGTTGCTATTTATTTACTTGTCTCCATCTCTCTCTGGAATGTCTTGAGAGCAGCCTCTATTAGAATGGCTCACTAAGGTCTGCTTGCAGCATCCAACTGATTTTCTAGTCCAGACTTCCAAAGTCGTCCAAACTCCTTAAAAAAACCAGTATGGTCAGATTCTTCACAGCAACATCCCACTCTCTGTTAGTTACTCTGTTCTGTATTAGTTACTTTTCTGTTGCTGTGATCAAACATTGAGACCAAGGAAACTTATGGAAGGAAGAGTTTATTTGGCTTATGGTTCCAAAGAGATAAGAGTTCACACATGGCTGCAGAGGTGTCCAGAACAGAAAGCTGAGGGCAGGCACAGGAAGCAGAAAGGGAGAAATTGGAAATGGGATGGGGCTATGAACTCTCAAAGCCTGCCTGCAGTGATGTGCTTCCTGGAGCAAGTACTTCCTAAACCTCCATAAACAGTACCATCAATGGGGGCCAAGTATCCAAACACTTAAGCCTATAGGGGATACCTCATTTGAAGCTTACCTCTCCTCTGTTTCTCCACCTTCCTAATAGTCACCAAATAGCTAAGGCAATGCTTCACAGAAAGCAATGGAAGAGATATCATAATATCTGAAATATCACAAATTATATTACAGAGCCATAGTTAGCAAAATCAGCCTGGTACCACCAGAAAAGTAGATCTATAGACCAAATAGTAGAGGCTCTGGAAGTAAACCAACACAGTTATAGCACTAGAGAAAAGACAGCCTCTTTGACAACTGGTGGTAAGAAAAACAGGATTTCCACATGAGGGAGGAAGGAAGCAATCTTAAAGGAAATGGGAAACAGAGTAACAAATACATGGAATAAGAAAGCAAACCCATCACTAACTGGGGGAAAAATGGAAGCAGTGGAAGGGGAAGAAGGAGGGATGCAGCAGGGGAAGGGTGCAGATGAAAGCAGTCTAATGGCACATGTGGAACCTGCTACTTAGCTTGCCAGCCTAAAAAATAAAATTTAAAAAGTGAATTAAATAAAATTATAGGGGCTGGAGGGATGGCTCGGTAGTTAAGAACACTGGCTGCTTTGGCAAAGAACCCCCCCCCCAGGTTCAGTTCCCAAGCACACACATGGCAGCTATCAGCTATCTGTAACTCAAGTTCCACGGGAAACAATGCTCTCTTCTGGCCTCTGTGGGCATTGCATGCACAGGTGTATTTACACACATGGAGACAAAACACACACACATTTTTTAAAGATCATTAAAAAATGTTTTAAAAGAATTGTATATTCAAGTGACAATGGAATTACTGGGTTAAGTGTTTAAAAATATTCCATTTATCTTTTCATCTTGTCAAATTTCTTTCTAAAAGGTTATAGCAATTTAAAATATTTATCTGCCACTCTACACACAACTATAAATGTTCCTAATGCTCACCATGCTGGGTTCTGGTAATATGAGTTGAATAAGATCCATGCTAAGTGTGTGTTCTAGAAGTTTTCAGTCTTATCTTGGAATAGAGATAAGTACTTCGAAGCATGAAGAGGCTTCCAGAGTCCTATGAACAAGATGCATTGGGTTATTGAAACATCCGCATCCTTACCTGACACAGAATCTGATGCCCAATTTTCAGTCAACAAACACATGTTATAAGAAGGGGAGAGGGAACAGTGAAAAGAATACTTCATCACTCTAGGGAGCGACTTGTTCAGAAAATGTTTCTGGGGCTGGAGAGATGGCTCAGTGGTTAAGAGCACTGACTGCTCTTAACAGGTTCAATCCCCAGCACCCACATGGCAGCTAAGAACCATCTTTAAACTGGGTGTGGTGGGTGCATGCCTTTAATCCCAGCACTCAGGGAGGCAGAGGCAGGCAGATCTCTGTGAGTTCAAGTCCAGCCTGGTCTACAGAGTGAGTTTCAGGCCAGCTGGGGCTATAGGGAGACCCTGCCACAAAGAAAGTGTTTTCTTAAAAGAACCTATGATTGCTAATGATCATCTCACTTATTCCTATATGTTCACTTAACAAGTGCTTGTTGGCATTGCTCCTGGCCTGCACTAAGTGCTGAGGACACAGTAGCTACTGTCCTTGTGGAATTGCTACCTAGCAATGAAGAGGGGTAATAAACTAGTCATTGAGTAGTGGAGGACCTAGGACAGTATAAGAGCATACAGCAGGAGGGAGTCACTTAGTGTGGGGTCAGTGATGACTTCCCACAAGGAGTGACAGTTAAGGCACGACTTGACGGATGAATAAAAGTTAGCTGGAAAAACTGGGAATGAAGAGGGAAAGTGAAAAATGATTCCAGGCAGAGCCCACGGTGCCATCCAGCTGTATGCAAATGTCTGACGTGCTTCGAAGACTGTTCGCTTAGGTTCCTTCACACACTCAGTCTCAGCTGTGTGCTTTCCACAGTTCTTGGCTTTCTAAGCCTTTTCTTTTATGAAGAACACAAAGGTAACCCTCCCCCTAGATCAAATCCATATTCAAATGTGAGGGGTCCTAATAGAAAACGTTTAATTGTGTGGCTTTTGAAATTGCCTCATTAGACCAGCAATGTCAAATGCTTTCTGTACTTGAGGAAGCCAAGCTACAAAACCATGGGAGGGTGTGCAAAGAGCTCAAGGCAGATCTGAGTGGCCACCCAGGCCCTGCCCCCCTCCTGGCTGAAAGGCTTGTGGGAAACGGGCTCATTTATCCTGGCTTTGCTCTCTGAATCTGTAAAATCGTGTCCCAAAGACTCCCAGGATGCTGTATGAGTAACCGAGATGATAAATGTGAAGTCCTTAACACTGAGGAGCGCTTTGCAACTCATTTCTTTCCTCATCCCCAAGTCTTTGTGTGTAAGGTGTGAGAACACCCATCATAACAGACTGGATGGCTTTTCTGGACATTGCTTCTTCTTGGCTGTGCCTTTTTAACATCATCTGATCATCCAGTTCTTCCTCAAGCATGAATTAAGCATCTACTATGTCTAGGCAGTTCTATCATGACTGTCCCTAGCAAGCTTCATCCACCTCTAAATAGTGACTGCTTCTAATGGCATGGGCTCAGAAATTAGGGAGCTAAGTATTCTGTACGTAAAGTAAATGTAAGCATCTCTGAGGACCATAAAGTCTTCTCTGTCACAATGAGAATTAGTGTGTGTGTGTGTGTGTATGTGTGTGTGTGTGTGTGTGTGTGTGTGTGATGTGTTTGGGGGGGCGCACACCCATGTGTGTATGTAGAGGCCAGAGCAAAGCATCATATATCCTGCTCTCTCGCTGACCTGGGGCTTGGCTGGTGACCAGCAAGACCTAATGGTCCTCTCGTTTCCACCCTTGCCCACAGCACTGGGCTGACAGGTGGGTGCGGGATCACGCCTGTGCTTATGCAGCATGCACTCTGACCCACTGACTCATCTTCCCAGCCTGAAAACTCAGCTTTGGGATTGCCCTCTTAGGGCACCATCCTCCAGGCTTCAGGGTTCTCACTTGCTCTCTGAGTTACCAGCGAGCGTGCCCAGTGAAAGCATGATGCTTTGTTCTCTGCATAGATGGTGGGGCCATGCAGGGAACACCCAGTACACAAAAGAATGCACAGGCTCGCCAGGCAGCATTACCCTCTAAAGAAAGACCTGCAGGCAGATGTTAGAAACTGGTTTGCCAGCTAAGGGGCTGTAAAACCCGCTCCTAGAGAGTCCTAGGTAGGGAGACACTGTCCCAGGCTGGTTACATACCATCACCACTCAACACAACATGGGCTGATGTCCCGCTCAAGGCCTGGGCCCAGTCCCTTGTGAGTCATGCTGCCTTCCGCCTTTGGGGGAGATTGTGGGGCATGTCTCTACAGCATTACATCATCTCCTGAAGGCAAGGAATGATAGTGAGTTTTTGCTGGCTAAG
Source organism: Rhizomys pruinosus (assembly GCA_009823505.1). Classification (NCBI taxonomy): domain Eukaryota; kingdom Metazoa; phylum Chordata; class Mammalia; order Rodentia; family Spalacidae; genus Rhizomys; species Rhizomys pruinosus. The sequence goes on along the minus strand of VZQC01010618.1, from coordinate 1,192,305 downwards.
TCCTCAGGGCAGGACTTGGTGTTCTTGATATAGAACATCTGGCTTAGGAGGCACTGTTGGGAAAGAATGAAAGATTTTTCTGGGAGCCTAATTGGCTCACTGAGCAAAGACTAGGAGGCATTTCATGAAATAGTGGGAAGAATGGGCCGCATAAAGAAGACAGGAGCCTGCTCCTCAGGAGTGACTGCCTGCCCACGGAAATGAGCCACAGGCCTCCCTTCTCCTTAGGCAGGGGGACAGACAGGGAGGCTTAGAGGACATGTATGTTTATTTGTTTGACTCCATGGGTAGACAGACTGATAGAGCTGTAGATAGGCAAGCATACTCCATTTTATTGCTCTTTACTTTATTGCAGTTTGAAGATACTGTGTTCTTTACAAATTGAATGGCTGCGGCTACCCCACATAAAGCACATTTATCCGTGGCACTTTCCCAAAACTATGTGCTCTCTTGTGTCTCCGTGTCACATTTTGATAATTCTCACCATCTTTCACAAAGTTGTGTTATTATTATAGCTGTGATCAGGGATCTTCAATGTTTCTATTGTTTTTTGAGGCATCATGAACCATGCCACATTATACAGCAAGCTTAATTCATAAATGTATGTATTCTGACTGCCCTGCTGACTGGCTCTCTCTCTCTCTCTCTCTCTCTCTCCCCTTTCCCCTTGGGACTCTATTTTCTGACATCCAATGGTACTGATATTAGTTCATTTGATATCCCTAAATGGCCTCTAAGTGTTCAAGTCAAAGAAAAAGCCACATATCTCTCACTTTAAATCAAAAGCTAGAGGGAGATGAAGAGATGGCTCAGCAGTTAAGAGCACATACTGCCCTTGATCGAGAACTGAGTTTGGTTCCCAGCACCCATAGCAGGTGGCTCATAACCACCTGAAACTCTAGTTCCAGGGGATTTGATGCCCTCTTCTGGACTCTGTGAGCACCTGCACCCATGTGCACATACTCTAACCCTACACACAGCCACACAGACATATACACATAACTTAAAAATAATAAAATAAATCCTTTTATGTTACAAATTTTTACTCTTCGTAAAAACATTAAAAGTTGAGGCCACAAACTAGGGCTTTTGCACTGGGCAGCCAAGTTGCAAATTCAGATGAAAAAATGTTGAAGGGAATTAAAAGTACTGCTCCACTTTTATATGATTATAAGAAAGAAAAACAGCCTCTGTGGTGACAGGGAGAAAGTTTCAGCGTCTGGCCAGAAAGATCAAAGCAGCCATACAAGGTTCCCTTAAGCCAAAGCCTAATCCCAAGCAAGATCCTAATTCCTTGGTTCTACAAAAGATGACAGACGCAAGCTGCAGAAGGAGAGCCCATGGCTAGGAGAGGTTGGTTTCTGGTATTTGAAGAGAGAAGCTATCTTTGTCACTTAAAAATGAAAGGTGAAGAAGCAACTTCTGGTGTGGAGATGCTAAGTTATCTGAAAGCTCTAGTTAAGGAAACTGATAGAAGTGGCTACACACATCAGACAAAACAGCTTTATACTGGAGGGAGATGCCACCCAGAGCTTTCAAAGCTGGAGAGGAATCAAAGCCTAGCTTCAAAGCCTCTAAGGACAGGCTTCCTCTTCAGTTAAGGGTTAATGCAGCTGGAAACCTGAGTTGAGACCAAAGTTCAGGTACCATTTCAATAATCTTAGAGCCCTTAAAATCAGGTTAAATCAACTTTGTCCATGTTTTATAAATGGAACGAAAGGGGTAGATTGCAGCACATCTGTTTATAACATGGTTTGCTGAAAAACTTCAGCCCACTGTTGAGATCTACTGCTCAGAAAAGATTCCTTTGAAAACAGGGCTGCTTTCTGATGGTGTATCTTGTGACCCAAGAGCTCCAATGGACAAGTTCAGGGAGATTCAGCTTGCTTCCCTCCCTGTTCATACAGCATCTACTCTGTGACCCAAGGCAAGAAGGTATTTCAAAGTTGAATCTTATTCAATAAATGTGTTTTGTGGAGTGGCTGTAGTGGCTTTATCCAAACACTCAGGAAGCAGAAGAACATGGAGATTTCTGTGAGTACCAGGGTAGCCTGGTCTAGCTAAGACTGCACAAACAAAAAACAAAATAAAAAGGAAAATAAATACATTTCATAAGGCTACATCTTTTTTTCAATTCTTTTTTTAAATTTGTTTATTTTTAAGGGATTCTACAATATAATAACACAGTTGTTTTCAGATAACATTGATGTTACTCAGTTTGCCATACAATTAGGTAATTGGTGCATTTTGCAAGTATCTATGTCCAAATTTTGAACAACCCAAGGTTCCCATAGTCCAGTTGGAGAAGCGTGTATGCACAGGCATGTTGATCAATTAGGAGTCCAGACTATATTGCTGTAGTCTCATGATTAACCTCTATCTCTCCACAGCCCTTACAATCTACCACACCTCCTCTTCCGCAATTTGTTCCCTAAGCTTTGGGAAAGGGGCACAAGTGGGTGAGAAGAAAACAGTCTACTTTCTTTGGAGTTGTCATTTTGGACTCTAGTCTGTTCAGGTTGTTTCCCTTCATGGGTTGACAGCTTTTCCAGTGATACCTTTTTAGTCATACTAACAAAGCACAAGCAATTGGATGTACAGGCATTTAAGCAGTACTAATTATTATGTCAAGCTAAGCTGTGAGCATAGACACAGATGCTTGGATGGTATGCTAATCCACAAACTGTGGTTTCTCTATAAAGGGTGACAAGTTCTTATTGTGGCTTATAACATCTCCTAACCACTAGAGGACATAAGCTTGTGGCATCCGCTGTGAGTTATTCCTCCAAGGAGAGAGCTAATAGCCAAATAGATTTGGGATATATATAGACACTTGGCTGCCACTGTTGCACAGTATCTCCAGGCTGTTGAGGTGTAGCTGATATTGACGGAGGAGTCTTGCTTGTCTCAGGGAGACCAATATTTTGCTGTATTGCTTTAGTGGCCTTTGGTAACGCTCTCTAGCATTTCAGAGGCCAGTTGTACGCTAGCAAGTGACGTCTCATAACATTTTTCATGCTCACACCAGGTCTTCGACAACAGGGACTTACTGCCTTTCTCCTTGCATATATCCCACTTATAGGCAAAAGGCCTTTATAATTTGGGGGGGGGGGTTTGAATCCCCTAGCCAACATCTCCTAGGCAGAATAATTCATTGCTGATGTCAGAGCTTTCCTGTAGTAATATATTTTGCTTAATTACACAACTTATAAACACTTTACTATTGAATTTGGCTCTAGATAGAGAAATATCCTTTCACAGTTCCTATGCCTATCAATCAGTTAATACGTTGTGCCTGTTTTATAGGAAATTACCACTGTAACAATTGGCTCTAGTTTACAGTTAGGGAGTGGTTTCATTACCATCATGTTTTTCTTTTTCCTATAAAGGGGAGAGGTAGGAAGGTTTCTCAGTATCTGGAAGGTAAACTTCATTAGGGCCCATTATAAACAGTTAACCCCAATAGTATTCAGAGAGATGCTCAGTGTCTGTGACTCAGGCAGTCTGAGGTTCCTCTTTCTTTAATGTTCAGATGGGTCAACCTCTCTGCTGGCATTTCCCAGTCCATCCTGCATAGCCATAAGTTGTATGTTTTCAGGCATTTAGATTGGTGATTTTTACCTGTGGGAACATAAAATTCTCCTCCCATTGTTAGTTTCAAGATCTCAAAAATTGAAAATTTATCAATAGGATTGGAACACAGAGTTCTCCATTTGTATCCCAGAAAGGATACTACCCCACCTCCCACCTCCCTCTTTTTGTTTTTTTTTTAAGTTTTTATGTTTTGACCTATAGATGCCTAAGTTGTATTACACATACCAATAAACAGGAGCCAAGGCATAAGCTTTCATTAAATTTACCCAAACTGTTTCTCACTGACTGTATGCTACTTATTTGGGAAGTAAATTAGGATATTTTAAGGCTTAGTGAAATGTTCAGATTAGTTAAATTTGGGTGTAGGTTTTGGTGAAAATGGTAATACATTTAAACTAATTGGGAATATAAAATGTTAATTGTTTTATTTATAATTTGTATTGGGTTAAGGTACACAAATGGTCTCTATATTTTTCTGAATTATACAACATCACATTGTAACACTTTCTTTTACTTGTAGGATAATTTAAAGGCTACATGTTACACAGGTAATGAGTTCTGTAATGGATCACGGCAAACTGAAAACTTTATTGAGAGAATTTGCCATTGTAATGCAGCGAGAGCTTTCATGGTTCATAAACAGAGACCAAATATTAACATTAACTGGAGTTTGGATGGAGTTCATCCCAGCTCTGTTGGATGATATTGAGGAGTTCAAGCCTTCAGTGAAGAAAGCGATTGCAGAGGTGGAAATAGGGAGAAAACCAGCGTTCCAAGTGCATCCTGAACATGCAATCTCATGATAAATGTTAGTGGATGAAGAGACGCTGCTAATGATGAGCAAGGAAAGGAGTTTCCCGAGAGGCTGTCTCCTCCCACTGAAGAAGCTTTGCACGCTGCTGAAATGACAATGCAGGGTCCTAGCTGATAAAACAGCTGCAAGATTTGAAGGGACAGATTCCAATTTTCAAAGATATATGTACAAACACATTTACATACTTAGTATGCTGCTATAACACACAGGAGTGGGTTGGGGTGTGTAAGCATGGTAGCTCTCAGGAAGACCAGATCATATCTAACCATTTTTCAAATCGACACCCTTATTCCTCTCTAAGACCTTTTCTGGGTCTTCTCTCAGATTTCTGTACTGGATAAATCTCTCTCTTTGTGCTCCCACTTCAAATCGTCATACAACTTTTATCCCAGCTACATCTCTGACTCTCCATAGAATTTTGGTCAGGTATTGTGTCTTAGTCTCTGTAACCAAGCAGCTAACATAGTTTCTGGTACACAATAAGGGATGCAAACTTATTGCTAGTCTACCAATGTGCATAAGTTTTTCATTTCTACACATTCAAATGGAAGTATGTTTTATGTTAGACATGTAGAGATACATAAATTGCATATGAAAAATCAATACAGCTAAAGGCATGTAGTTCACTTCACAGTAGCGTTTTCAAATTTACCAAAGTATTGAGTTGCATTGTGGCATTTTCACTCACACTTTGTTCTTGGTCCTGCTCCCTCCCTCCACTCCCCATCCCCATCTCCTCCCCTATCCCCATCCCCTCCCCCACCCCCATCTCCCCCCTATCCCCATCTCCTCCCCTATCCCCATCTCCCCCCTATCCCCATCTCCTCCCCTATCCCCGTCTCCTCCCCTAATCCCCACTCGTTGTTCCCCCACTCCCCATCCTCCCACCCTATCCTAAAGTCTCCTCATGCCCCAAATCACTCCCCCCCCATACCCCATCTCCCCGCTCCCCCCATCCCCATCTCCTATGCCTCCACTATCCTCCCCATCTCCTCCCCCCCCATCCCCATCTTCCCCCCCCATCCCCATCCTCCCCCCTATCCCACAATCTCCTCCCACGATTAAACCGCATCCCAGCCAGTCGATCATCATCCCCCATCCACCATCGTCGCGCTCCCTCTCCCCAGTCCCCATCTCCCCCTCACCCCATCCCCATCGCCTCCCCCCCTATCCCATCCCCATCTCCTTCCTCTCCCACTCCTTATCCCCATCTCCGCGTCACCCACATCCCCCATCGCCCCCTCCCCCCATACCCATCTCGCCCCCATCCCCATCTCCTCGCCCCATACCCATCTTCCCCCCCTATACACTATCTCCTCCCTATCCCCTCTCTCCTCTCCAGATCCCCACTCTCCCCCCTATCCACCATCTCCTCCCCGATCCCCGTCTCCTCCCCGTTCCCCAATCTCCCCCATCCCATCTCCTCCCTATCCTCAATCTCCCTTCCCCATCCCCCATCCCCATCTCCTCCCCTATCCCCATCTCCCCCCTATCCCTCTCCTAGTCCCTCCCCCCCATCCCCATCTCTCCCTCAATCCCCATCTCCCCCCCATCATCTCCCCCCATCTCCTCCCCCATCCCCCCATCCCTCCCCCCGATCCACTCCCCATCCCCATCTCCTCCCCTTAACATCCCCAGTCGCCTCCCTATACCCCATCGTCCGCCCTATCCCAACATCGTCCCCATTCTCTCATCCATGCCTCCCCCCACATACCCCCCCCCATCTCACTCCCTCTCCTCTCCTCCCCCATCCCCATCTCCCCCATCCCCAAGCTCCACCCCCTATCCCGATCCTTCCCCGATCCCCCTCTCCTCGTCTCCTCCCCTATTCGCCCGATCTCCCCCCATCGCCCATCTTCCCCGCCAGCCCCATCTCCATCCCCCCAATCCCCATCTCCTCCCCTATCCCCATCTCCTCCCCTATCCCCATCTCCTCTCTGGCTGCTCTTTTCCTTCTCCCAGCCCTTTCTGCTGGCATGTCACAAGCTTTCCATCATACTCTTCCACCTTAAGATCTCTTTCCCCTCTCTCATGGTCCCCTTTTTTCTTTCATAAGCTTGCCCTATATATGAATATATATGAATATATATAATCTAGGATCCACATGTGGGATATCATGAGGCATTTGTCCTTCTGAGTCTGGCATAGTTCACATGTCATAACTTCCAACTCATCCATTTTCCTACAAATGTAAAGATGTATACATATTGAGTCAATGTTCCTCAAGTAGACATAACTCTTTGGGATGTGTGTTGTGTTTTATTTGTTTTTATATTCTCCAACCAATTCAAATGTGCAGCTATCAGACTCTAAACTACTGACTTAAGAGAAAGAAGGTGTAGAAAGAAGTCTAAAACTTTATGTAGATTTTTTTCATTTTATGGTTAGTGATTTTTGTTTTCCCCCAACATCAGCCTACATCAAACTTACAAAGATTTTCTCTGAAGAATCTTTCTGGAAGTTCAATGAGTTAGCATTATATTTAGGTCTATGATCTATTTCAATTAATTACAGGGGTTGGTGTGAGGTAGAGGCAAGGATCATTTCTATCCATAGCACAATTACTAACCAACCAACTAACTAAAACGTTTCAATAAGTTTTGACAAATTCACATACCTATGTTAACTGAGACATAGAACATTTCCATGGCTGGCCAAAGTTTTCCTATTTTCTTTTAGAGTCAATCTCCTGACCCCTGAGGCAACAGCTGATCTGCTCTCTGCATGCTAGTTGAGCCCCTCTACATGGAATCACACACCACTCTTGACACAATGTGGTTTAGATTCATTTACAATATAGTGTTAAGAGCAATTCATTTCTTTTCATTGCTGAGTAGTATTCTATTGTGTGGTGTTGTGTAACTTTTTTGGGTATGTGAGCAAACATCTATGCCCTCCAGATAGTGCACTGATGATGAGGAAAGAGAATATGTTGTTTGGTCATATTCACCCTATGCTCATAGTAGTATTAAATAAGAACAAGGCACAGAGCCATCTCACTGCTGTATCAGTTATTGCCATAATAATACTACGTATGAAGAAGGAAAAATAGATATTTATTAGAAAATAAAGGAGAAAGAAAAAGTGTAGAAGTTTAATGATTTTAGTTTTATGTTTTTATTTATATCTATTTTGAGGTAGTTTCTGTATATTATATGAACATACATATTCCCTACAATTTGTCATCTAGTTCTTGTATATCAATGTATTAAAAGTATTCACTTCCAACTGAATTTTCTAAACATGTCTTCAAAAGACATTTGACCACATATGTTTGTATCTATTTCTGGATTTATTACTATTTTATCCATTAATCTGTATGTCTGTGGTACATTGCCACAGTGGTATATTGCCTTGATTATAGTAGCTTTATAATGGTATCTGAAGTCAATCCTAAATAAGTCGTTCTTTTACAAATATGGCTATTCTGTCTCAATGCACTTTAGAACCAGTTTGTATTTTATTTGAGATTGCACTAGTGTTATGAGCCAGTTTCATAAAAATTAATAGCTGCAGGCTGTAGAAATGGCTCAGCAGTTAAAAATGGCTGCTTTCTTTCCAGAGCACCTGAGTTTCTGTTCCAGCATTAATATCAGGCAACACACAACTACTTTAACTCCCACATAACTACTTGTACCTCCAGCTCAAGGAGATCTGATGCCCTCTTCTGGCCTTCATTGAAACTAACATGCACATGCACACATGTATACACATATGCGTACACACACACAGATATAAATTAAAGAATGAAGCCTGGTGTGGTGGTGCAGCCTTTAATCCTAGCACTTGGGAGGTGGAGGCAGGCAGATCTCTGTGAGTTCAAGGCCAGCCTGGTCTACAAAGTAAGTTCCAGGCCAGCTGGGGCTACAGGGAGACCCTATCTCAAAAAGACCAAAAAATAATAATAATAAATTAAAGAATGAAATAACTCTTTAGTATCCTCACATATTTAAAAAGAAAAGAACTGATGCCTAACCAAAATTATGCCTCCCTGTCCATGAGCCTGCTGTGTTTCGCCATTTAATTATGTCTTCTTTGTTTTCCTTCTGTAATACTTGGTAGTTATTGAGTATAGAGTCTTTCTTATGCTTCATTAAAATTGTTCTTAAACACTTTCTGTTTCTCAAGAATTTCGTTTCATTTTGTGTGCAGTTACAATGCAATTAACTTTTAAAAGTATTTATTTTGACAGTTTTAAATTCACATGCAAATGTAAGAAATAAAGCCATGTTAGACTCATGTTTCTCTTAATAGTAACAAGCTTGGCATTGCAGCACAGCCAATATATTGATGGTGATACCATCAGAACAAAACACAGCCATACTAAGTGCCCTCTGTCCCCACCTGCTCTGCAAGCCCTGGTAACCATTAATCTCTTCTCCATTTCTTTTGTGTTTTGTTTTGTTTTAATTTTTTATTACTTATTATGTTTATGTGTATGAGTGTACTGTCTGCATGTAGGTTTGTGCACCCGTGTTGTGCAGTGCCACAGAGGTCAGAAGAGGGCGTCGGATTCCCCTGGAACTGGAGTTAAAGATGGTTCTTAGCCGCCATGTGGGTGCTGGGAATCGAACCCGGGTCTTCTGCAAGAGCAGTCAACGCTCTTAACCGCTGAGCCATCTCTCCAGTCCCTCTTCTCCATTTCTATAGTGGGTTAATTTAAAGTGGGATAACAAAGTATGTAAGCTTTGGAGGTTGGGTGGTGTGTAGGCAATGTAATGCTTGTCGCGTGTTCATCCAGAGTTGTGTGGAACTCGAGGGTAGTTGGTTTGGTTCCTTCGAAATGCTGAGAGCTCCATGAGGTAGGGCTAGCTTTCCTTAGCATCCGCTCGAGACCCTTGCAGATAAAAAAAAAAAAAAAAAAAAAAAAAAAAAACTTAATTTTGAAAAGACCTAATATCAATTTTCCTTGTGTATGTAGCGATTTTTGGGTCAAGTGTAGGAATTTTTTTTACCTAGACTCATGGATTCTCAGGACTCACATGGATCCTGTTAGTTTGAATTTTAGTAATCTGTGACTTTAGTCTACAACCTAGTTTGTGTTAACTTCTGTGTACATTGGAGGTTTACTTATTTATTGTTGATAGATACCCCACTACTTCAGCACTATTTATTGGAAAGGTGTCTCGTGGAACCAGGCATAGTAGTTCACACCTGTAATCCCAGCACTGGGATGCTGAGGCAGAAGGATTACAAATTTGAGGCCAGCCTGCACTATGTAGCAAGAACTTATCCCAAAAGGAACAAAGATGAGGGAACAAGAAAAATACAAATAAGAAAGAAAAAGGAAAAATGCTTCTTTTATCGAAGTGATTTTTCACCTTTTCAACATCTACGTTTTGGGGTAGTGTGGGGGCTACTTTACGGTTTATGCTTTGTCCCATTGTTCCGTGTGTTCCTCCCTCCACCAATACCACACAGCCTTGATTGCTGTAACTATTCATTAAGTCTTACAGTAGACTGAGTCCTCCCACTTTATTCTTTTCCAAAAACTTTTTAGCTCTTCTAGTTCTTTTGATTTTCAAAGCTTTTATCTATATCTTTAAAGGTTTATCCTGGAGACAGATGTGCTATTGCATGTCTTTAATCCAATCCGCAGCACTCAAAGGCAGAGGCAGGCAGATCTCTGTGAGACCTAGGCCAGCCTGGTCTATATGGCCCATAGTCATATGCTAGTTGGGGCTACATGATTATCCTGTCTCAAAAAAAAAAAATACAAACCTCACCCTGGCATTTTGCTAGGAAGTACATTTTAGGAGAATTGAGAATTGATGTCTTTATTATGCTGAATCTTCCAGCCTATTATCATGGCCTGTGTCTATTATCATGGCCTGTGTCTATTATCATCATGGCCTGTGTCTATTTACTGGTGTTTCTTTTATCAGCATTGTGTAGTCTTCAGCATGCCATTAATGTTTGTGTTTCTAACATTTATTATTATTGTTTTTATTATTATTGTTGTTGTTATTGTGTTTATGACATGATATGGATGTGTGAGTAGGGCATGCGTGTGCCACAGCAAGTGTGTGGAGAGGACAGAGGACAACTTCCAGGACTCAGCTCTCTCCCTCCACCTTGTTGAAACAGGGTCTCTGTTGCCTCGGCTACTCTGCATGCTCCAAGCCAGCTGGTCCACAAGCTCTAGAAATTCTCCTGTCTCCGCCTCCAGTCTTGCTGCGGGAGTGCTGGAATTATGGACAAAAGCCACCACATCTGCCTTTTTGTGGGTTCTGAAGCTCAAACTCAGGTCATCATCAGGCCTGTGGAGCGAGCACATTTACATAGTGCTGCTTCTTGCCTTCTATCCATGCTGCTTAGGTTTACATCTAAGTATCTGACTTTGGGAGAAATCATAAATGGCATTGTATCACAAATTTGATTATCTTTTTGTTTATTGATAGCATATCAAAATACAATTCCTTGTTGTATGTTTATCTTGTGTCTTGTGACTTTGTTGAACACAATTATTATGTGTAAGGGGTCTTTTGTAAATTCCTTGACATTTTCCACTAAACAATCTTGTCATTAGCAAAAAGGGATCATTTTATTTCTACCCTGCTTGCCTTAAATTTCTTCTTCTTGCCTGATCTCATTGGCTACAACTTCTAGCAACATGTACAATATGCTTGCTTTGCTTTTGAGCTTAAGCAGAAGGTATTTCAATATGAGTATAATTAGTGTTAACTGTAGAGCTTTTGTGGAATTAGAACTCTATATTAGTTATTGTCGGTTTTAGAAAGTGACTCCCCATTCCTCTCCTCAGAGTTTTTGTGGTATTGAATTTTGTCAAATTTCTCTCTCTCTCTCTCTCTCTCTCTCTCTCTCTCTCTCTCTCTCCATTTCTGCACACACGTGTGCAGGTCAGAGGTTGATACTGGGTGTCTTCTTCTACCTCTCTCCACATTATTATTTTGTATTGCTATTCTTTGACAATGTCATAACTGTGCACAACGCATCTTAACCCTATCCATCCCACTCCCTCTCTCCAACCAATTCCCCTGCCCTCCTCTCCAGTTGATCTCCCTTCTAGTTTCAAGTCTGTTTTTTTCTAATAAGTCACTGAGTCCACTCGTGCTGCCCATGTGCACATGGCTGAGGGGTCATCCTCTGGGGCCTGGGCCACCAGCCAGCAGCCACCCCTCAGAGCAAAGACACTCACCTTCCTGTAGCAGCCATCAACTGCCCATATCCTCAGCCAGGAGCAGGGCCTTGGGAGCCTTTCCACCTTGGTTTTTTGAGACAGGATCTCTCATTGAACTGGGCTTTGATCGCTTCAGCAAGTCCCTAGGCTCCACCTGCCTTCACTTCCCTTGCAGCCTCTCCCACACTTTGAGGCAAATCTCAATTCATTGCCCAGACTAGCCTCAAATCTTCTTTCCCCCTGCCTCAGCCTCCCAAGTGCTGAGACTACAGCCATGAACTGGCACACTCCCAAGACTTTCTTTCTCTCTCTCTTTCTCTTTCTTTCTCTTTCTTTCTTTCTTTCTTCCTTCCTTTCTTTCTTTCTTTCTCTTTCTTTCTTTCTTTCTTCCTTCCTTCCTTCCTTCCTTCCTTTCTTTTTTTCTTTCTTTCTTTCTTTCTTTCTCTTTTGCTCTCTCTCATTTTTAAAGTCTTGGTAGTAGCAGCTTCACAGAACGAATTAATCATCCCTTCCATTCTAGAAAAATATAGTGTAGAATAGATATTAATTCTATCTTAAGTGTTTAGTCAAATATCTCAATGATATGATCTAAGTCTGGGAGTTGCCTCTTGCTTGGGAACTTATAAATTATTAATTCAATTTCTTAGGAGTTGTAATTATATTTAAGTCATGACTCCTACATAAGATGAATGTAGCGATCTGTGTTCCTTGAGAAAGTTTTGTCTAAGTTTTCAAATTTGTGAAGAATTGTTTGTACTAGTCCTTCATTATCTTTTTGATGCCTGCAGGGTCTATAGTCATACCGTTTCACTCTTAATATGGGTACTACTTTTGCGATGGGAGCTTAGATTATTTATTTGAAATCTCTCATTTACAATGAATGGATTTAGATCTACAAACTTCATTCATTGCTGCTTCATTTGTATCTCACAAATTTTGTTTTAATGAACTTTCATTTTAATTCAGCTGTGTGTGTGTGTGTGTGTGTGTGTTGTGTGTTTCATGACACTTCCTGTTTGACCCATGGGTTATTTAAGAGTGTTGTTTAATTCCCAAGTGTTAAAGGTTTTCCTGATTCTATTACTGATTTCTAATTTGATCCTTCTTTGGTCTCTGTTCATGCTTTTAATGGTTTAAACTCTTTTCAATTTGTTGAGTTTTGCTTTGTTCCTAAAATACGACATCCCAATGTCTTAATGTTGAGACTTGAAAAACAATGTGTATTCTGCTGTGGTGTGGCTACATTCTGTAACTGTCAATTAGATCCTATTGTTTGAAAATATTGAGGGTATTTTTATATCCTTGCTAATACTCTGTCTAGTTGTTTTGTCACTTACAGAGAGGTATGAAGTCTCCATCTGTAACTACAAACTTGCTTATTTCTTCTTTGTATTCCATTGGATTTGGGCTCACATATTTTGTGGTTTGTTGTTTGTGAATAAGGACTTCAGTTTTCTCTGTCTTCTTGATGAATTTGTACATTTTTATTTGATCAGGATTTGTATAATATGCTTTATTTTATTCTTTTATTTGCCATTTGCCTATGTTATTTTTGAAGTGAGATTTTTATGGCCAGAATCCATTTGGGTCATATTTATTTTTAATTCTTTATTTATTATTTTTATTTTATGTGTATGGGTGTATTGCTTGCATGTGTGTAAGTGCACCCATGTCATGCAATACCCATAAAGATCAGAATAGGGTCTTGGATTCCCCTAGAACTGGAATTATGGATGATTGTTGGCCACCGTGTGGGTGCTAGGAATTGAACCTGGGTCCTCTGAAAGAGCAGCCAGTGCTCTTAACCACTGAACTATCTTTCCAGCCCCTGAGTCACATTTTAAAACTCACGATACAAGAATATATACCTAAGACAATTAACAGTATTGGTGCTTCTACCTTTTAACACAGCACAGAGCTACCTGACTGCAGAACCACTGATGACCCTGGAGCACAGGACCAGTGCATCAACTTCATTGTACCACATATCTCAAAACCCTCTGGATTCCTCTCCTAATAAGAAATACCTTTCCATGGATGTTCTGAGATTCTTGTAAAATATCTTTGATGTAGGAAGAAAAATTCTCAGTGTTAGACTTTGGAAATTGTGGAAAAGGCTAAAAAGTTGAACGTATTCTCAGTTGTGTTGACTATTCTTACATTATATATAAAAGTAAGGTCTTAGGGAGGGTGAGTTGGCTCAGCCGTTGAGTGCTTGCTGCTCTTACAGAGGATCAGAGTTCGGTTTCCAGCACGCACACTAAGTAGCTCACATCTGCCTAGAACTCCAGCTCCAGGCAATCCAGTGCCCTCTTCTGGCCTCTATGGGTGCATACACACACATACAAACACACACATTAAAAAACCTTAATCTTGGGTTGGAGAGATGGCCTAGCAGTTAAGAGCACCAACTGCTCTTGCAGAGGACCAGGGTTCGATCCCCAGCACCCACATGGCAGCTGAGAACCGTCTGTAACTCTGATTCCAGGAGAACTCCAGTTCCAGGGGAATCCGAGACCCTCTTCTGACCTCCGTGGCATTGCTCGACATGGGTGCACAGACCTACATGCAGACAGTACATTCATACACATAAAAAAAAAAACTTAATCTTTGTGAGTTCAAGGCCAGCCTGGTCTACAGAGTGAGTTCCAGGTCAGCTGGGGCTACAGGGAGACCCTGTCTCAAAAAGACCAAAAAAAAAAAATAATAATAATGCCTTAAAAGTGTGGTCTTTTAGGGCATCTTCACATAAATCATCCTTGAATAATGAAGTTGCTCTCCGTGTGGCTTCCCTTCCTCTCAACATCCTGTCTCACTTGCTCCTCCTGCAGCCACCGTGTCCCTCGAACCCTCAGTCTTTGCCTTTGGTCCCTGGGTATGGGTCTTCCCATAGCCTCTTCTTGATGTGATATTTTCCGTGCTTTCAGCATGGCATGTAAGTCACAGCTATTTTTCTCCCGCCCCCTTTTTTAGGGCATAGAGACTAGTCCAGAGGGTAGACCAAGATCGTTAAGGACACAAGTCGTTTCTTTCTGTATAGAAGTATATTGTCATTTTCCTGGTTTTCCTTTTCAAACTTCCACTCAAAAATGTATAGTCTCCTGTGCAAATAGCAGTTCGTCAACCATTTTTGCTTCCTGTCTGAATTTTGATTCTGTACTCCAACCTCTTCAGACAGGTGTCATCTTGGAAAGATCCAGCTCCACGCTCTTTTCGCCTCTTCCCAACTCCCATGGAGTTTCCCTTGATGCAGAAGTGAGAGGTGATAAGAGCCCTGGTTCACTTCACTCTGTCGTCTGTGTTAAACTTTGGCTCATCCTGTGTTCTTTGGCAAGTTTTGTTGAGCCACACTAGACTTGCATTAGAATGTCACATAAATCTACACAGTGGTCAAGTAACAATTCAATCTCCCATATCCTAAAAAGGAGTTTAATTATCAAGAGGGGAATGAATAACAAGGCATGACATTTACTCCTCTGCTTGGAGTTGCTGCAAAAAAGAGATGTTTAAGAGACCCAGTGTGAACCCCAAAAGAGACCTCGGGAAGCCAGGGCTCTCGGATTTATAGCCTGGGGTTGGAAATTTTGGTCTGAAGTGTTCCATTTTGCTATTCCACCCACAGACAGTAAACTCCAAAGTACTGGACAGATTCTTAAAATTCCAACTCTACTGAAGCCCTGCCTGAAATGGAGTTGCCCAGAGGCTGCAGAGGCGGGACAGGCAGGAATAGCCTCTGCGTATGGCTTGTAGTCTGAAGCAGCATCTAGTTCTTACCTCTGCCACCCTGACAACCCCCAGCTCTATGACCCTTCCCACATTCCCAGTCTCCTCACCGAATGTTGAACCACAGGACATTGAGCCCTTTTCTTCTGGACTTCCACACCACGACCTGGTTTCCCTGCACTTCCTCCGATGTTGGCCTCTGACCTTGACACACTACCTTGAAACTATCACAGGTGCTGGGCTCTCCCCACGTTCTGTGTGAAGAAGCAATCCTAAACTTGTGTCTAACACACCTCCTAGGAATACTGGAAATCTCAAAGAAGCTAAAGGAACATCTTTAGTGGTGAAGGCAGAAGTAATTAGCGTACCAGAGATAGTGGTGGCCAGGAAGGAGGAACAAGAGCTAGCTACCAACTTTGAGAAGAAAAACCCTTGGACAGAGGCTTCGATTCCACCTTCTGATTTGCAAAAGAGCTTAGTCTCAGAAAGCAGAGCTTTCATATAGTCACAGACTTGTGTCTATAACTCATTAGCAGTCATCAAATACTTCTGCTTATTCAGCAAGCCACTGTTTCTGAGGATTAGAGCAACTCGTAAAACATTGCACTCTACTGGAAGTCGTCTTCGGATAAACTCTCTAAAGCTTTGAAGTATCCACTTGCTATGGATTTTTCATTTCTCTTTACCCCCTTTGCAAAGTACACACACACACACACACACACACACACACATATACACCCATACACACACATACACACACATACACACTCACACCATTTTTATGGGTCTTGATAAAGCTGCAGATTGCCCATAGCACAGAACTAGATGGAAAATATTTATATTAGGGGATCCATTGATGCAAGACACTCACTCATTCTATTAGCCATGTTGTCATTTTCCAATAGGATGTGGTGTAGGAAGGGCACACGTCTAGGATTCAGAAAACTGTCCTCTAATGGTTCTTTGCCACCAACTGATGAAGTCACGCAGGCAGACCACTCCCCTCTCTAGCCTTAGATTTCTCATCTATTAAGTGTGGGAAGGATGCTGAGCTCACAGTTTTCCCTCAGCTCTCTCTCTGACTTGGATTTTCAGCTGCAACTCTGTCAAATGCAGCATGTCCCCAACTCCCTGCAGGATCTAGAGTCACCTAGAAGACTGGGATATTCAAAGATGACCCGGGAAATGTTTTTCCAACCTAATGCATGGAGTCTTGTTTTCTGCATTGTAAGTGTGTGTGTGTGTGTGTGCGTGTGTGTGTGTGTGTGTGTGTGTGTGTGTGTTGGGAACTTAAACTCAGAGAACTATTTTTTAGAAGTGAGAACGTCTTTGGCAGTTAATTAAGCATTTGCTCTCAAACTTTTTATAACCAGCAGAGTCCTTTCTTTAATGACATTTTAATGCACATTCTGAACACAAGTAAAAGACAAAGCCAAGCTCTGGCTAGGGGAGCCAAGGTCCCGTCAGGTTTTCTACCTTTTCCCACTGCCCTCCCACCTTCGGCTTCCCATAGAATCCAGACTCTTACTCAGTGTTCATGCGCGTCACTGACAGGGAAATAAATGGGGACTCAGAGAGGCAGGGACCTCTCAGCATCACACGCCCACTGTGGAGAAGCTGGAGATTTTGCTTTTTAAATTTTGTCTTCTTTTTTTTTTAAAAAAGGGGTTATTTTTAAGTGCGCACGTGTGTGTGTGTGTGTGTGTGTGTGTGTGTGTGTGTGTGTGTACACGTGAGTGCTGGTGCCCACAGAAGCCAGAAGAGAATGTCAGATCCCTTGGAGCTGCAGTTACAGGCAACCCTGAACTGCCCAATGTGAGGACTGGGAACTGAACTCCGGTCCTCTGCAAGAGCAGTAAGCACCCTTAACCAGTGAGCCACCTCTCTATCCCAAAGCTAGAGATTTTTGAATGCCAGAATGGGGATTTTTGAACATTTAATATTATAACTTTTTATCATCATAACTTCCTAGGGGTGTTTGGAGCTTCAGAGGTGAACCATGATCCTAACAGAGTCACATGTTAAGACTCAGAAAGCTACAGATGTATCACCCTCTGCATGGCTGACTATATTAGTTGCTCTGTGAAGCCAAATATGACCTTACTCCTGGAATGCTTTATAAACTGAGCTATATTTTTTCTAAATTTTTATTAAGCTTTTGTACATTTCATATTAATAGGTATTAATCAAATTTAGACCCTATCCCCTATCCATACCTGCAGACATCCCGCCCCCTGCCAGACTTTATGCATTCTCCTTTACATGTTAAGTCCTAACCAGTCAAACATTTGTGCCCAGATGTCTTTTGGTGAAAAACCCATCCGCTGAGATCTAGTCAGCCTATCTAGGGACCATAAGTAAGTCAGCCTATCTAGAGATCATAAGTAAGTCAGCCTATCTAGGGACCATAAGTAAGTCAGCCTATCTAGGGACCATAAGTAAGTCAGCCTATCTAGGGACCATAAGTAAGGTCTATCCTCCCTCACCCAGTAGTAGTCCATCTCCAACAGTTCCTAGGCAGGGCTGGCTGGCTGCCCATTTCCTCTTTCTCCACTCTGGCCTTTGTCTGACTGAGTTGCCATGGGTCTTGTGCTTGACACCACTGCTGCCACAAGTTCACATGTGCAAACTTCCAGTGGCCTGAAAGCTTCCGCTTCCCTACGCTCGTGGACCAACCCTAACCCTACAGTCTTCCACCCCCTCTTCCTCAGTAGTCCCTGAGCCATGAGGGGATGAGGTTTCCGCTTCCCTATGCTCGTGGACCAACCCTAACCCTACAGTCTTCTCACCCCCTCTTCCGCAGTAGTCCCTGAGCCATGAGGGGATGAGGTTTCCGCTTCCCTACGCTTGTGGACCAACCCTAACCCTACAGTCTTCCCACCCCCTCTTCTGCAGTAGTCCCTGAGCCATGAGGGGATGAGGTTTAACAAAGGAGTCCTACTCAGGACACACACTCTGTAGTCACTTATTCTCTAAAACGTAGACAGTTGTGGCTTTCCGTGTGCTTTGAGTTCTGTTGTATAAGGAAGCTTCGCTGGTGAGAGTTGAAGGAAACACTAGTATTCTCTCTACTCTCTGTTGCTCTGTGCACCATGACTGAGTATATATTTTTTAAAAATCTAGTTTAAAAGTTATTTTACCTCACTCCCAGTAGAGTGGCTAGTTTCAAAAAGTCAAGAAATACCAGATGTTGGGGAGGGTGTGGAAAAAAGGGAAAAAATTGTACACAGTGTGTGTGAAATATAAATTTGTTCAGTCATTATCGAAAACAATATGGAAGTTCCTAAAGAAATTAAAAATGTAATTACCATATGGCCCAGCAATCCTTTTCTGGGCATATAACCAAAGGAAATGAAGTCACCATTGCAGAGATACTGTACTTCCAGGTTAATTACAGCTTCATCCACAACAGCTAAGACATGGAAACAACCTAAATGTCCAACAATGAACAAATGAATAAAAAGGCTGATGTATTTATGTATGTGTATGTATGTATCTTCTATTTATATATTATGCTATCTACATCACATCCATTTATATGGGTATCTGTATATATAATTCAGCCTTATAAAAGAGAGAGATCCTTTCATCTGCCACAGCATAGGGGAACTTGGAAAACAGTAACAAATAACTAGAGACCACTCCAAAAACAGTATTACATCATGTGACTTCTAGGTGGGATATAAACAACAACAAAACAATAACTTAAGGGACCAGAGAGACGTCTCTGCAGTGGCAGTTAAAAGCACTTCCTGTTCTTCCAGAGGACCCAAGTTAGGTTTCCAGTTGCTCCAGTAATGTTCTCAGTACCCAGTACCTACCACCTAGTAACTCCAGCTCTAGGAATCTGGTGCCCTCTTTGGAATTTTAAAGATACCTGCATACATATGGCACACACACACACACACACACACACACACACACACACAGAAATAATATAAAGTGAAATAATAATTCAAATATGAAGAGATAGAGATAGGTTTGTGAAGAGGGAATAGAAAGACATGAGTCAGAGGATACAAAGTGCAGCTTCACAGAATGACTAGCACAAGGACTATAAGAAAGCTGTGCTGGATTTGGAAACTCTCTAAATGAGACATTTTTAGCAACTCTTGCCACAAAACCAAAAATACAGAAAGGTAAATATGTGAGATGACAGACAGTTTCGTTTCACTACACTAATCATTTTACTATGTGTGTATTCCATCACTGTATACATTAAATGTGTACAATAAAATTCATTTTAAGCTGGTCATGGTGGCGCACGCCTTTAATCGTAACACTCAGGAGGCAGAGGCAGGTGGATCTCTGTGAGATCAAGGCCAACCTGGTCTAATAATGAGTTCCAGGCCAGCTGAGGCTACAGGGAGATCCTGTCTCAAAAAGACCAAAACAAAAGAAAATAAAACAAAACTTTAAAAAGACAAATGGATACCATTGTGTTTTCTTAGAAAATGAATAAAAGTTCATTCCACGTATGATCTTTGAAAAGTGGGTCAAGAAGCAGTAGAATGAGATGTTCCCACTGTTTTCTTTGGGGAAAAGCTATTGGAGCACGAGCAGAGTGAGCTCACAAGACTCAGAGACTCAAGGTTCCTCCTGTGACTCTGCCACATGGAGCTTTTCTGGGAAAGCCTCTCAGTAATCACGGCTGTATTGCTCCAGAGTCCAATGCTAGATTGCACAAAAATCTCCCCTTTTGGACTCCAACTCAATAATAATTCAACAATGTGACAACTTGGTCAGAAATGGACCTTGAACCAGAGTGATAGGTCTCTTTAGCTTGGTGGACCTGCCAAGGAAACTTAATGATGGGTTAAATAATCATAACCTATGGCTTCTCTCTCACCTAAAAGAAACACCTGCAGTGTACAACCCTAGCATATTTTTTTTATTATTTTTAAGGGATTCACAATATAAGAGCACAGTTGTTTTTCAGATCACATTAACATTTCTCAGTTTGCCATACAATTAGGTAATTGGTGGTAGCATCCACAGATGAGGGATACCATTTGTCGTTTGTTTATCTGGGACTGTGTTACTTCACTTAATATGATATTGTCTAGCTCCAGCCATTTACCTGCAAAGTTCATGATGTCATCTTTCTTTACCACTGCATAGAACTCCATTGTGTAGATGTACCACATTTTCTTTATCCATTCATCAGTTGAGGGGCACTTGGGTTGGTTCCTAGCATATTTTATACAAAATCCTATCCCACATTTCCTCTTCATAGTCTTTGGTAATTTTTATAAGTCGTGGTATTGTGTTCTAGGCATGCTGAATCACTGAGTGTTCCACCTGAGTTGGCCTCAGATCATCAGTTCTGTCATTTCATAGCGAGAGTCAGAAGTAGAAAGAGGGGAAGGGACTCATCCGTAGTCACAAAGCATGACGAGATCAGAGCTCGGGCACAGGCAGAGCTGATACCGACTGCTGGCCCATAACTCTGTGTCACATATTTTTATTTTATGTTACTTGGATAATGGGAGTTGAACCCAGGCCTTCACATGCTAGATGCATGCTCTACCACTGACCTACACCTCTAGCCTCACTTCTTTTACATTAGCCACATCGAAATTAAGATGAAGTGTTTTCTATATTGCTGACTAGTGTGGAATACGTAGTCAGTTGTATCCACTACCCACAATGTGCCAAGGAGACCCTTTGACAGGCTTACAGTCTAGAAGGAAGACAGGTACTAAACAAATAATCCTACCTGATGAGGCATATAACTGCCAGTGCGCAAACAGCTCGATGAGGAATCCGCTGCTAGGGAAATGTTATCTCTAGGGCTAATATAGGTTGTTTACATCTAAGGTCAAATGTGATTGGTTGATCCTGTTCCTGAGCCATTAAATATATTGATTCTCTGCCTTGGTTATCTCTCAAAGGTATTTACCTCTGTAGAGGTTACTAAAATCATCTGGTTTTACTCTTCTTGGTTTCTGCCTGATCACTCCACCTCCAGGAAGACAGGTACTATGCACTAACTAAAACTCCCATAAACACCTTCATCCTTTTAGAAACTCCTTTGACAACCGGAGGAGCGAAGCGGACACTTGACTTGTCTGTGAGTTCCAAGGACAAGCTATGTTGGATATTGGAATCTGACACGCTGGTTACCCAGTTCTTATAAATTCCTTACATTTATCTTAAAAGCATACCAGTAACTTCAGAATCTAACAGTCTTGATGATTAATCCCTCTGCCTCTGCAGCCCTCTCTTCAACCCTCACCATCATCTCAGCAGCCATTCCTGTTACAGCTGCCCCTATAAACACACCCTCTTTAGAAGGAGAAATCTCATGAAGGATCTTTCTGAAAAATCAGTGATCATGCCTGAATTCCTGGTACTTAATTCCAGGAATCTGCAAAGAAGCAGCAGAGGACATTCCTGCACATTGGATTTTCCACTGAACACTGAATCCCAGAGCATGTTTCTAAATCAAGGTTTGAATCTGAGATCCAGATCCCACCTGGAGAAACACAGAGCTTGATCCCTTTGTGGCTGTTTCCAGCCCGGACTTTCTCCTCTTTCCATCGTCTCCATCTTGTTTGTAAGGTTTCCCTGGGCCCCTCCTTTTCTTTTCCTTTGTCACCAAGTTTCCTAGATGGCTCTCTTCTTCCAGGATGTTTCCCTTCTGGAGCTTCCCGGCTGTGTCCAAGCCCTGCATCTTCCTGGGTGGCCTTCTTGCCTCTCCCTCCACTTGCCAGCCCTCTCCTCACTCCTTCCTTTCCCAAGTTGTGAGAGCTACCCGAAAGCTGGAACTGGGCAGTAGCAATGGAAAGAGCAAAGCTTCATCCCTCGGTATTTCCTGTCCCTGATGGGTAAGTACCTTGGGGAGAGGGCGCTGGTTTGCCTGGCAGAAAACAGCATGTCCAAAGCAAGTTGGCCTTGAATCAGCATTCAGCCTGGGTCGTGTTCTCTCTGTGTTAAGAGATTGGGCCAAGTTTGGCCACAAGCCCATTCAAAGTCCAGTTCTGGAATATGTGTCTATTCCTCATCTCTGTCTACTCTCCCCAGAGAGCCCAGGAAGCCAGACAAACTGTTCCCACACCGGGCTCTCAGCAGGGTGGACTGACATCACTTTTCCTCTCCAGGAAAAGAACTAGAGTTGAACTTTCCTTTAGCAAAATTTAATATAGATTTAGAACTAGAGAATAGTCTCTTTTTACAGAAAATTTTGCCCTGGGAATGTTTTCAACAGAGCGTGCTTATGAGACACTGAAAACATGATTGAATCCACAAATGCTTCTAAGATACTTCTAGAAATATATGCATTGCTTAAAGGCTCATTATGCAAACAAGTCATTGCCCAGCCAGGGAGGACAATGGCAACTCTGCCGCATCACCTTCCGCTTGTCCTGACCTTCCACCTCCTCCTGTCTCCATCTCTTCCCGCTGTCCTTTTCTTTCCTTCCCACATATCTCAGGTGTGGCTACAAAATTTAACTAATGCGTTGGAATGCAGTGAGGTAGGCATTGACCACATATTATTAAAATAAGCTAACTTGAATTACACATTCAAATAAGGATTATCCTTTAAAACAGTCAGACTCAAATTTATTGCCACAATGCTGCTATTACTTAAAACCTCATTTTTGGAATTTATCTCTTTGAATTACTTTAGAATTACATCCAGATCCAGTTTATGAGCCAGACAAGAAATTATTGACTCATAGAAAGCCCTAAAAATATCATCTGGTACATATGAAGAAACTGAGGCCCACAGAGTTTTTATTTTTTCCCTAACACCACAAAGTGTTCTTTCATTCTCTTATAGAATATCCTCCCCAATGACAGCATTGTTTGTTCATTTGTCATTTGATTAATAGACTCAAATGTCTTTATTAGGTCTGCAGAGATTACAACATACGAGCTATCATTTATTAAACATATTTCTGTGCCAACACCTGTGCAAGTCACTTATCACAACAAAAACCACACACCAGTGATATCAGGA
The DNA here is from genome assembly GCA_009823505.1 of Rhizomys pruinosus. Taxonomy (NCBI): domain Eukaryota; kingdom Metazoa; phylum Chordata; class Mammalia; order Rodentia; family Spalacidae; genus Rhizomys; species Rhizomys pruinosus. Next base: position 1,169,067 of record VZQC01010618.1, on the reverse strand, counting down.
TGTCCAGTTCATGGGGGAGGTCAATTAAACTTTAAAATTCAAAGCGAAATGCTCAGAATCACGCAGTTACAGTCCATACTGGAACCCTGAACACAAAGGTCTCTGCTTGCAATGCCTGTGTACTATTCATAGCTCAAGGTTCACTGAACGCAGCCACAGGTTGTTAAAGCTGATTGAAGAGTGTCATGATTGTGAAAACTAGAAAGGCTTGCAACCTTTACCAAAGCATTGCCCACATGTCACACACATCACACTCACAGGCTTGGTATGCAGAGGTTATGGAATGTTGGGTATAGAAGCAACAGTAAAGAGAATCTAGTCCAAACCACTATTTTTTAAATAAACAGTCTGCAGTCTAGAGAAGATGCAAGCCTTGCCCCAAACCTCATTAGTAAAGAGTGGTGGATCCAGGACTAAGTTCTTATATAGTCCATGGCCAGAGCTTTCTCCCTTTGTCAGACGGAAGATTCTCACAGCCTGCTCCAGGCGACAACCTGGAGGTGTGGAAACTCAGGACACCACCCAATCCAAGCATACTCCACGCCTTTCTCAATAAATCATTGTCATTCATTGGGAAAAGTCTCTCAAAGCAGCACACCCAAGCATTACCTCACTGCTAAGACTGTTGTCTGCACATCTACATCTTCCCACTGACACCAAGAGTGCAAAACAACTCACTGAACAACTGTCCTTGTGGAATCCTCTGATGGAAAGATCCTTCGAAAGAAAATCATGGGAAAGGAATCAGAACACAGAGTCCTGAAACCTCACCTCCCCAGTCATCTTCTTTTATAAATTAGGGCCTGAGGCATGGAAGAGTTCATGGCTTACTCAAGTGGAAGCAGTTAGCTCAGGACAGATCTAGATGATAATTCTGGAGGTCCCTAATAGTTCAATGTTTTCTTCAAGGTTACCAAGTTGCTTCTGTCTGAAAAGGGGTCTTTGCCTGCTATGGCTGGAATGCCTCTTGGCTGTTCTTAAACAGCAAGTCTTCTCTGAAAGAACAAAAGATTGTCCCCATGTCAAAGCTTTTCTTAAGAGAAGCAAGGTCTAGCATGGCCCCGAAAATGAAAATCACATCTTAGGGACAGGAGTTATTTATCACCACAACTCACACCATATAAGATGATAATTTTGATGGAGGGGAGATATTAGATTTCAGTTGCCAAAGTCTGCTGTACAATCTCTCTTCTGCAAGCTTGAATCAATAATCTACTCTGTGTGCTCTGAGTAAGCCACCGTGAGAAACTTTGCAGAAGAAAACAGACTTTGTGTGCCTTCAAAGAATACAGAATAAGTGGATTCTATTGAGTCAGTTCATCTTCTAATGGACACTTCATTCTTTAATGGTCAAGGCCATACCTGCGTCATCTGTGGGCCTATTGCCTCGCATAGTAGGCACAAACAGTTTGCCCCAAGTATTTGAATGATCAAGTGTATGTCTTTTACCTAGGAGGTAAAACAAGCGGAACAGCAGCATAAAGAGCTTCAAGTGTTTGCTCTAAAGTTAAAGCTGACAGTAAATGACATTGGCGATTAGGTGAAGAAGCTGCTAACAAGGCCTCTCATGAGTGTAGGAACTTGATTCCACCCAGAAAGATGGCTTGAGTTGTGAGGGTAGCTGTATTTCAGTCAGAGAAAAATGTACTGGGAATGAATGAACAAAAATGGAAATTAATTCAATGCCTGGGGAAAACTTAGACATTTCCATCTGGTGGTCCTAGACAGTTTCCTTCCCAGTCAATGTCCCCCCAAATGAATGTTTTCTGTTTCCTTCCAAACCACTCCCTGCCCTTATTGGTAACCCTGCAGTCTAAGCCAGAGACCCAAAGTCAAGTCTGTTTCCTTCCCAACTAATCTGCATTAGGTTGGGTTGCATCTGTCTTATAAATAGCTTTCAACTCTTTCTTGCTTCTCCCCATGTAAGAATGCATGCTCCGGCTCTAGCCGGCACGCCCTGTCACATGGGCATAGTTTAGAACTAGTCACCGGCCTCCAGACCCTCCCTGACCTGATCATTTGGACAGGAATTTGCTTCTTTAGGTACTTCTTCACTCTGAAAACATTATATAAAAAGTATCATACTGGGGGCTGGAGAGATGCTCAGTGGTTAAGAGCATTGGCTGTTCCTGCAGAAGACCCAGGTTTGAATCCCAGCACCCACATAGTGGCTAACAACCATCCATAATTTCAGTTCATGGGATCTGACACCCTTTTCTACCCTCTGCGGGCACTGAATGACATGGGTGCATTTACACATGTGCAGTCATAACACTCTTACACATAAAATATAAATAAACAAAAAGTATCATACCAAGTAAGAAACAGTATTATAGAAATATATGTCTATACACATATACTAATATATAGTGTGTGACTATGCACAGGCATATATGTGTATACATACAGATATATAACTATGTTCTGAATTGTTTAAACTCTGGATATATAATATATAAAACATAAAAATCTGTGTGTACATAATATGCATGTGATATGCTTGCATCTCTCATAGCCTCACACATTAACACTTGGCTCCCAGTTTGTGGCATTGTTTGGGAAGGTTCAGAAACTTCAGGAGCTGGACCCTTAAGACATTAAAGTCTGGCTCCACTTCCTGTTCACTGTCTGCTTCCTGAGTGTGGACACAATGTGGCCAGCCAGCTTCCTGCTCCGCCATCATGCCTCCCCTGGCTGCTGCCATATTTTTCTCAACCTGATAGACTGTATCTCTCTCTATTAGTCAGAGATGTTTAGAGGAAAAACATCAGTAGAATGAATATATATATATATATATATATATATATATGGGGATTTAATCTATTTAAAAGGGGGTTTATTAGAATGGCTTATATGATACAGTTGAACAATGACTGTCTAATACAGGAGAGGCTGAGAACCCAGTGCTAAGTCCATGAGGTTGGAAAGACTCAGCAGTCCTAACCTGGTGTTGAAGGTCTGGAGAACTCATGGAGAGCCACTGGTCTTCAGTACATGTTAGAATCCTGAAGAGGATGAGTACTAATGTCACAGAAGAATGGCAGCAGTAGAGGCAGCAGCAGCAGCAGCAGCAGCAGCAGCAGCAAGCCAGTGGTGTAGATGAACTTGCCAACACGATGTGAAGGCACACAGGCAACTAGCAAAAGCTTTTGTTTCTCAGACTTCCACCAGAAAATGTTGCTTACGTTTAGGGCAAGTCTTTCCACTTTAGTTAAACTGGTCAAAAAATCTATTCTGAGTGTACCTAGTTGCTTGTCTGTTAATCAATTCCAGATCCAGTTAAGTTATCAGACAAGATTAACACCTCTGGAACTATAAGCCAAAATAAACCCTTTCTCCCTGAAGTTGCTTTTGTTATATCACCATAAACAGAAACACACATGCAAACACATACACATACACACATGCAATACACACTACATGCACACACGTGGCCACACTGGCACACAGAACTTGCACACACACATTCACATACATGCACACAAGTGTACACATGTGTGGACACACACACACACACACACACACACACATGCATATGTTCTACCAATGAAGTATTTTCTTTCCACAGTCTCATTTACTTAAAGCTCTCCTCAGATAATATTAGAGATTTTCAGAAATAAGCAATATGTACATTTTCAAATACACACCATTCTGAGACATGTGATAAATCTTCTGCTGTTCTGCTTCATCCTACCTGGAATGTGGGTCATGCTTTTGTCCGGTGCTTTCCCTCTGTACACAGTACCTGCTCATTGGTCACTTAGTGGCATCTTGGTTATCAGATCAATGAGTCATCCCAGTATGTGTGTTCAAGTAACCTTTATTTTACTTATTAATGACATCAAAGGCCTAGAATAGTGATGGAAAAGAAGCATGGGGGCATGGAAGGAGAAAGCAACTCTTCTTGTGTGTGGCAATTCTGCCAGGCATAAAGGAAAAAAATATTTATAAGGTTTGATACTGTCCATGATTTCAGATGCTTATTGGGAGACTTAGAGTAGATAAGGGCTATGATGCAATTACACACACAAACACACACACACATAAGAGATGTTCATGCATCAAAGCATTAAGAGAAAGAGGAAATAAGAATAGAATAGGACACTGTGAGATAAAAATCTAGGACATGGGGTCTGGAGAGATGGCTCAGTGGTTAAGAGCACTGGCTGCTCTTGCAAAGGACCTGGGTTTGGTTTTCAGCCCCCACATGGCAGTTAACAACTGTGTGTAACTCCAGTTCCAGATAATTTGATGCCCTCTTCTGACCTCCATGGACATTGCAAGGCACGGGTGCACTTACATACATGCAGGCAATGCACTCAGATACATAAGACAAACATAATAAAAATTAAAATGTAGGGGGGCTGGAGAGATGGCCTAGCAGTTGAGAGCACCAACTGCTCTTGCGGAGGACCCAGGTTCGATCCCCAGCACCCACACGGCAGCTAAGAACCATCTGTAACTCCAATTCCAGGAGAACTCCAGTTCCAGGGGAATCTGAGGCCCTCTTCTGACCTCCGCGGCATTGCACGACACGGGTGCACAACCCTACATGCAGACAGTGCATTCATACACACACAAAGATAAATAAAATTTAAAAAAAGGAAAAAAATATTTCAAAAAATAATTAAAATGTAGGATGCACGTATATATGTTGTAAAGTTCTAAAGCCATAACATCTGTAAATCGTACAACCTGTAACTTCAGCTCTGATTTTCTAGTGTTCAATAAAAAAATAAGTTGAATGACCTAATTCGAATTGCCAATAGGATTTTTTCAAATTATCCTATGTATTATGGGTAAACAAAACAACTTTTAGCAATAATACATGAGAAGAATATTTCTTTTGAGACTTCTTAAAGGAGGTTGCCTGATACAGCACCTTTAAAGTGGGCTGGAGAGATAGGTCAGCCTTGAAGAGGATCTGAGCTCAATTCCCAGCACCTGCATCATGTAACTCTAGGTCCAGGGGGCATGACGCCCTCTTCTGACCTCCATGAGCACTACACTCATGCATACATCCCCACACAGAGATACACACAGATATACATGGTTAAAATTAAAATAAATCCTTAAGATTTAAATAAAATAAAACATCCTCAAAGCAAGCATAACAGCGGATATATTTAAAATGCTGTTTCTTAAGATAAACTTAACACATCGCACTAAAATACAACTATGAACACAATTGTATAGTAGTTTTAAGCAATTCAGATCAATCCTTTTTCAAATGTTTTTTCGACTTATTTATTTTGTGTATGAGCATTTTCCTCCATGTGTGTAAGTGCATCAGCAGATCGGTTCAGACCAGTTCGGTTGCTATCTTATGTTCTCCTGATCTGGGTTGGATGTTCTGGGTTATTTGCATGACTGTATGAATAACCTGTGCTTTAGGAGAGCTAATAATTCGAAAACATTCTTCACATAACCAATTTCCAGGTAAAAGTTGGCTGCTGTAATTTGGAACTTTTTGTTTTGTTTTTTGAGAGATGATCTCACTATGTAGCCCAGGATGTCCTTGAACTTGTGGTTCTCCTGCCTCTACCTCTGAGATCTGGGGTTACAGATGTGGACCACCATGCTTGGCTGAAGTTTATTTGACATTTTCCCCAATGGCTGTGTACTAAAGGCCTAGTCTGTAGCTTGGCACCAACTTTAAGAAGTGGGTCTTGGTGAGAGGTCTTCAGTCATTGGGAACATAGCCTTGAAAGGGACTGGGGACCTGGACTCTCCCTGTCTTTTGCAGTCTAGCTGTGAGATGAACAGTTTTGCTTCACCGTGAACTTCTTGTAGGGTCCCAGTAGTAACAAGGCTATCCAGTCCTGGACTGACACTGTGAGCCAATATAAGCCTTTGCTCCTCTTCAGCTGCCTCTGGTATTTGTTGCTGTAATGAAAACCTGACAAACACATGGCCTTGTGTTTCTTGCTCCGACGGTCGTAAAGGGTTTATTTTGGCTCTTCTCTTCAGCGGATACAGCCCATCGAGGTGGGCATGCCACGGCAGCACCTCAGCCCATGGCGGGTACAGCTGGTGGCTTGTTGGCACTGTGGCACACCAGGAAGCAGAGAGCTGTGACTAGGAGTGGGCTATGTCCCCCAAAGGTCTGCCCCAGTGACTCCCCTCTACCAGTTACACCTCCTTTTTTTATTTTTTTATTTTCTTTCTGTTTTTTTTTTTTTTTTTTTTTCCTTTCTTTTGTTTTTTCATTTTTGTTTTTAGTTTTCATTTTACTTTTAATTGTTTTTTTTTCTATTTTTTTTTATTGTTTTATTTTTTTATATTTTTTTATTTACTTTTTTATATTTTTATTTTTTTTTTTTTTTTTTTAATTTTTTTTTAATTTTTTTTTTATTAGTTATTTTCTATATATAATATTTTTTTTTTTTTTTTTTTTCTTTAGTTTTTTGTTTACTTGTTTTTTTTTTTTTTTTTTTTTTTATATATTTTTTTTTTTTTTTTTTTTTATTATAGTTTTGTTTTTTTTTATTGTTTTTTTATTTTCTTTTTTTTTTTTTTTTAAACATCTGAAGACCGCTTATGAGGGCATTATTTTGAGCATCTATTTTGAGGTGATGTTTTTAAAAAGCTAACATCAAATCAAATTGTAAATTAGTTTAAATATATTGCCTTAAGGACCTACTAAAGAATGTGCCACCAAATTGAGTGATAGTTGAAATATCCTTGCTTAAAAAAAAAAAAAATCAATGTTGACTTAAACATTTTCTTAAAACAGCTATCTTTGATTTTTTTTTTTTTAATCCAGTCTTTCTCGTGCTTTTTTTTTTTTTTAATTCCACTAAGGAGGTCTTTTACCTTCCCTACTCACTGAGAAGTATTGACTTCACGGTACACATTCTAAAGCATTTCTGATTTGAATATTTTTGTACATTTTTACCAATTATTAAACCTTCTCTTCTAGTGTGTACTAGTATTTATTTCTACTTACACTGCTTAGCTCTAAAAAAATTGTATTATCATTTTCAAGATAATAAATCCCTGAAATTTTGCTTTACATGAGCTACATTACTTTTTTTAATATTTATGATCATCATAAATTTGAGGTCCTTAGATTTGTTTTTCATATATAAATTTCCTATGGAATATTTTAGAGTGGCAATGGCTTAAAGACAGAACACTCGTCACATGCTGGCTCTGGAAGGTTAGTAATGTGATTTTATACTATTTTCCTTCAGTGCAGGAGGTTTTTTTTTTTTTTAAGTAAATTTTAGCACTTAGTCTTTGGTATCATCTTTGGCATTATATGTGTTCTTTTAATTTGGACATGTTGACACTATTTCAAATTAAGATTTAGAACAACTTATATTCCTTGCCCCTTTAAAGAATTTAAAAATGCGACAAATTAGTACAACTGTTTCTCATCCTGCCCAGTTTCCTTAAATTTAGTGGCCACTGTTTAAAAATTCATCAAAGGAGATATTTGTTTCTAAAGGTCTCATTCACTGCAGTGTCATTTTCTATTATGAAATATGACATGATTTGTAGAAGAGTATTTGAGAAAATGTGAAGTACTCAAATTGCTTGCTTGCAATTAGTCCCCTATTGTTTTGTTAATCAAAACACCTAACAACTTTGACAACAAAATTACCTTCATTCATTTTCAGAGGTCCCAAGTTAATGATAGTTAAGATTGCTAATCAGGTCAAGCACTTGACGTGGAAGTCAAGAGATAAGTCTTTAAATCATGCATATGATATTGAGAGATATACTAGTGATGTTTCACAAGAGAATTTAGAATCTGTAAAACATGTTTCAATTCCATGACTGATTTTTAAAGCAACTTTAAAAGTTTTGATATATTTAAATAAAAAGCTATTAATGTTTTAGCATGTCCTCAAAATAGATTTCTGTATTTCTTATCTTCTGACATCTTCAAATCCCTTTAAGGCATTATAAAGTATCCTTGTAGTTAACCTATGCAAATTAAAGACATAGTAGAAAACACATATCTTGATTAAACTAAAAATTTTAAGCCAGTTTTTAGTTCTTGTAAATATTACTGTGAACAGATCAATCTTAAGAGAACCCATTGATTTAAACAGAGGTTTTGTATCAGTGTATTGAATTTTGACTTTAGGAGTTTTGTTTTAAAAAGCAAGCAAACAAATGACAACTGGACATAACAATCTTGTTATAAAAGATGTAAATGAAGCCTATTGTCTTCTTTTGCTTATCCCATCAAGTAGATTTTAGTTGCCAGAAAGATACATTTTCTTACTGCAGTCAAACATAATACATTCAAACAGAAAAGCATTTTGTTTTCAACAGAAATTAAATATTTCAAGCAAAAACTCAGACTCAAAATGTTCCTTCAGTAGCAATAATACTAGTTAAGTTTGCAGTTATACTTAGTATCAATCACAATCAGGACCTCAGATACCTTATGTTCTTATTTTTTCCTATAAATTTCTTGTTGGGAAAATTGAATTTGTAAGAGAAGTTAGTGTAGCCAGTTAAGCATGATTATGTGAAGTCTTCCCATGAGAATTTAATGTGATGACACAACCATGAATTTTTAAGTGTTAAATTTTTTTCAACATGTAAAACTTTGTGTCTCCTGGCAAGTTTGATGACTAATCACAGTTATTTCTTTTGGATCTTGTTTAATTGGGCCTGATATATAGCTACAAATGAAAAAGTATGTAAAGTGAAACAATTCATTCAACATGGTAATAGTAACTATATGCAGTTTTCTGTGAACCTAGTTTTCATTCATTTATATGCTTTCAGAAGCATTTGCTAACTGCTCCTAGTTTTACTCCATTGCTAATGGTTGGCTAAATGCTGGTTGGGCAGTCACTTCTCAGATCCAGAAGAGTAATTATATTTTTTCTTTAAATAGTACCTAGGGAAGACTGAAGAATGCCTTTATTTTTTAAATTAAAAAAAAATGAAAATTTCTCATAGAAACAGAGGGACTGGGAAGATGGCTCATTAAGAACACTGGCTGCTCTTGCAGAGGACCTGGGTTCAAATCCCTGCACCCATATGGTGGCTAACAACCATCTTTAACTCCAGTTTCAGGGGATCCAACGCCATCTTCTGTCCTCCTCAGGCACAGCATGACATGGGTGCATTTATATACATTGCAGGCATAACACACAACTAAAATTTTTTAAAAATCAAGCAAATTTAAAAGTACACTTATTCCTGCCGGGCGTGGTGGCGCACGCCTTTAATCCTAGCACTTCGGAGGCAGAGACAAGCAGATCTTTGTGAGTTCAAGGCCAGCCTGGTCTACAAGGCGAGTTCCAGGACAACTGGGGCTACAGGGAGACCCTGTCTCGAAAGAAAAAAAAAAAAAAAGTACACTTATTCCTTAAATATATTTTCCATTGGGGAAACACAGTACCGATGACTTTTGCTTTAACCTGACTTTCTTCTCTAGGCTAAACTGTACTTATTTTACATAAAGGAAAATCAAAATGATGCTGTGATTTTCATGGAACTATATAACTCGGAGGCTTATGTTCTCTGTGCTTCTGATAATTACAGAATCTTACTCTCATTGTCATTCTTACTTTGGGTTTAAATTTTCTACCTGTTCTTAGCTAGAATTTCTCTGCTTTATTCACTTTTATGAATACAGCCCTGTTAATTAGGACAGTGCTGGCATAGAGCAGGCACTGAAGGAATGAATGTAAAATATTAGTTGATGCATGTACTCATACACAATAGTACCCATCATCCATATTAAAGGGCTTAAACAGACATTGCAATAAATCGCACAGCTCAGAAATAAAGCCAGTCATAATTACAATACACCTAACAATAATCTCACTATAACTTAAGTGCCCAAAAGCTTAAGAACATGAATTAAAACATTTCAGGCTATTTTTGAGTAGGGATGAGTCTTGATGAGTCAGTGGTAACATGCTAGCCACTCCGATTATTGGAGCTAACCTCAGAGAAGCCCTCCATTTTAGTTTGTCTGCTTGTTCTAAGTTCCTCAGTAATATTCTTCAGCTTGCTTATACTCAGCTGCATTTGTGATTCTCAGATGTAATTCAAGGGTATCTTATGGAATTTATCTTTGACAGTAATTACCCTGATGCAGTTAAAGTTTACATTTCAAAGAAACAGGCTTAGCCTGTATTCCCCTGCTCTTCTGTCCAGACAGTGGATCAGATCCCATTCAAGCTAAGCCATTTCTTGATACTGTGTTGTGATTATTCTTAGATTATCTAAATGTTACTGATAAGATGTTTTGTTGGTTTGGGGCCCTGCTTACAAACATTTGGTGTAGTTGTTAGTCTTGCCTTCCTCTCTACAACTGAACAGAGGACTTATTCAGAAAGGTGAGTAATTGGTCAAGGATTCTATTTTCTATGTTTGTAATCACCAGATTTTTACTTCTGTTTATATATTTTCCTGATGTAATGAACCTCATAGCTATATAAAGTTAGACATTTTGTAAATAGAAAATTGGCATATTTTATTAAATAAGTTGGATTTGTGTCACCGTTCTTCCTTAAGCCTCCCATCCCTTGCCCACAGTTCTTTGTTGCAAGTTGTTGAAATGTCCATGGTCTGTTTTCTTGGTGTAAGAATGCTTGGTTTCCTTGAAGTTAGAAACTCACCCTGAAAATACACCACCACCACTACCTTCATTCTTTTTTTTTTTTCAAAGCTTTTCATGGGAGAAGACATTAAGATGTAAAGTTAATCGTTTTGTGAGCTGTGCTGATCTTCATAGGTATTTCTAATAAAACCAGTTGAAGAAGTATTTATTTCATCAGACACTGAATAGAGTGGTAGTAGAAAAATAATCTGCCATTGTAAAGTTAGCCTGTGATTTTAGCCTGGCAAGCTGGTTTAGCGTATGCAAGTAAGTCCTGAAGATGTGGGTTTGATTCCTGGAGCCCCCACGATGAGAGAACTGACTTCTGAAACCTGTCCTCTGACCTCCACACACAGATTATGGCATGCTTAACATCATCGCCTTACCCCACATCCCCCACAAGAATGAACAAAAAATTGGGTGATTAAAATAAATAAAAGACTAATACATTGAACAATAAAATAGAGTCAGGAATTGGATACTGAGTTCCATTGTTTCCAGCAGACATTGAGTCAGTGTTTGAGCATGGAAAGTAGGTGAATGCAACTTAACAACAGAGCACTTGCCTAACGTAGCATATTGGCATCCCCCAACAGGGATGGTGGGGGAAGCCCTGAATCTAACCAAATCATTGAACTTACTGTTGTAGTTCAGGTTTGAAAACATTCTAAATCTGCTTGTGTGGTGGCGAATGCCTTTAATTCCAGTACTCAGGAGGCAGAGGCAGGGGAATCTCTGTGAGTTCTATAGCAAGTTCTAGGCCAGCTGGGGCTACAGGGAGACCCCCGTCTTCAAAAGATACATAGAATAAAAGACCTTTCCTATCTTTTGCTGTTAAACTAGATGTGACTCAGCATATGGAGACAGGAGGGCCTAGTGTTTTTGGCTGACACAATTCTAAGTTGAAATAGCAAGTCATGTGTTTCTAAAGATTATTTAAAAGTCTACATAAAACTAAAAATATACAATGGAAGGATTATTAATGCATTACAGAATAGTAGTGTAAATAGTTTATTTGCTCATATGGCATGAAAAGACCAGGGAAGTAACATGAATTGCTTTTATAAAACATTTCTAATATTGCTAAGAAGCCCCATTTAATAGACAAGAATATGCCAACATTATTGTCTCTTTGTACACTAATAAATAGGGATTTTTTTTTTTAAACAAATGCACACCAGCTTTGACCTTTGGAAAATGGGTGCTTTGTGGTAAAGGTCCAAATATTTTTTCTTTTATCTCATGGCCAAATTTTCATCAAAGTGAATGTTAACAGACAGAAATCTTGGCATGTTCTTTTTAAACTACACATTTAATGGAAATGTGCAAGCAGGTGGCAGATTAATAGTAACCTGTAAATAGGTACACTAAAGTGATCCCTAAACTCTCCTTGAAGTTAAATATTTAAAAAACTATAAGTTAAAGTAACATTCAGATTGTGGAGCCTAGGCTGATGCATTTTAAACAATATTTACAGTATTACCCAGAGGCTTAGGAATTAAAGAGAAGTGTAAAAACCATAAAAAACTGCACCAATTTTATAGCAAAATATCTGTACATTTAAAAAGATCATATAACTACACATCCATGAAAAAGGGACCTTCACCAAGGGATTCACATGAACACAAAATAAATTCAGTGGTTAAATACTATACAATAAATTTTACAATTAATATACTGATGTACCAAAAAGGTAAGCCAGAAGCAGAATATATTAGGAAAAGTACAAATTTAGCTTGAGTCCAGTTTTTTACTTTGGAATGGATCAAAATGCCTTGCCAGTGAGGAAGGAAAAAACAGTGCTTAGTTAACCATTAGCCCCATTACATATAATTTAAGCTTCATTTCAATGTTAATATTTTTCTACAACTTATAAGAACTACATGAACAATTCAGCCTTGATAATGATGCCAAGTATATCATTATACTCCCAATTTTTTACAAAAACAAAACAAAAAACCCTTCGATTGTCAGAAGAGAATAAGGCCAGCTTCCTAACTACTCTGCTAATGCATGTAATCTTGAATGTTTACTAGTAGAACTTGTGGAGAAATTCTCCCTGACTAACAAGGCACCAATTTCTATTCTCAGGATTGACCCATAATGGTCCTCAGAAATACTAATACTGAGATGTTAATTTTAGTGCTAATAAATATATTTGCAGTATTAAAAAAGCTGCCTCTAGCTTAAGAACACAGTACTGTAAATAAGTCTTATCAACATCAACATTTTCTGCCATCATTTTGGAATCATAGAAGTGGAATAAATGTCTCTCAGCATGGCACCCTTGCGCAGAAACAATGTGAAACAAGAAAGACTTGAGTGACTTCTTGTGCCACTGTAGTTGCATCCTGTTTTCATTTCCTGGGCTGAACAATAAGACTGTCATGTGACTGGTTCCTTCTCCTGCCTTGCAAGTCTTGAAAAATACAAAGTTGACAGATGCGGCTGAAACACAATTGCTTAGAAGATATCTCAGCAAAGAAAGCCCATGGCAGATGCATCCTTGTTATTTACAACTTACAAGAAACCAGGGTGGGCCATAGTGGCAAAAAATGAATTTAATATGAAATTTACATTTTGGTTAAAAAATTGAGTAACACATTGATGTAAAAAGATAGTTAATCAAATCATATTGCTTTGATTAATCTGAGCAGATAGTTCCATTTTTAGGCACTTGTTAACAAGGGTTAAAAGTAGAACCCATCTTAAAATCCCTATGTGTTTGCTAAATCTGAGCCCTTAAGAATATCTTAATCTCTATTCAAGGCTGCAGCTAAATGGCAGCACATAATCAGGACGGCAGTTCCATTCATGCAGGCTGTTCTCAGGGTCACATCATTATTTCTGCACCATTAACAGAACGCAAGTTCTGATCATCCAAGCGCCGCCTGACACTTCTCCTCACCGCATCGGCTCGTCTATATGGTTGGTTTCTCAGATCTGTAAAGAGGAGAATGCCAATGAAACAACAGCAACGTTGAATATGTGTCTAAGCAAGTCAAAGGCCAGTTGGCAGCCAATCAAAGCAGCTTGTGTAGAAGAGTCAAGGGGCCCTTCAAACCCACTGAGCACTGAACCAAAGACATACATTGCCTTCAATACTTGTAATCAAAATAAGATGCAATACTGGTAGGATTCTGAGACTTAAGAGAAAAAAATATATGCATGATTATTTCTAGCACTGTTAAGAGTGAAGTACTTTGGAAAGTTCTTCAGTTGGAAGCAACTATGCTTGGTGTTTGGGGGGGCTTAAATATTATTAAAATGAACTTTGTAAAACTAATAAAGCAGACTGCCTTGTCCTGTCTTATGCTTCAGGTTTTAATAAGGAACTGTAAGGAAGAGGTTCTGTTGTTTTCATCTAACAGGTAACAAATAACTTGGTGAATCTGAAACCTCCATTTAATCTAAAACTGTTACTCCACTCCTATACTCATTCCTGGCACCTTATTTATATTTTTGTGCTTAGTCTGCAGGGAAACATACGTCTCTCTATTGCTTATGCCAAGCAGAATGCTTGACAGCTAAAAAGGAAAGCCAATGAATTGTCTAAAATAAATCTAATTGGTGCATTCTAAATCAAAGACTCATGCTGCAGTGGGCTGTGGTGAGGTAACAGGAGTTTTATATAAGCTTTGGGGGAAGTCAGGACATGGTGAGAGAAAAAAAGGTTCCCAATGTTTCCCTGTGTTTTAATCAGTATATATTTTGTTTCTATTAGCTTAGCATTAGAGACTTCTGGAAACACTACTTTGAGAAAGAAACGCAAGCAAACCCAATTTCATCTTTTTATTCCTTCACTTTCTCAATAATTGGAAATGAAGCAATGAGTCACAGTTGGCCCACAGAATGTTTTTCTACTGCAACCCCATATTTAAAAATATCTACTATTTAATTCATATTTATACAAAAATCAGTATTGGTCCACATTCCTACATGGCAAAATTAAGTTGGAGCTGAGGCTGACACTAATCCTCACATTCCACATAGCCCCATGTATGTTACCTTCCTGGCTCCTAAATCCCTACAATTTGTGGCCCTGCCTTATTCCTTCTAAAATTCAAGGGGAAAATAATTATTGTCCTTTCCAGATTCTGCTTCCTAGCCCAGATCAGTAATAAAGAAGGTCAGAATTCTACTTTTAAGGCACTGCAGTTCTCTGAGCAATTAGTTGTAAAATTCCTAATCTTTCCAAAGTAGTAGACCATCTCCCCTGGCCAGTACCCACTCAATATCCAGATAAAACTGGAGTTAATTGAGTCACTTGAAGACCAAGAAGAGGATGAGAGATGAAAGTACAATCATCAGGAAATATTTTTGCCCAAGCTATCACAGATGAATTGTTAAAGCCAGCTGAGAAGGTCCAACAGAGAGGCTCAGCTTCACATCACTATAATTAATGTGAGGCACAAAGACTTCTCTCTGGTCAGATTCCCACCAGTATTATCCTTAGCCATAAATTAAAACCACTGAGCTGCATATAGAAAGAGGAGGAAGCAAGTAAAAAGTGATGCTTGCCAGCTCTGTGTATCCTCCACCACCGGTGTGCTAGAAGAAATCCTTACCCTCGAGTGAACATTTGGAAATTTAGTGATATTATTCTTCTTTAAGGCTAAACAGAAAAAACAAAAACAAAATGATGGTTAAGTAAAAATGGGATGAAAATGAAAAGCAACTCAACTTAGTGCTTAATATTGCTGGGCATGTTAGCCAAAGAGTGGGCACAAGCATTACTACAGGAAGTGTTAGATACAACAAGGGAAGGATGAGTGTGTCTTCCCACCCAGCCCTAATCACCCAATTCCAAGCTGCTTTGAAGATTGGCTCCAGAAAGATAGACGTCTAGCAACAAAACTGACAGCTAACAGCCGAGCAGATGATTTCAGCCTGTTAAGGAGCACTGGTGGGTTAGTACACTTCTGATATCTTCAAAGACAGACAAATGAGCACACTTAACAAATACAACTCACAGAATAGTTTTGCCACAAAATAAACATACACAGTTCCATGTCAATCTCAGGAATCAGTCAATGGCTACTGACAACTGGAGTATATTCTTTCCTTAACTTCTAAGTAATTAGTCATGAAGAGATATTTCCTACTTTTTGTTATTTTTCCTACTTTTTTAGACTTAGACTAAGCCCAGGAAATTACTTGGAAAAAAAATCTAACCCACTTCTGCTTTTATAATTTTAAGAAAAGTGACATTTTCCACTAGGCATGGTGGTCCACACCTTTAATCCCAGCACTCAGGAGGCAGAGGCAGGTGGATCTCTGAGTTCAAGGCCAGCCTGGTCTACAGAGCAAGTTCCAGGCCAGCTGGGGCTACAGGGAGACCCTGTCTCACAAAGAAATAAAAGAAAAATGACATTTTCCAATGTTGTGTTCAATTTGTATTTTGGGTGCCACTGTCCTGACCAAAGAAGCAGGTCCACTGTGACCATACCACAAAAAAATAAATAAATAAAAATTAAAAAAAATACTCTGGTTTGACATGGAACAGAGTTACAAGCAAAGAGCATGAGAAAGATGGAGGGTGGGGGGTGCGGCTCTTGGGCTTTTGTACATCCTGCCGTGCAGATTTGTTCTAATATGGAATTGCTCATAGCTGAATTTAGGCATGACAGTGAATAGAGGTCTCCTGCCGAGAGTGGGGAGGCCTTGAGCTGCCAATACAGCACATATTTAGGACTCAGTGTAGAACATTCACCACACCCTGGACTATATAAGACACTTAAAGCCGCAGTTTGCAGCTGCACATAGCACAAGTCCTGCAAATGGAACTTTAGATCCCATTTATTTTATATGTATACATGATTATTACATTTTTGGTTTTTGGGGGGTCATGCCATGGCACCCATGTAGAGCTCAGAGGACAACTTGCAGGATGTTGGCTCTTCACCATATGGGTCTCAGGGATCATCAAAACATATGAACTCAGTATAAAATAGGGGGATGGGAGATGTTTCATATCTGTAAATCTATTAGAGCACAGTAAGTACTCAGTGATGTTAGGTTTCATAGTTACTGCTTGCTGTCATTTTGTATTCAAAGATGCTCCCCAAAAATATTTTGTTTACTCTAAAAATTTAAGCAGGCAAGTCTATTAACTGTCACCCACATCCAGACCATCACAGCAATGCGGACACATACAGTGGCAGTGAGTGGGCAGTAATGACTAAGATGGAAAACCATGCAGCATGAAGGCAATGCAAAATGTAATGGTGAACACGGCATTTCACGCTACCATGGTGGTTGGTCCTAACAGACAAACAGAGGGACATAATAAGTCAAAAAACCTGTAGCAACCTTTTAATAGCATCAGGTGACAATAATAGTTTAGTAATGGTATTCCTCAGTGAGAACAGGTTCGCAGAAAAACCGAGACCCACGCTTGGCGGTGCGAGCAGTAAAGGGCACAGTCTTCAGCACTGCATTGAGAATGACAGCCAGACAACAGAAACAGAAGACAGTAAAAAGCCAGGATCTACTGCATTAGTACACAGTTAGTGCTTTGTTAATTATTGCTCGGGATAACGGGGGAGAGCTGAGAAAGAAGCCAATATATATTCCAGTTAATCCATAAAAGTCAAAAATAATCTAGGACTTATGGTAGGGACAGGAAGTGGTAAATATTCCAAGGAAAACAGAAACTGTAAAGGCAAACAGGCAAATATTCGTGCCATTCATGAATAATCACGGTATCATGGAGATGGAGGACATATTAGGAAAGGGCACTCAAGTTCTTTTTTTGTTTTTGAGGCAGGACCTGGTGCCTTCAGATGGCCTCAAATTCACTGTTGTCAAGGTGACCTTGAATTGCTCCACCTCCCAACTCCTGGGATAACAGGTCTGACCACCATGTCCAGCCTGTGACTTCAGGTTTCATGTGCTGAATTAGATGCTTCTCTAGTCACAAATTAACCCAGCTGTGGCACTGAGGTGTCTACCTAGGAAGGATATCTACTCTTGGTCTTGTTCAGAGTAGAGTTTCTCCCCTAGTGCAGAGGAGGCAAAGAGCAATACTAGAGAAGTGGAGCTTGATCAGTGATCTCTGCAAGTCCTTACATGGTATATTCTGATACCAATAAATACACATGTGTATCTTGAGAATAGAGTACCGTTTTCATCAGCCACTTATATTCATTCATTTGTGGTACTTTTATATAGGCAAAGAATTCTTTTTTTGACTTTAAAATCTAATCCTACATAACTGCTTGATTTCCCTGGGTTTGAGATGGTGAAAACATTTCATGGTTTTGGCAGCTTGGGATCCATATGTACAATGCTTAAGAAAATTCTAGGAATTCTATCTTTTAAAATCTAGGAAAATATGAAGACTATACATTTAATATTTAAGAAACTAAGTTTTGAGCATGTAATAATGGCAGTTTGGTTATTTTGATTTTGATTTTTTTTTTTTTTTTTTTTTTTTTTTTTTTTTTTTGTCTTTTCCCCAGCTGTCCTGGAACTCACTCTGTAGACCAGGCTGGCCTTGCACTCAGTGATCCGCCTGCCTCTGCCTCCCAAGTGCTGGGATTTAAGGTGTGCACACCATCCCTGGCAAAGACGTTTCTTAGCTGCCATGTGAGTGTTGGGAATCGAACCTGGGTCCCATGCAAGAGCAATCAGTGCTCTTAACCGCTGAGCCATCTCTCCAGCCCCAGAAACTCTTATATTTAAAAGATCTTATTAAATATTTATACATGAAATTATAGTCATGGTACTGCATTAAAAAGTCCCAGGGATTAGATACTGAGGGGGACTAGCACATAACATAACAGACTGGCCATAATTGGTCATTATTGAGGCAGGTATGGGGTAGGTAAGAGGCACCTGGAAATTCATCATATGACTGTCTATACTTTAGCATATTCTAAATCTTACCATAATAATAAAATGCTTTAAGTGTCTCAGAAGCTGATAAGCAGCATTCATGTGCAAGAGACATTGGAGAAAAGTCACTTGCTACCACTGCTAAAAAGGACAATGGCCTAAGTCACCATCTTGATCAGTAAGAGGCAGCACAGAGAATTGACTGAAGCTGAAAACATTAAGCTAGAATTTAATCAGAAAAGAAACAAGCTGGGTTAGACACAATTCCTAGCTTGTAGGACAGTCAGTCCCTAATTCTGTGCTAGAACCCAATGGATTCATCCAAATCAAAGTACTAGCTCCTGATTTCCTATTGACTTTGTTACTTTTTTGAATTAAGTAAACAGGTTTTAAAAGAGCATGCCAAAGAAGCCTGCATTGACTGTTGGTGTAGAGCTGAATCGATTCTCCTGCAATATTCATATTATTTGGACAAGTAGGTAGGTGTGGCCACAGGAGGAAAATGGAACACAATGAAAATCAAAACCAATGGGGAACAATTACAGAAAGAGCTCTGCTGAAATTACAGAGCTCCACTGGTACTGAGGAATCATCATTTTTTCAGTGTTGGGGCACGAAGCAATACCAAAAAACTAACACTTCAAACTTGTTTGCAATCTTGCTGCATAATTCTAGATCTGAATAGTCAACTAAAACCTTGCTGACACTCATCAAAAGGAGCTATAAAATCTGATTGTAGGTGAGGCAATGGGGTCTGTACAGCCCAGAAGGAGGGAATACCCTTTACCTGTGATAATGTCTTCAATGGCACCATCTTTTCCCTCGTATACATGTCTATTATCTTTAACTTGTCGCCTTCTTAACTCTGCAATTAACTCTTGCTGCTGCCTCTTTGATTTATGGGAAGGAGACTGAGAAGGAAAAAGAGTGGAAATTAGTCAGGCTGGCACCCATTTGGAGTTTAAAGAAACTCAAAGTGTTCCTGAGAGCTTTATTAAACAGCCTCAGCCAAAACTACACCTCCTAAAATTCTGTTTACATGTCAAAAAACCCAGGAAGCTTCTGAGAAGACAACAGAAACTTTCATCTAACACAAGAACCCAGGCAGGCAGCAATGCAAAAGCTGGGGTGTGTGTGCGTGTGTGTGTGTGTGTGTGTGTGTGTGCATGTGTGTGTGTGTGTGTGTGTGTGCGTGTGCATGCATGTGTGTGTAGGCAAGAGGGCAACTTCAAATGTTCTTTAAGCAGCATCAACCTTGTTTTTAGAGAAAGTCTTTCATTGACTTAGCTAGCTTGCTAGTTAACGTAGGCCACTCCAGGGCCTGTCTCCACCTCCCAGCTCTGAATTCCAAGTGTACATCACCATGCCCAGGATTTTCCCATGGGTTCTAGAGATTAAAGCTCAGATCCTCATGGCTATACAAGCACTGTACTGCCAAATGCAGGCTGGGTTCAATGGCCACAGAGGCAGCTGGTAATCATCACAGACTTCTCAACCTTGCAGCTTTTATGATCTTCGCTCATTGTGTTACCTTCAATGAAACACATCCTCCCTACTCTCCTAAGCAAAGACCCCAATGGGGAAGGTCAGCACCTACAGGAATCACCATGGAGCCTCTCCTGCTGCTAAGCCTGACCATCAGTCTCCTGTGACTTTTCTGAATATACATCTAAGTCTGAAATCTTAGATCTCTATGAACTTGGAAATACCTGACAAACACATTCTTACCCTCATTCCAGGGATCACCTGCTCTAGAAGGGAATGGCCAGACTCTTACACAAACCAACTCCTTGCCCACTCATCCAGCCCTCCTCAGAAGCAGGCCCTGCTCACCTTCGGGTCCTGCTGCTCCATCAGAGCTTCCTGCTCCAGCAGTTTTTCCATGAGAGCTTGTTCCTGCTTTTTCCTCAACTCGTTTTCCTCTTCTGCTTGCTGGGGAAATAAATAATAAAGATTATATGAACAGAAATGACGGGGGAAACTCATCATTTAAGAAAACCCATTATTCAACAATCCATAGTGACTTGGGAACTGAAGTGAATGAAGGAAAGGCCTGTGCTTCATGACCACATTCCACTTCAATTCCTTTTCACTGTCTGGATAGGACTAGTCTTCAGACTGACAGCTGAGCTGCACCTAGAACTTTCCTGATGACCTTCAACCTGCTCAAATAGCTTCTGAGTCCCAGCCACACAAATATCTAAATATTTTGACTTCTTAGTAAGGGGCCCAATGATGATCCTCCAAAGCTGTAAGCCTCAACTGATTTTACAAAAATACTTCCCCTCACACTTCCATGGAATTCTCCTCAGAAGTGTAGATAACCTGTTCATATCCTTTCCCTAAAATAAACACTTTTCTTTTCTCCATCAACAGACCTATTTTATACAAAGGTAATTCCAGGGAATAGCTTGCTCCATGTGTGTGGCTTCTATATCTACAGGTTCAGTCAAATATGGATTAAAAATATTCAGGAAAGTTCCATATTTATTGAACATGAACAGAATTATTTTCATGTCATTGTTTCCTAAATTATATCATATTACAGCCACTTGTATAATGTGATACTGCCACAGGCCCTGGTTCACTTGACCCATTAAACAACTCCCTTCATCTTGCTTACATGGGTCAACAAGAGGGCAACGAGTAGGCAGTCAACAGCCTTTGCTTTCTGGTTGAGGTCCAAGCTTGACTCCATGCAGAAAGAGACACGGCCTAAGGGGCCCCAGGAGCTCTCAGCCCCAGCAGGACCAGAGAGGCCTCTGAAGAGCATCCTGGCAGAGACACATCTGGAGGAAGGCATCTGTCTAGGAAGTAGACAAGGACGCCATAAAGGATGCTCTCCTCCTACTTACCTTATAGGCTTTCACAAATCGAACAAAGACAGGGAAGAACACAGAGGGTGGTGTTGTCTTGGGGTTTTCACCAAAATACTTCACTACATCATCAAAGGCATCCTAGAAAGAAGCAAATTTCTTTTGAATCTCCATTCCAGCATCTGGCCTGGACACTTTGCAGAAGAAACCTGAAGCAAAGCAGCTTCCTCTCATGTGATTCTCTGTATCACCTCCAACACTTCACCAAAGGCAATGAGAAAAGTACAACGGCAGGAGACTGGAACCCATCTCTATCACTTCCTGCTGCCCACCCCACAAGAAAAACAAATAAGGACTGGAGAGATAGCCTAGCAGTTAATCTCTTAATGGGCTCTAGAATTAACTTACCACTTATTTTCAGACATTGTAATTGCTGTATATGGGTGGAAGGTATGTATTCATATTTTAGAGTAATATAAAATTAAAGGGAGAGGCAGAGGCAGGCAGATCTTTGTGAGTTCAAGGCTAGCCTGGTCTACAGAATGAGTTCCAGGACAGCTGGGGCTACAGGGAGACCCTGTCTTGAAAAGACCGAAAAGACCAAAAAAAAAAAAAAATTAAAGGGCAAAATGTGAATTCCTAAACATATTTTGGAATTAACATATGGTTCAATTTTGGAGGTCATAATTTTGGTATATATGTGACGTTTATACAGGCATATTTTGGAGCAATACAAATTGGAGGGAACAACAAAGGACTGGGTCAAAGAAATGACTGAAACAGTTAAATTCTGCCCAAAACAATAAACCTCTGCAGAGAAAAACTTTAAAAAGACTGAGAAAGGGCTGGAGAGAGAGCCTAGTGGTTAAGAGCACTGAATGCTCTTGCAGAGGACCCGGGTTCGATCCCCAGCACCCACATGATGGCTAAGAACCATCTGTAACTCCAATTCCAGGAGACTCCAGTTCCAGGGGAATCTGACACCCTCTTCTGACCTCTGCGGCATTGCACGACACGAGTGCACAAACCTACCTGCAGACAGTACATTCATACACATACAAAAATAAAAAATAAAAAAAAAGACTGAGAAAAAGATGTAAGACATGTATGGCAGAATACATGAACTGGAGTATATGTCTAAATTGAACTGAAAAATGATGTATGAGATACATAAACATCAATAAAAATATCTTATTAAAAATATGTTGAAATGTAAAAAAAAAAAAATTGACCCCACCCCACCCCAAGGCAAAGAACTACAGCACTACTCCCCCAGATTTGGGCTTAACGGGTTCCCTCTCTTGGCTACCTGTGCAATCTTGGCATCATCCTGCAGCTTCTTCAGCTTGCCCTCATTCTGGAGGATAAACTCCTTCAGCAGCGTGTTGTGGTCATGCATGGTGTACTCCCTCTTAGTTAGGTCCATGCCCCTCTGTAGCTCCTTGACATCCAGCAGAACATTCTCCAAGGAGACTGACACAGAGAAAGCAATGCATCAAGAAACTTCTTTTGGGAGAGTCAAAACCAAAACCAGTCCAAGTTCTCAGTACATTTTTTAGGCTTAATCAGGGCCTTACAGATAATCCTCACTTTATGTAAGAGAAAGCTTTCAACATAAATAACTCACAAAGTGTCACTATCAAGCACTATAGTAAATTCTTCATATGCACTAATTCTGCTACAGCATTACCTACTTTGCCCATAAGGAAAAACAGCTTTATGTGGTTCTATAGTCTACACTGAATCACACAGCTTGGAGATGGCAGAAAAGGGGTTTGGATAACAATCCTGGTGGTCTCCACTTCTTGTGTTAGATATAAAGTTTCCATTTATCTGCACGGAACAACCTACTGGTTTAGTTGTAGGTTCAGACAAGGCCAAGATGTTTTTCAGCATTCCACTCTGTTGATGGTTTTATGTTGCTATGATTCTCCAGCAGGGGGCAGAAATTTATCTGTTAAATTTTATTCGA
The DNA here is from genome assembly GCA_009823505.1 of Rhizomys pruinosus. Lineage (NCBI taxonomy): Eukaryota > Metazoa > Chordata > Mammalia > Rodentia > Spalacidae > Rhizomys > Rhizomys pruinosus. The sequence goes on along the minus strand of VZQC01010618.1, from coordinate 1,145,858 downwards.
TAGGCCACTAAGACCCAAGCAACTTTGGACAGCTTCTTGTTGCTTCAAAGAATTTGGCACGAACTTGCAGTAAGGCTACCACCCAAAACAAGCACACTCTGCCCTCCTGAGGTGCTCTCCACATGGAAGCTGGCCCCATCTGTGCTTCCTCCATTGCCTGACTCAGCTTTGTGCACGGATGAATTACAGAACAAGTGGCATGTGCTCCCCTTATTAGATCTACACTGTCTTATACCCAGAGCTTTCTCCAGTTCTGGCTGTCTAATACAGTGCCACGTACAGAGAACGTACTAGAAAGTTTGCTGGAAAGACGAAGATGGTGTCCTATAGGTATCAGAAGCCTGCGTCAGTTCAGTCAGCCGGGCAGTTCAGCCAGCAAGCATCCCAATTTCTACCTCCTCCCCCATTTTTTTTTTTTTCCCAAATGAATCTTTGCCTGAAAAACCATATGTGCTATTTTGGTTTGTTCTTTATAGGCACAATCCCATTTCTACCAGAAGCCCAGTCTCCACCATGGCTTACAAAGCATACATCTATCCTAGAAAAAGTACATAATTTCATCCATTCATTTATGTGTTTATCCCCAAAATCCAGTTTTCAGGGACTAAGTGAATTATATAGTTAAATAAAAGCTGAATGCCGGGCGTGGTGGCACACGCCTTTGATCCTAGCACTTGGGAGGCAGAGGCAGGCACATCTTTGTGAGTTCAAGGCCAGCCTGGTCTACAGAGTGAGTTCCAGGACAGCTGGAGCTACAGGGAGACCCTGCCTTGAAAAGACCAAAAAGGGGGCTGGAGAGATGGCCTAGCAGTTAAGAGCACCGACTGCTCTAGCAGAGGACCCGGGTTCAATCCCCAGCGCCCACATGGAGGCTGAGAACCATCTGTAACTCCAATTCCAGGAGAACTCCAGTTCCAGGGGAATCCAACACCTTCTGACCTCCACGGCATTGCACGACATGGGTGCACAAACCTACATGCAGACAATACATTCATACACATAAATAAATAAAATTTAAAAAAAGAAAAAAAAAGAAAAAAAAAAGACTAAAAAGAAAAAAAAATGAAAGGGAACAACAACAATATCTATATTCCAACTAAATGTTATTCTTTTTTAAAGTATGTAGGAAAAATTAAGATGAAAACAGTACAGAATTCCAAATACAAAATAAGAAAAACAAGGATAATAAAACTTATAAGACAAATTATATACAAGCTATTAAAAAGCTTAAAAATTAAGAAAAGGTCATATCAGTGGAATAATCCATAAAGTCATTGTCAGGCTGCATATAGAAATACTTTTATCAGTGAACACAGTCATGAGTAAATAAGGCATGACATAGATCCATTTCTGCAAAATGAAATGTTTTTAAGTCTGAAGGAAGTCTGGCTAATTTTGAATAACAGAAAATGATCTCCAGTTCCATCAATTNGCTGCATAGAACTCCATTGTGTATTGTACCACATTTTATCTACTTGTCAGTTGAGGGGAACTTGGTTTGCTTCCAGCTTTTTTTTTTTTTTGCCTTTTTTGAGACAGGGTCTCCCTATAGCCCCAGCTGTCCTGGAACTCACTCTGTAGACCAGGCTGGCCTTGAACTCACAAAGATCAGCCTGCCTCTGCCTCCCAAGTGCTAGGATTAAAGGCGTGTGTGCCACCACGCCCAGTTTGGATATTCTTTTTTTTATTATTTTTATTTATTCTTGTATGTGTATGAATGTACTGTCTGCATGCAGGTTGGTGCACCCATATCATGCAATGCCGAGGAGGTCAGAAGAGGGTGTCAGATTCCCCTGGAACTGGAGTTAAAGACAGTTCTCAGCCGCCATGTGGGTGCTGGGGACCGAACCCGGGTCCTCTATAAGAGCAGTCGGCGCTCTTAACTGCTAGGCCATCTCTCCAGCCCCCAACCCTGGATATTCTTGTGAGAAGACATAGCACATCAGGTGTTATACAGCACAGAAAGACTTGGATTCTAGCTTTATTTCTATCAGTTTCACATGCTTTGGATAAGATTACCTACACAGATGACAATTTCCCATACAATATGACATGGCTACTATCTCATATAACCCAGATATGACAGAGTTACCTATAATTTAAACGAGAAAATGTTAAGTGCTATAGCAAAGCAGCAACCAAGAACTACAACCAACAAATTTAGACAAAATATTTAAAGGAACCACATCTTAGCAAGTAGAGTGGCATGAAATCAAAGTCTCCATTCGGAACCTGCTCCCCAGTTCTCACTGTCCGCTTACCCAACAGCAAGAAAACGAAGTGGATAACGGATAGGCAAGGGAAGGCACATGTCTCAAAGACCCGGATCTACAGAGAAAGGGCATGGACAGAGACAACCTTCAGGCCCATGTTTAACTACTTAGGAGTGGGTGGCACCAGTATAATATGTTCCAGCTCAGAAACTGGTACTGAAGTGTTAAACGGGGAATGGTTCCCTCCTAACAGGCATTAAATAGTCCAGGGTAACATTAACAGCTGAAATTAAGTACCTGCAGCAGCTTTTTCCACATAATGAAGCTCATTATAAAATAGAGTCACTTGGTGATATTTCTCTTTTACCACATTTGATATATAGTGTAACAGCGTTTGCTTTCGGTCTGTTGATTTTGTATCTAAGAGCTGAAAACAAAAGGGGCCATGGGTTAGGACCAAGAGCAGGGATGTGGGAGAGTGCCCAGCAGGAGATTTCCCACCCAGGATAACATCCACAGTCAATAACAGAGCACACCCACACAACTCATTGGCAGGTGTTCCCACGAGATTCAAAATTATTCTTTAGAGAACCAGCCCACTAGTACTTAAATGACCAGAGGATAAGCTAAATGCCAGGGTAGATGCCGAGCTAGTAATGTTTCAGATCTTCACCCCTGTTATGTGAACTCCCCCATCCCTACATCTGCTATCCCATATCCCTTGGCTAACAAGTGAGAGGACTCCAGTGTCACTGCTCATCAACATGAGGAAGCAGGACAGAAGGACAAAGTGGAGCCAGCAGGTGTGGCCAGGAGCTCCAGGTGCCACGGCTTTCACACTGCGGTCTCTGCGTTTAGCTTTGCTCCATCTTTATGGCCTAGTCCACTGACCCCAAACAGACACAGCCAGTCCTCTGCATCTGTAAGTCTGATAGCCATAGATAGAAAATGTTGAGAGGAAAAGCTGCCTCTGTATTGATTTTTTCCTGCCATTATTCCATACATAATCCCATATATTGTATGAAGTAAACAAGACATATTTACAATCTAGGTGGTATGTTAGATTAACCCACGCATTACACTATTTCACAGAAAAGACCTGAGAATCTAGTATGCTTGGCATTCTTCTAGGTCCTGGGACAAATCCTCCGCAGACACTGGAGCATGACCTTCCGGGGGCCTAAGTCCTGACTAACTAGACACTATCAGATCATCACATCTCTCTTGACTTGGAAGCTACATTTGGCGTGCACAGCCTGGACAGGAGTCTATGAGAGTGACTTTGCAAAGCATGTACTTTCTCCACTCAGAAAAAAGAAACTATAACTGTGATTCTCTCTATGTTGTTTTGGAACACAGTATTATCTATTTGTCTAAAAAGTCTTCCTAAGTATTTAAACAACTAAGGGATAGTTCGTTATACTGTTATTTTTGTGTATTTAATCATTTCCCATAATTCTGAAACTTTAGATTATTGCTATAAAGTGCACGATTCATAATTCAGACTGGAGGAAAGACTGATATTTCAGAACATTTGTATCAACTGCTTCTCCTGAGATCAGAGAGTCCTCATCCAAGCCTCCCATTCCTCCAGAACAGACATCCTGCTCTGAACTCAGAATCTCTGCAGCCATGTCATCCAGAGCTCCATATTCCTCTTAGCTCACACACCAGGTCTAAACTCTGAAGTTTAAATCCATAAACTGCTCCTCGTTTGCTGCTATTCATATAGTTTCCAAGAGCCAAGATGATCTGAAAAAAACAAGAGTAAGAAGGCACATCAGGACGGCCCCTAGGTGCTGCTGGAGAAGCCCAAAGGACAGCCCCTAGGTGCTGCTGGAGAAGCCCAAAGGACAGCCCCTAGGTGCTGCTGGAGAAGGCCCAAAGGACAGCCCCTAGGTGCTGCTGGAGAAGGCCCAAAGGACAGCCCCTAGGTGCTGCTGGAGAAGGCCCAAAGGACAGCCCCTAGGTGCTGCTGGAGAAGGCCCAAAGGACAGCCCCTAGGTGCTGCTGGAGAAGGCCCAAAGGACAGCTCCTAGGTGCTGCTAGCACAGATAGGTCAGCTCTCCACAAACCCAACAAAAAACTTCACTTGCCTCCAGAATCTTCTTGAGCTTCTGGGATGACTTTATAGAAACAGATGCTGCTATAATTGCATGCAGTTGCTAGATTCCAATCAAAGGAAGGAAGGAGAAAAAAAGGCATGTTAAAAATGGCAAACTGATTAGAAACTAAAAACACTAACTCAGAAAGCAAACTCCATTTAGACCCTGACACTGTAATGAGAGTCAACTTCTCTAGGCATAGCAGAGCCAGTTTGTCTGACTAGGTCTTGGGTAACTATAGCATCACATAGGCTCTTCTGAAAACCTATTCACAGTAACAAGTAACATAGGAACTTATCTATAGCCAATCCATAACCAGTGATTTCAAGGTAGGAGTTAACAGCTTCTACAGGAATTCAATTCCCTGTCCGCAATCTCCAATCATGTACATTTTACATGTTTAAATTAATAAAGATGTCTAAGAACGTGGACAGGAAGATTGGCAGGGACCGAACACTCTTCAAAGGTTCTCAGAACATGTCTTGAACAGACATGCTAATATAAGAAGTAACTGAGATTTTGTTTAAGACACAGAACTGGGGACTGGGGACAAACTGGTATTTATGATTCCTCGGTCTCTGCCAGATTAACACAGGGAATGAGAAATAACTGGCTTTTATTTATTTGTGTGTCACTATAGTCTACTGCATCCAAGTTCCAAGGAAGAAAAATCCTATGATGAAGTCAATGCTCCCACCAAAAATTTAAGCCTGCTGCTCATTAAAGATAAGGCATTGTTTTTAGAGAGGAAAGAGATGTAAAAATCTCTTTGGACCCCTCTCCTGACAGAGGTCACTCACAGGAGTCAGCATCTGAATGCTTTCTGCAAAGTTCCCAATGAAAGCCATGATGGTCATCTTCTGCATGAGGCGCTCAATCTTACTGAACTGCATCATGAAGCGGTCTTCATCTGACAAGTTTTCTAAGGGCTTTCTCTCCCGCTCATAGAGTCGAAGCATTTTCACCTCATTCTCAGTTGGCAAGAACCTCATCAAACATTCTACAAAGTCAACCGGCAGTGTCTTCAAGTCAAATCTAAAGTCAACAAGGCCAGGTCAGTGTTACAAAGAAAATGACTCCTTCTACCACTTCCCCAACCATTCCACTTCATCTACCAAAAAGTCAATAGGCCTCAAATTCTGAAAGCTGTGCTTCGAAGCCCCACCTGCTGCTGGTCCCAACTAAGCATCTAGTACCCTAACCAGCAAACTGGACCATCCTCAGTTTTCAGTGTTATTAGCTTAGGGCTGATTAAGCTTTAGAAATGAAGAGTAGGGGCTGGAGAGATGGCCTAGCAGTTAGGAGCTCCGACTGCTCTTACAGATGACCCAGGTTCAATCCCCAGCACCCACATGGTGGCTGAGAACCGTCTGAAACTCCAATTCCAGAAGAACTCCAGTTCCAGGGGAATCCGACGACCTCTTCTGACCTCCGCGGCATTGCATGACACGGGTACACACACCTGCATGCAGACAGTACATTCATACACAAACAGAAATAAATAAATTAAAAAAAAAAAAAAAATATATATATATATATATAAATATATATATATAGAGAGAGAGAGAGAGAGAGAGAGAGAGAGAGATGAAGAGTAAATGAAACAGTAGGCAGAATGAAGGCAGGAGCATTGGCTAGTAAAGTGGTCCAAGGATGTGGTTTCAGATACTGTGAGAGTTAAGACACAGTTAAAGAGGTCACCACTGTAAAACAGTTGCAGAAAATCTGGAGAATTATGTAAAATATTTATGGGATTATTTTTTCCTCTTTCAAAAAAGATTCATTCACATGCCTTTACCATACTGGTATTTTGATATAAGAGCATACATTCCTTGAAGGAATATTATTAGTTCCTTGTAGATATATGCTCAATTTGAACAACCATTTGCTACCATCTCTATTGTATTCTCCAGACAATCTTGGTTCAGCAAAATAATAGAATTACATTATCATGGCAAATAAGATATATAAAATTAAACACCAGACTACATACCAAGTTTCAATTTCAGAAACCAGAAAAGACTGCAGAGGAACTATTCTGTTAGATTATGGCCCTGGCCAAAGACAGAAAATCAGAGCAAATAATCTCTTAGGGCCAGGCAAGATCTCTAGTCAAAATGTGTAAGATCAAATTATGAAAAATTACTTCCTATGACATCAATAACATCACTATGGCCATAAAAAGAGTAGAAAGATTCTTCTAATAAACAGATAAAGCCAGTATCTCCCTGTGCAGTTCAGAATTTCTTTTTATAAAAGGCTTGTTTGTTTGGTTGGTTGGTTGTTTGTTTGTTTGGTTGGTTGGTTGGTTGGTTGGTTGGTCTTTTTGAGACAGGATCTCCCTGTAACCCCAACTGTCCTGGAACTCACTATGGTGACCAGGTTGGCCTTGAACTCACAGAGATCCACCTGCTTCTGCTTCCTGAGTGCTGGGATTAAAGGTGTGTACCACCATACCTGGCTTAAAAGGCTTGTTTAGAATGTCCAGAAAGTATTAAGAGCAGGAGAGCTTACTTCCCTATTGTTATGAATTCAAGTATGCATCTGTAGTATATCTGCATCTGGCAGTGAACTGTACCATTCCACAGATGACATCAAATTTGTATTCTACAAATTTAGATACAATCCAGATACTTAAGAGAAAACTGCCATCCCTGTTTCTCTCTCTTAACATCTGAAACACTTAGTTCAACTTTCATGTAAGCATTGCTCTAGGCCTAGGAAGAACAGACCAAGACAGTAAATGATGTCACAATCCAGGTGTCACTCTTCTGGAATGACAAACAGCTTATGAATATCCCACTCCTCCTGGTAACTTCTGGCCCACCTCTTTAGTGTCAACATCTTAACTCTCAAACAGTAACACATATGAAATAAGGGGAACTCTGGATGATGAAATAAGGGAACAATTGGGCTGGAGAGATGGCCTAGCGGTTAAGAGCGCCGACCACTCTTGCAGAGGATCCAGGTTCGATCTCCAGCACCCACATGGCGGCTAAGAACTGTCTGTAACTTCAATTCCAGGAGAACTCCAGTTCCAGGGGAATCCGAGACCCTCTTCTGACCTCCGCGGCATTGCACGACACGGGTGCACAAACCTACATGCAGACAGTACACTCATACACATACAAAAATAAATTTAAAAATTAAAAAAAAAATAAAAAGAAATAAGGGAACAATGGATGTCAAGAATTTCTCCATCTTTGAACTTATATCTTGGCCCACTATTTCTGTCATCTGATGATAAATAGCTTCCTTATTTTCATTTTCATTCTAAGCTTACTAGGATCTACTTTTCCAAGATGCCTTGAACTTACACATGAATAGCTTTACATATCTCATCAGCGGTCTTTCCAGCCTTCCGCAAAGTTATGGCAAGATTTTTGGCCCTATTTGCTTCTAGTAATGTGACTTTGCTTGATCCCTTCTGTGTTATCTTTTGCTTGCTTGAAGACAAGTCAATGGCAGGACCTTGAGCTTTTGTCTTGAATATTTCCTCAAATTCATCCACATTTAAATCCTAGGGTAGAGAAAGATGACATTGGCAAAGTGGATTATACTTAAAAATCCAATCATTCTTAGTTGGCAAGAATCACATCATTTAAACAGTCTCTCAAGCAAGGTTATTACATTCTCAGTTGGGTCCTTTTCTCTCTGGCTTATTATACTTTTCTTGTTTTTTAGAATACAACTGTGGTCACATGGCCAGAAGTGACTGTCCAGAGAACACTACTGACTCTGACCAGCCAAGTCAATAGCTTTTAATAATTTGCTTGCATAGACCACTGCTGCTGTAGGCTAAATCTATCAATAGATACAATCACTGAGTCCTTAATTAACACAGCTCAATAGTTTCTATGCTCTCTAAATTAAAGGATGGGGGGGTGTTGTCTCAGTTCTATATTTTGCAGCATACAATGTATTCAAAAATTTTTTTTTTTTTTTTGGTCCTTTTGAGACAGGGTCTCCTTGTAGCTCTGGCTGTCCTGGAACTTCCTCTGTAGACCAGGCTGGCCTTGAACTCACAGAGCTGCCTCCCCCTCTGCCCCTCTGCACCCCTGCGCCCCTCCCCCTCTGCGCCCCTGGGCCCCTGCGCCTCTGCCTCTGTCTCCCAAGTGCTAAGATTAAAGGCATGTGCCAACATGCCCGGCCCAAATTGTATCATTTTAACTTACATTTATAAACACAGTTTTCAAACCACCTTATAAAATCATTTTATTTTTGATAGTATAATGATATTTCTGCTTCTCGAATACATTACACTATTTGAAACATTAGAACTCTATTAGTGACATCTGCAGGTTAGCAGAGCATATTCTTTGGCCCTGCAGCAGACCATGCACACCTAGTTTATAATTAACAAGAGAGATACCTCCAGAATGCGCTCATCATCGATTTCATTGAAGACTGTGCCATTGATCTGATTGGGTTTCAGAGCAACCCAGTTAAACACTGGCATCCTGAACTTCGTCTTGATTGGCTTCTTAATTTTCACAGCTAAAGATGTTAGAGATAATGAAATTAAGACCCATTTAAGACCTTGTAACTCTCAACAACGATCAGACAACGGTCCTTACAGATGACATTTTAACACTGGAGGAAGGCTGGCAAGAGGCACGGAAAACACCTGGCCTTGGCCAGAACCACTCAAGATCTTTATTTGGTTATCTGGCACAGGATTGTAATAAAAGCTGTCTAATGGCTAAAAACTGAGGTGTGTTTTGTTTTACTGAGGCCATAAGACTGGTGATTTCTAGTTATAATTTTAGACAATGTTATTAGATGGCAAATATCCTAAATTTTGATATCCTCAATTCTTGCTCCTAGGATACATATTACAAACACATCTTAAGGATAGTCACAGACTGAAGAAAGTGACTGCCTAGCCTATCAGGAACATGACATCAAGAAAGCTGATCTTCAGCCAGGACAATACATTCCTGTGGGTAACTGTGAAAATGAGATTACATTGGCTGCTGAGTCATTTCAAGCAGAGTAAAGGGGCATGAAACGGCCTCACCTCATCAGGAACAGTGACTTCAGAAGGGCTGCTCAGAAATCAGCAAATAAAAAAAAAAAAAAAAAAATCAGCAAATCAGTGTTCTTGGAATGCCACAGTCCCTTCTCCTTACTTTTACAAAACAATTTTTGCCTCACAAGTTGGTTATGTTCACCTAGATAATAGTGAAGTAATTAAAAATACTAAAATTGGTAGGGCTGGGTATATGGTGGGGCACGCCTTTAATCCCAGCACTTGGAAGGCAGAGGCAGGTGGATATCTGTGAGTTGAAGGCCAGCCTGGTCTACAGAGTGAGTTCCAGGCTAGCAGGGCTTACAGGGAGACCCTGTCTCAAAAAAATCAACAACAAAAGCAAAAAAAAACTAAAATAGAGAAAACTTAATAAATGATATAGGCCAAGGTGAATGACAAACTGTCATTTTGAGAAAACAAATTTTAAAAGGTAATAATTTACAATTCTGGGTATTAGTTTTATATCATAAAGAAGCCTTCCCAAACCACTCGGCTGCATACACTCCACAACAAGTTGCCTTGAGCTCCCACCAGCCACCTATGAGCTTTACTACCTGCCACTATGAACAAATTAAGGGAGGAAAAACCAGCACTTCAGAGCAGAATGTAATGGAAGTGACTCACACCTGAGTTGCTGGCTGGCTGCCTGCCTCAGTTGGCATTTACAGAAATGGGAGACAGACGGTGCCTCTCATTCCTCCAGAGTTACAAAGGCCATAGAAAGAGAAGGAATGTCATCAGATAAGTCTACACAAAAGCATGCAGCAACACAGAGACACAGCTTCTGCCAAAACAGGCTTTTCTATCACAAAACTGGCACCCTCAATCCCATTATCAACACTGTTGGATTCCTGATCACACTTCCTTTGTGTCTACACTATCCAGGGAAAACCAATGTCATCTGTGGGAAGAGAGAGATGATGGGGGATTTGCGGAGAGAGTGGTCCTTTGCATCCTCAGTGAGGAAACTTTTCTTGACTTTAGCTATGGGGGTGCTAAACAGGAGGGGTCTACAGGTGACCGTGACGCACTGTAACCAGGGCTCAGGCTTTGGGTGGGCAAGTGCTCTAGACAGTGAGCCACAGACAGTGGAGTGGTCCTGGGAAGGGGTGTTCAGCAGCTTTCCTTTGTTTTCCTTATTTCCTTAGAATACAAGCCCATCAATAGAATTAACTATAAAAATTAAATATAAAAAAGAAACCTTCCTTCCTTCAACAGGAAGGAACATAGCCTATGAGTCTAGGACCTGCCTAAAGAAGGGTCATCTCTTTTACAGATTCAGCTGAAACCTGGGTAAACCTGGAGTTACAGTCAGCCAACACCCAGATTCCCCGGAGACACAATGTCAAATGCAATGGATCAAAGCAGAATGGAATGATGTCAAAGCACAGTGTGACCAACAGAACACAGAGCAAATACTCAACACACTTGGTAAAGAGCAACCTACAGAAAAGCTTGATTGGCCCATCTTTTGTGGAAGCAGAAAGAACAGAGAAAATAAAAATATATATACATATTAGATATGGTTAGAGTCAAGTGGCCTAGCAATTCACTCTCAGCACAGAATGTCATGCTTCTTAGACACATCTCAGCAGCACAAAGCCAAAACTTCATTTCCCTTTTCATCTGCCTTTAACAGCTTTTTGTCTTATAAAAAAAAAAATCCTTCCTGGGAGAAATTTAAAAAAAAAAATTCATGGTAGAAGTCCCATGCGGCCATAATGCACCTGTACTGTCTATTCCACAGGCTGTAAACAAGTTCTTAATAAACAAAATCAGCCAGGGTCCAGATGTTCATTGAGAAGATACAAGAACATCTTTTCAAAGACAAAGCAAAGGCTACTGACTGAACAGCAGTCCGTCACAGATGACCTACCTCAGAAAACAGACTTAGACATGAGTCTCACATTCCAAATGCTTATTTTGCACTACTAATATTTTCTTTATATAATAAAAAGACTTTTTTCAACTAGAGATAAACTGCAGGGACCTCTTCCTGATTCTCTGCTCTGACCACCCTTGCTCATTGCCCATGGTAGAGATAGGATACACTGTCACGTGTAGATCTACAGACTCAAATTTCCCAGAAGCCCTGGACATACCAGTATAGCTCTGTCTCTTGTCTCTACTGAGACATTATGATTCTCTCTTTGGTTCCACAGAGAGAATTACTGAACATACAAGAATATGTCACAAAATTGGCTTTAATTACTATGCACTGAAGCTATATTAAGGATGAGTTATAAGGAGATTTGCACCTTGCAGAAGATGCCTAACCCTAAGATTTTAAGGATTTAGAATGATCTTGTAATCTTTACATCCTTGTAATACAAGATATGTCTTGTAATCATTAGTGGACCATTAATGAAATAAAATGAAGACTTTTCAATCCCACCTGTAGTTCTCTACCTTGTGACGAAATACTGGGGATAACTACTTGTGGCCATCCTGAAGGCAGTTATCAGCTGAACACAAATACTTGTGGCCATCCTGAAGGCAGTTATCAGCTGAACACAAATACATACTTGAGACAACTCAAAAGAGCCAACAAGTTTTTAAATTAAATAGTGGCAAAGACTCAGTTTTCTGTTTTTTAAGGGGAGGCAGGCATAGCACTTCAGGAGGAGCCTGGACTTGCAAGCTCAGCCTCTGGCCTCCTTCCCGGCCATGGAGGGCGGAGGCCAGGAGTTCTGTGTTAGCACTCAGGTGAATGAAAAGCGGATGCTGAGCCACGGCATCAGCTTTTGCAAAGGAGAAAGGAAGCAGCTCCAGGAGCCACGGCAGACACATCGCACAGCAAACGAGAGCCTGATCAGTGGCCCACGGCAGACACATCGCACAGTAAATGCTCCCCAGGGGTGCAAGGAGAGCCTGATCAGTGGCCCTGGTACACAGGACAATGCTGGCTTCCATACTTGGTCACCAGAACAGGCTGGTGACTGCCAGACACCCAGGCATAGTAATGACGTTTGTTCATTTACATTCAACAATCCAACAGTTCCATGATGACTCTCTTCTACTTTTCCTCTTCAGAGGCAATAAAAGTTCTAGAAGAAAGTGGTAGACAGGGAAGACCTTGAAAGGTAAAAGTAAGCCTTTTTCATTTACTATGAAACATTGAAAAGGCATCCTGTTTGTATCTTAACAACTTTATAGAAGTTGAGGTAGAAGGAAAATCATAAGGAAAATCACAGATCTGAGGTGGACGAATCTGCTTAGGAAGCTTTCATATGGCTGAAAAGGTTTCACCCAAGTGGGTGGCTGGTAAAGCTGCTGACAAGACCTTTGAAGGGACAGAGAATAAGAAATCATTATGTCCGACACTGTCACTTACACTTGGAGGTTTTGGAAACCACTGTAGTCTTGGAAGTAGATCTTCTCAGGGTAGTAGCTCACAATAACCAAGAGAACTTAAGAATGGACTGAAGTGGATGAGAAAGCAGAGTTGCCCAGTACTACAGGACGGCGACCTTAGGACAGTTACCCAATGTTGTGGGGACAGTCTCCTCAGAGCCGTGTTACTCAGTGTCATAAGGACAGCTACTTCAGGGCAACCCTACACACTCAGCAACATTCTGTGACTGAAATGGTTTCATATTAAAGTGTAAAATTTCACTTTCAAGAGTCAAAAATAAGAACTTATTTCAAGGTACTGGAGCAACTCTCCTCATCTCCTTCACCTGCCTCACTTTTATTTCTGGTGAAATAGACTGCAGTCTCTCTCCTGGTTAGCAGGAGGACAACAAGAATTACTTGGAAGTTTTTCAAAGCTTAGAGATACTGCTGTTGGCATTACTTCCCCTTGAAGCTTAAAACATTGTTACTCAGCTGGGCATGGTGGTACACGCCTTTAATCCTAGCACTTGGGAGGCAGAGGCAGGTGGATCTTTGTGAGTTCAAGGCCAGCCTGGTCTACAGAACAAGTTCTAGGACAGCTGGGGCTGCAGGGAGACCCTGTCTCAAAAAAGACAAAAGAAAAAAAAAAAGCTACTCCAGCACATTCTGATGCTTACAAATGCTCAGAAGACAAGTCTGGAAGCCTATATCAGACAACTCCTCATAATGGCATGGTGGTTCACGCCTTTAATCCCAGCACTTGGGAGGCAGAAGCAGAGGCAGGTAGATCTCTTTGAGTTCAAGGCCAGCTGGGGCTACAGGGGGACCCTGTCTCAAAAAGACTAAATAATAATAACAATGATAATAATAATAATAAATTAAAAAAAGAATGCTCAATATCTGAGTCTAATCCATAATCTAGAGCTTTGGGCACTGTATGTGTCCAGAAAATCAGAAAATGTTTGATGAACTCACAAGGATGTGCTAGAAGACACTCTCAAGTGTTAGTCCAGAAGATAAGGTAAGAGGTTAGAACCCCCTGCTAGGCAGAGTGTGACAAAGAACAATGCTTCCAGTATATGGCACCTTCTCCTTCGCTACCTACATTAGCAGGAATATCATCCTAAGAGTCAAAGACTGGATTTTTGAAAGAACAGCTTTAGCTCTCTAGAAGGAGAGTTAATAAGTATTTTTCCTGACAGTGGCTCTGCTTTCATTCTGTGCTCTCACCTGCTAATCCTGAGTTGAAGACCACCGTAGGTGAAGAAGTACCAGGCAGTGGAGGTGCGGAAGGAGGGAGGGGCGGTGGCAGAGGAGGAGCTGGCACAGTCTCAGATGCAGGACCTGGAAGAGGGGGTGGTGGAGGTGGAGGGGGTGGGGGTGGAGGTGGTGGAGGAGGTGGTGGTGGTATAGGTGATGTAGCTGGCCCATTTTGCACTATAGAGAAAATAGAAATTTGTTTTAGAAACACAGGGATGGTCTTTCTACAAAATGTCATGTACATATAAAGTATTGAAAATTTGGCCAGTGAGATGGCTGAGTAGGCAATGGGTTGCTATGCAAGCCTGGTGACCCAAATTTATTCCCCACGAACCCCTCAAATGATAGTACTGACTCTACAAAGTTGTCCTCTGCCCTCCAGTTGTATGCTGTGCATCCACACCTGCACATCATACAACACATACATATAATAATAACTAAAAATCTAAACAGTTTAAAAAAAAAGAATGAGAGAAATACTATAATGTAAGTGACACAAATATTTATAATCTTCATCTAAAAATGTAATCTTTCTTAAGTAAAAGAACATGCCAACAAACACAGGCAAAAGACACAAGTAGGTACTACCTCGGCACGCCCACCAAGTGTTCTTACCTGCTTCTGGTGTGTCTGATGATGGAGGTAGTGGTGGAGGTGGAGGAAGTGAGGGTCCTGGGGAGGCAACCTCTCCAACTGGTCCCACATGGCTACCCACTGCTAGTTCTGACCCTGTGGACAATGTGCCAGAGGCCACGACTGGCAGTATGGCAATATCCCCATCCCCTTTCTTCTGAATTTTAATGGTCCCTTGTTTCTCCAGTTCATGAATCTTTTTTTCCAGGGTAGACTGTCTTTGAATGGCTTCTTCCTTTTCTTTGACCATTTTTCTTAATGTGTGAACTTGAGTATTTGCATCTTTGTAGATTTCCTGCAAAGAAGACCATGGATAGGAGTTGACTTCACATGACATTCAGACTTATGCCTATCAGATGAGCAAATTAAAGAAAATTGGGGGAGGGGGAGAGGAATTGAGGGAGAGACAGAGGGAGAGACAGAGAGGAGGCAAGAGGGAGAGGGAGAGGGAGAGAGAAGGAAGGAGAGGGAGAGGGAAAGCTCACAAGTGGGAAATCTGGAGTTCGCCCAGAACTTACGAAGTCCCAGTAATTATTAACTTAGCTAGTAATGCATGCAATGTATTTCAGCAATTGCTAGAGTTAATGAAGTCCTTTCCATTTAATAAGTGCAGCTAACTCAATTTTCCCTGTAGCCAGAAAGGAACAGAGCAGAGATGACTTTTATTCCCCTGAATTGGCTTTGAAATATCCTGAGGGTGTTCTGGTGGCTCAGCATGTTTTATTTCAAGTATTTTAATATTAATTTGTAACTCCTAGATACACATATCAGCTAACAAGAGACAAAAGAGACCAAAATCAGACTTGGATGGAAATCACACTAGGATTAAAAACTCCACAAAGCATGTAATAATCCTATTCATAAGTGACCAGGAACTGACTGCGTGACTGGATTTCTCTAGCACTTATAAATTCCCTTGACACAGCTCAGGACAATGATTATTGGGACATCTTTTCCCTTTGGTAATGCATTTAACCAAACAAGAGCCAATGTCTCCTTTCACTAATTACTTATTTCTGTCAAAGTTTTTAGTTGAAAACAAAGAAGTTAAAATTTTCAATTCAGAAGCTGCTTGGCTCTTTTCATTAGAATCCATAGAGGTTCTGGTGAAAGGGGTTTTGTGGAACAGAACTTACTTTCTGGGCCTCGTGCATGTAATCTCTCACCACAGACATCCAGCAGGCAGGGAAACATTCTTCACACCCTGTCTATCATTAATAATCTAAGCGTCTGGACTTCAATAGAGTCCATATGCTACAACTTTGTCTGGATGGCATGCCAGAAAATAAATTTCCCTGAGTTAACTATAGGACATGTCAGAATATCAAGCAACACACAACCATGATAACCATCACATAAAATGTGCCATTGCATTAACAGTAGTGTGAAGGCAAGCCATGTGCTCCATAAGTCCTCCAGGCATGTTGGTGGTTTTTGTGTTCTGTGAAGTTCCAAACACATGGATGACACTCCATAAACAAGTGACACCTTAGGGAGAATGACAGTAAGGCCAAATAAAATAGCTAGGACCATCTGATAATTAAAATGCATTTGGACTTTTGGGTTTTGTTGGTGCCATTAGGTCTAACCTATGTTATGAAGTGTTTCCACAGCAACCACAAAATCTGGTTTTGAGTAAAAGCAAAGCAAAGAAATACAATGAAGCCCAAGTCCTAATAAAAATAAATAAGTGGCATGAATTAAATCCATGCTGTGTTTTTATTTCCAACCAAATGGGTGATCCACAGAATCAACTCAGCCTCCTCCAGATGGGAAAATATTGTTGCTCCCAAAATCTGTGATAAGGAAATACTGAACCTCCAGTTTTTTATTACACACACATGTGCATACAGACCCTATGTGTACTTTTGAGTATCACCTCTGAAATGGTTCCAATGCTTCCAATAAATATGCTGCATCAACACATTCCTCTGAAATGAACATACTCCCTGTTTGACTAGCCTAAACTGTAGCATACTCCCTGCCATGCCCATCTGGGTGGCTGTCATTAGCATATTTACCCGGACAACATCCAGTTCTTTATTCCTCTGCATGAGCTGCTTTTCCAGTTCCACAATCTTGGACATGGCTTCATTTTCCGTGTCTTGCAGCTTTTCAGATAACTGTAAAATTTTCAAAAGGAAGCAGTGTAACAATACATCATACCAATCAGGTCTTCAGTCCGTGGAAAGTATAGCTCCCAGACCACTAGGGGCCCGTAAGAGTCCGGCATATGCTGCACATGTTGTTTTCTGGAAACATTAATATTTATAATATGGTTCTGAAGACATTTGTTTCTATCAGGAATTAATAATTTATATATGGCCTTAATAAAACCCAGATGCCAGCCCCTTGGTGTCTGAACATACACAGCATGTCTCCCTCCATATCCTTGGGGCTAATGAGAATGGTAAGATGGGGAGAAGAGGCAAGAAAAGATCATCAGACAAAAGCTTCTGGAACTGCTGATCCACACAACATGGGTGTTATCATTCTTCACAGCCAGCTCAAACAGTATTACTGTGTGCTTCAGGCCCAACTACTCAGATAACGACAAATATTTCTACAAAAGTGATCTAGACAGGCTCTACAATACTGGCTGGGAGGGAGCTATGTGCTAAATGGTTACTTTTCTTTTTTTTTCCCCTTTTTTCTTTTTTTTTTTTTTTGGTCTTTTCAAGACAGGGTCTCCCTGTAGCCCCAGCTGTCCTGGAACTCACTCTGTAGACCAGGCAGGCCTTGAACTCACAAAGATCCACCTGCCTCTGCCTCCCAAGTGCTAGGATTAAAGGTGTGCGCCACCACGACCAGCTGCTAAATGGTTTCTTTTCATAAAAGGTTTTACAATTAACCAATTAATTTGGTTTCTTACATCTCACCAAACATGATCACATGTAAAAAAGCATATATGGAGATAAGGCAGAAGAGCGGAGGTTTATAGGCTGGGACTATAATACTGTGTGTGCCTGCGTGCTTGTGTGTGTGTGTTTGTGTATTTGTGTGTGGTACAAAGACAAATAGGGCCTATAAATGCTCTGACTGAGCAGATGCCAACAAAGTCAATGTAATGCTTGTGAAAGGAGGGAATTTTGGTTTACTGACCTGTTTTAACCACAAGCCACTGGTGGTAAAAAAAAAAAAAACAAACAGTGATGGTAAAGGATAAATTAAATACATGCAGTACTCTAAAGTGTGGAGGAACATAAAAGCATTTTTCAGAGAAAAAATAATATTCTTCCACATAGAGACAATTCATTTCACAATAAAGAAAAACACCAATCAAATCATGATAAGAATTTTGTCCTCGGGCATGGTGGCGCATGCCTTTAATCCTAGCACTTGGGAGGCAGAGGCAGGTGGATCTTTGTGAGTTCAAGGCCAGCCTGGTCAACAGAGGGAGTTCCAGGACAGTTGGGGCTACAGGGAGAGCCTGTCTCAAAAAGATAAAAAAAAAAAAAAAAATTAAGAATTTTGTCCTCACAAACTCGGTGAGTAAGCAATTGCGTAGCATACATACCGTTGGGCAGGGAGCAATAATTTAGTTCTCACAAGGCTTGGGTTTTGAGAACATAACTTTCTATTTGTTCTTAAGTTCATACTTAAGTTGTTTGTAGTAACAACTATCCCTTAAAGAAAACTAAGCAGAAGCCCTGGTGTACAGGTGGCATCAAATGATGACTCATTCAGACACTGAGAACCACATTTGAGAAGGCTCAGTGATTTCCTGGAAAATGCCTAAAATTGAAATAAACCTCTTTAGAATCTGAGTAATTGTTGAGAAAAGACCATTCAGGTCATATCAGAGGTTCTAGCTAATCCTCTCCAGCAGGCTCTGCAGGCACTTTTGAGAAGAAGGTAATTAATCTTCAGAAATCACTTCATGTCAGGCACATTCCCTGTTTCATTCGCCTGTTACTCTTGTATCACCCTACTCTCTAAGCTAAGACTCCGGGCACATGCCAAGCAGAAATGGAGGAGGGGGGGAAGCAGAGACACAGCAGGCTTCCCTTCTAACTAACACACATCCTTCCTTGAAAGAATCAGGAAAGTCTATGGAGAGTTTTCAGGCCAGATTTCTTCTCATTCCTAGACTCTGAATCCTTTAACTTAGTACCACAAAAGTTAACATTATTCAGCTTGGCACCCAGTGAGTTTTCCCCTTTTGAGGATATAGTTACATGAGAGATGTTTTCTTCCAGTTCTTCTACCCTCTCCAAGGCTGCATTCTTGGTCTCTGCATCTTCCAGCAGAGCTCCCACATCAAACACATTGTCCAGGTAAGCCTGAATCTGGACTTGGAGCTTGTCACTCTCAGTATGTTTCAGCTTCTAAAAACCAAAATTCCAGAGAAGATGGTGTTAGTTTATTTGTGGATGGAGAACAGAATTACCAGTCTCTGAATTTTATTACAAGTGGTCTACCCTTCCCCCAGGAGAGTTCAATCCATCATCCTCCTGTAGAGAACTATGGAGTGACCACCTAAAGGGCTATGCCAAGCCTCTTTTCTGGAGAACATGCCCCAAAACACACACTTTCCCAAATTCTTCCTACTCCAATCTGAAACTTCTTTTAGTGGAGGGGTCTTTTTGAGACAAGGTCTCCCTGTAGCTCCAGCTGGCCTAGAACTCCCTATGGGGACCAGGCTGGCCTTGGTCTCAAAGAGATCCACCAACCTCTGCCTCCCAAGTGCTAGGATTAAAGGCATGCACCATCACACCTGGCCTATAAAACATTTTTGACACAGATAAAATCAAGACCACAAAGACACTGAAAGCAGCATAGAAGTGAACAGCCACATAATCCATGTGAAACTTGAGGAGTTTCTGAGTAGAAGAAACTGCAGTGGAAGGTAACTTACCTGGTAGTAAGAGTGGCTATGAGCTGGGCCAAGTTAGGCTAGACAGTGGTTTCATTTATACTTGGCCTTATGTTTATTTTAGAATACATGCTAGTGCTCACCCTCCAGGATCCCTCCGGCAAGACAGTGCCTTACATGAATAGCTCAGAGGTCTCCAAATCACTGATCAGAAAGTTCACTGCATCCACAACCAGGGACCCTGAAGCAACTTGGCTATTTCTAAGGTGACACTAGAGGACAAATAAATTAGGGAATTGTGCAGGGTGTGGTGGCATGTGCCTTTAATCCTAGCACTTGGGAGGCAGAGGCAGGCGGATCTTTGTGAGTTCAAAGCCAGACTAGTCTACAACAGAGTGAGTTCCAGGATAGCTGGGGCTACAGGGAGACCCAGTCTCGAAAAGACCAAAAGAAAAAAAAAAAATTAGGGAACTGTCCCCACAAGGACCACATGTTACAACTTTCCCTCAGGACTGAGAAGAGGCCCAAATATTACCTGGCACATGGATGATGCCAATGAACATTTAATGAACTGAATATTTAATGGCTGCTGCAAAAAAAAGGTTGCCTTCATAGCCGGGCGTGGTGGCACACACCTTTAATCCTAGCACTCGGGAGGCAGAGGCAGGTGGACCTTTTTGAGTTCAAGGCCAGCCTGGTCTACAGAATGAGTTCCAGGACAGCTGGGGCTACAGGGAGACCCTGTCTTGAAAAGACCAAAAAGGTTGCCTTTGTAAATAAATGGAATGTTTACATATTATATGTTTATAATACTACACTTTTAACCATCTGGTAATCTATCAGGGTTCAGAGACAACATATCACAGTTAAAGGAGGACAGAATTTTGAAAACTCTTAAAAATTTAGGACTTTCAGCTTACAATGAATTTTTCGCCTAGGTCTAATCTGAAATCCTATACTTGTTCTTACGAGAATATGTTCATCTTCACTTAATAAGTCTGAACTGAAAAACAAAATCTGAATATGGGGCAAGAAAGGGACCAGCAAACAGAACAGCTTCGTGGGATTTTCCCAAGATTCACAGTAAAAAATGGATGTGCACTGGTATTATTAACTGCCATTAATTAAGCCAGAGCCCAAAGCACAATTCATAAAACTGAACAGTTCTTACTTTTGTTCAATCCTCCAATTTGTGGCACATATGAGGAAAAAGAATGAACCTTCAAACTCAAAGCAGGAAAAAACCAAAACCCTTAACAATATATTGTCTTCCAATAAAGTGGGTACAATCTGTACAATCTCCTGGGTTTGTCCCTAACAAAGACTGGCAGCTGTACTCTGCACATGGTCAGGAGAAGTACTTCTATCATTTCCATAGCTAGAAACAGCCTTGAAATTGAGGTCACCAATCCCCTACTACTAAGGGTCTTCCAAATTCACCTGGACCATTCCTGTGGGAAAGGGGAAACAAAAACTCTGAGTTGCAGAGGAAGGAACATATCTGGCAGACACAAAGCTACTGGGGTACATTTATGAGTATCGCATCAATTTCTGTTTCGTTACTGAGAAACTTCAAGAAACTGCTGAGCACTCCTGCATGGCAGCCAGAGAAAGAAAGTAAAGACTCTTTCCCTAAGAACTGAAATTGCACCTTCTAAGGCAACAAGCACTTCAAGTAGAATGAGCAGTTTCAGGAGGAAGTTCTCTGGAAGCTATTTCCTCATTACTATTTTATGCTGTAAGCATTAACTCATCATTCTAGAGCAGTCTTGGTTTGATGGGGCCTGCTCAAATGGGGTCCCCAGAGTGCCCCCAAACTGTGCAGTAGCCTGAATGAAGCACTTGATGAGACTTGACCCAGATAGAGTTCAAAAGCAAAAGAAGGTTGCAGGAAGGCTGCAAAAGGCTCTAATTCTAGCAGTAAAAGGCTGCAGGCAAGAAACCCACAGAGGTCCCAGGAATCCTTTCTGCAAGAACTCAGCTTTGCTGGCAGATTCCAACACTCAGATTCATTCCCTTTAACTAGCATGGCAGCAGCTGAATACACACAGGTCTAAGAATTCGTTAGTTAATATGGAAGTGAAGCTTCGAGAGTGGGAAATCAATCAATCCGACAGCTGTACTCACGTCCAAGTACTCATCCAGGCCCAACTTGGTAAATTCATACTGGAGGTGAACTCTGAAGTTCATGTCTTCTACAGAATGAACTACGATATTAATAAACTGCATAGAAGCCACCTGAAATGAAATTTCCAAGGGGTTAAAATACCTCTGAACTTTATCTTTCAATTTAATCACAGCCACAACATACAATTTAATCACAGCCACAACATACTCTTAATTTCACAACTTCACGTCTGGCTACCTATTTCCTTTTCTGTAATATTACTGAATCTTAAAAAAATTGTAATTTTTAAATTAAAAAAATCATAGTCGGGTTTACTGTACAATTTAGCAATTCCACTGTCCAGCTAAGAGAAAGAAAAAATACATATTCATGCAAAAAAAAAGTAGACAAATGTTCATACTATCAATCATACCAACTGAATGTGGAAAAAACAATGTGCACAGAATGGGGCATAATCATGATGAAATAGTAGTGATAATAAAGTAGAAAGAATTAGTGATACCAATGCTGGGTGTGGTGGCGCACGCCTTTAATCCCAGCACTCAGAGGAAGAGGCAAGCAGATCTCTGTGAGTTCAAAGCCAGTCTGGTCTACAGAGCGAGCTCCAGGACAGCTGGGGATACAGGATGACCCTGTCTCGAAAAGACCACACACACACACACACACACAAAAAAAAAAAAAAAAAGCAAGAAAAGATACCAGCAGCAGGACTGAACTTGGAAATATCATGGTAAGTGAGGGAAAAAAAGAAAAAAACACATGTTGTATGATTCCACTTTACCAAAGAGGCCAACCTATGGGATAAAAAGTAGTTAGTGCACCTTTAATCCTAGCATTTGGGAGGCAGAGGCAGGCAGATCTTTGTGAGTTCAAGGCCAGCCTGGTCTACAGAGTGCGTTGCAAGGCAGCTGAGGCTACAGGGAAACACTGTCTCGAAAAAAAGTAGAGCAGTTGCTGGGTGTGGTGGCCCATGCCTTTAATCCTAGCACTTGGGAGGAAAAGGAAGGGGGTCTCTGTGAGCTCAAGGCCAGCCTGGTCTACAGAGTTCCAGGACAGCCTGAGCTACAAAAGAGACCCTGTCTTTAAAAAAAAAAAAAAGAAAAGAAATTGCCGGGCATGATGGCGCATGCCTTTAATCGAGCACTCGGGAGGCAGAGGCAAGTGGATCTTTGTGAGTTCAAGGACAGCCTGGTCTACAGAGTGAGTTCCAGGAAAGCTGGAGCTACAGTGAGAACCTGTCTCAAAAAGATAACAAACAAACAAACAAACAAATAAATAAATAAATAAATAAATAAATAAATAAATGTCACAATAGGGGCTGGAGAGATGGCTCAGTGGTTAAGAGCACTGACTGCTCTTGCAGAAGACCCGGGTTTGATTCCCAGCATCCACATGGCGGCCAAGACCCATCTTTAACTCCAGTTCCAGGGGAATCCAATGCCCTCTTCTGACCTCCGCAGCATTGCAGGACAGGGTGCACCAACCTACATGCAGACAGTACACTCATACACATAAAAAAATAATAATAAAAAAAATAAAAGTCACAGAAAAAAATCTGTTTAAATCATTTAGGTACATAGAGCCAATTATGAAAACTAATACAGAATTTAAGTCACACAGAACCTCATCAAAGTTATTATATCTAAAAATTTACTGTGAGTTCTATCCTACCAATAGGATAGTAACTGACATTTAATTCATCTTTCCATGGACTCTCCCAATTTCTAGCTCATAAATGACTTGGATATAGTGCTGTCTCCCTAAGCCTTGCCCTGAGACTGTTCTAAAAAAAAAAAAAAGCCAGGTGTGGGGGCGCATGCCTTTAATCCTAGCACTTGGGAGGCAGAGGCAGGCGGATCTTTGTGAGTTCAAGGCCAGCCTGGTCTACAGAGCGAGCTCCAGGACAGCTGGGGCTATGGGGATTCCCTGTCTCGAAAAGACCAAAAAAAAAAAAAAAGAGCCCAGTTTCATAAATAACTCAGTAAAGTTCAACAGACTGCTTTCAACAGTCACAGTCTATTAAATGAGACAAGGTCTTCCTCATACTTTCCCTCTATAACCAGATCCATCAGAGGCTCTGGGAAGAAGGAAATTAATTCAGAGACCAAATTCATAAGCATTCAGAAAACTATTTACTTTGTTTCTCCACTTCCCAGGACTGGGGATTAAAGTCACAGTCTTGGGCATGTTGGGTAAGTGCTTGACTCCTGAGTTTCATTCACAGTCCCCAAATTTCTTTTATATTTTTTTAAATTTCTTTTTTACTGAATTATACTCTGATTATAAGTTGTCGCGATGGCTAGTTTAATTATCAACTGGACACAACCTAGAATCGCCTGGGGAAAAAAAATCTCGATGATGAAAGACTGTCTACATTGGATTGGCCTGTGGGCATCTCTGTAGGAGATGGTCTTAAATTAATCCACATAGAAGAGCCAGCCTACTGCAGGCGGCCACATCCGCCTGGTGGGGGTCAACACGACACTGTTAAGAGCACAGAGGCCAAGCTGACCACAAGCAAGCTTACTTCTCTGTGCTCTTGGCTACGGTTGTGATGCGACCAGCTCCCCCAGGCACCTGCTGTTGTCAGTTCCCCACAATGATGGCCTACAACCTGGAATTGTAAACTAAATAAGCCCTTTCTTTGCTTGTCAGGGTACTTTAGCACAGCAGTAGAAATGAAACCTGAATTTCTGCACTGGATATCTTTGGAAGATGTATAAACTCCCTCAGTAGCAAGGGGACCCTACAGTAATTTTGATGATAGATGATAGATAGATAGATAGATAGATAGATAGATAGATAGATAGATAGATAGATAGATAGGCAGGCAGGCAGGTAAAGCTGGGTGTGGTGGTGCACGCCTTTAATCCCAGCAGACAGGAGGATCTCTGTGAGTTCAAGGCCTGCCTGGTCTACATAGTGAGCTCCAGGCAGCTGGGACTAAAGGGAGACCCTGTCTCAAAAAGACCAAAAATAAATCAAATAATTAATTAATTAATTTAAATAAATAAAGTTTAAGTTCCCTAGTTAATGAGCTTTAAACAAAGATCTTTTCAGCTTCCTTTTGCTTACCAAAAACAAAAACAAAAAAAGGTCTTACATTTAATAAATTTATTCTGATTTATGGTAAAGAATAAGTTAGGAAACTTAATTGCATTTCTGATACAGCTTATGAAAAGCCTCATTTTCTGGAGGTAAAATACAGTTGGATTGTGGCATCTTTCCATGTCACTTCTGAAAACAACTCTAAATGATCCACTAAATTTCAAGGCAGCCTAAGAGGAAAGTGTATGTAGCTGATATCTAAATCCAACAGAGTACTAGGTACTAGTGGCCTGAAAGAAAGGACCCTCAGTACCTGTACACAGGAGTAAGTGAAGTGACAGGAAATGGGCTCTAGTCTATATGCAAAAGGCATATGTTTCATTAATGGACTTGTAATAATTTCAGCAGAAACTCACATGGCCAAGCAGCCCAGCAGCCATTATGAATGAGTGTAATAGGCAATGTTTAACACAACAGGGAGTCATGAGGCTAAGACAAACTGCAGAGGTGGGGGCTCCTTGGCTCCAGCAGCTGGTACTCCAATAGCCGACAGGGACTAAACGCAGCAGTGGCACTAGCTGGTACCCCAATAGCCGACAGGGACTAAACGCAGCAGTGGCACTAGCTGGTAACCCAATAGCCGACAGGGACTAAATGCAGCAGTGGCACTAGCTGGTACCCCAATAGCCGACAGGGACTAAATGCAGCAGTGGCACTAGCTGGTACCCCAATAGCTGACAGGGACTAAACCCAGCAGTGGCACTAGCTGGTACTCCAATAGCTGACAGGGTCTAAATGCAGTAATGTGCTTTTAATTTAAAAATAAAATCAGACATCTCTTTTCATGTACAATATCCAAAGAGAATCATGGAAGAAATTACCGTCCAAATAAACTCAGAAGCCCTGTGTGAGCTGGCTTCAGCTCTATCAGAACAAAAAAGTTCCTCTTAAGGCATGGGAGAGAACTTGGCACTAAGACAATGCACTGGGCTGGTTACACACTTATCCAATACCAGCATCACTCTGAACCTCTCAAAAAAAAAAAAAAAACTAATAACAAGAACATAAAAGCCATTGGAAAAGTAAGCCGCCTTTCACACACACAGAACTGAAAAGCTGCTCTGTAAATGATATCATCTTCTCGAATCTAGAAGGAGCTGAAAGCTGGAAGGCACATAAACCTGCTTTCACAGAAAGTTTTCATATAAAAGGGCCATGAATCCGCACGGCTGCTTCATGCCTTACAGTCTCTGTAACAATTCAAAGGAAAACTTTATTTAGCATCCAAAGCACGCGCTTTGAGAAGCAACAAGTGTTAAGGATGCTTCCTCTAAGGCTCAAAACTGTTTGGGAGATTCAATTCAAATAGAGATCTCCACAGTCTACAAGTTTCCTAGGATGACATCTACAGATAGGGGTGCACTGAAAAGTAATGTCTAGGGAATCTCCACAAGAAGTTCTGTCTTTAACCCAGGATTCAGAGAGGTGCTGAAACATCCTGCTGCTCTTCCTGAGGACAACAGTACTGCGATGGAGCCACATGTTCTGCATGTGATCAGTCTGCTGAGCAGATCTGCTGGGTGCTTGTGTCCTCAAAAGAACTAGCAAAGCAGGAAGGAGGTCCAAGGGAAAAAGAGCAATCACTGCTGCCTATGCATCTGAACTGTTGACGGGGCATGGCTGGACCTCAAGAGTCAAAAGGCCAACGTTCTCTATCTACATTGGAATTCTTTGGCAGCACCACTACCAACTAAACTTGGCAGCACTGGGCATTTGCACAAATCTCAATTTTTTTCCAAACTGCATAGCTTTCTTTCCCTTTTATTCCTATAAACTATCAGCATTTTTGTCCTTTTACGAAGTGTATATGAAATGAATAAAATTTTAAGTAACATCATAAAAGGAATACACAGTGAAGAGAGACATTCTAGAACAGATTAAACTCGCTATTGTCCTTTCTAGTGTGTGTAGAAGTGCTGCACCTGAACTTGCTTTACTGAATGCAGTACGAAAATAACTCACCAGAAAGTCTATGTTACTGTCTTCATTCCTGAAATGTTCCATCAACTTCTCAAAGCGCTGTTTTTCTCCACAAACCTGAAAGATACATTTTATTATGTAAATGGCATTCCAAACATAAGCACCCCAAAATGTAGCATTAACAATTATTTTTAGAATATTTTTCTCTCACTCTTACATACTATTTCCTTCTCTTAACAGCTAGTCAGCTCTCAAATAGAAGCATGGACCAGGACCAGAAGCTTTGTTTTTGGACATACAGTTCATGACCAAAAATTGATACACCTTTTCTTTTTTTTTTTTTTTTTTTTTTTTTTTTTTTTTTTAATTTTTTATTTATTTTATTTATTTTTATGTGTATGAATGTATGTCTGCATGCAGTCTGCGCACCGTGTCGTGCAATGCCGCGGAGGTCAGAAGAGGGTCTCAGATTCCCCTGGAACGGGAGTCACACGGATCTACCGCCATGTGGGTGCTGGGGGATCGAAACCCGGGTCCCTCTGCAAGAGCGTTCGGTGCTCCTTAAACCGCGAGGGTCATATCCCTCCAGCCCACACCTTTTCTTTTTTACCAGAGTAACTTTTCTTTTCATTTTTTAATTTTATTTATTTCTTGTATGTGTATGAATGTACTGTCGCATGCAAGTTTGTGCACACGTGTGTCGTGCAATGCCGCGGAGGTCAGAAAGGGTGTCGGGTTCCCCTGGAACTTGGAGTTCTCCCTGGAATTGGAGTTTCAGACGGTTCTCAGCCGCCATTGGGGTGCTGAGGACGAAACCCGGGTCCTCTGTAAGAGCGGTCGGCGCTCTTAACCACTAGGCCATCTCTCCAGCCCCCTACCAGAGTACTTTTCAGACAGAGATACTAAAAGACTGAAATAATTTAGTATTTAAACTCCTTGAAAGGATGATTGAATGCACTCATACATGAGTCTGTTTGAAATAATTTGGGTGTATTGCACTACAGTGTAAATACAATACAGTGTATTACAATACAGCAGCAGATTCTTTGGGAACCTATACTAGTCCATTTAAGGTAGACTAGTGTAGAAATCTGTAGAGGCCCACACCATATGCATCAGAACAAATTAATGCTTTCATTGAACTTGTGAAATAGGTAAAATACTGGGTATTTCAGAGCCCCAAGGTGTTTCCTTGGAAGAAAATACATGGAATAAAAAAGCACAAATATTTAGATCATAAAATCAAGGATGAATTTTAATTCTGACATTGTTCTTGTCTGGCTTTGTTGAAGCTAAGTCCTTAGTCATTCTGCCTTCAGAGACTATTCACCTGGCCTTCAGAGACTATTCACCTGATCTACCTACATGCTAAGAACACAATCTAGCCGGGCGTGGTGGCGCACACCTTTAATCCTAGCACTTGGGAGGCAGAGGCAGGCAGATCATTGTGAGTTCAAGGCCAGCCTGGTCTACAGAGTGAGTTCCAGGCAGGCTGGGGCTACAGGGAGACCCTGTCTCAAAAAAGACAAAAAAAAAAAAAAAAAAAAAAGAACACATCTAGTCCGCATGCCATAAGGACTAAATTTTCTGACTCATTTTGTCATCTTAGGCATATCTAAACCAATCCTCAAGAAGTCTCCTGAAATGTTGTGGGGTTTTTTTTTGGTCTTTTCAAGACAGGGTCTCCCTGTAGCCCCAGCTGTCCTGGAACTCACTCTGTAGACCAGGCTGGCCTTGAACTCACAAAGATCCGCCTGCCTCTGCCTCCCAAGTGCTAGGATTAAAGGCGTGCGCCACTACGCCCAGCTAAAATGTTATTTAATAATGTAAAAATATAGTCATTTAATTCAGTCATGTTAAATCCCATATAGGGATAGAGATATATATTGATGAGAAGAAAGTCCTACAAAGACTTTGTCTTTTCCTCTACAACTTCAGCATCTAGACCAATGCTCAGCATATAAATTCTTGATATTATTAATTATACTGAATAGAAATAAATAACTATATCAAACTGTGTTTCACAAACAAGTGAATGACTTACTACTATTCACCATCATGTTTTACAGTGAGAAGAAGCAAGCACCATCTGACTCTATGGACAAGAGCCAGAGGTGAATCTTTAGTGGAGGCTCCTGGAGAGAGTGCCAGGGAAGTGAGGCTGATGATGTAACCTCAGGTGCCCTGGAACTCGCTTTGTAGACAAGGCTGGCCTTAAACTCAGAGAGATCCGCCTGCCTCTGCCTTAAGACCATAGTTTGGTTTCTAGCACCAACAGTGGTCAGCTCATGATTACCTGTAATCTAACTCCCCGGGAACCAAATATCTTCTTCAGCCTCTGTGGGCACCAGCACACTTTGCACAGACACATGTGCATAAACATAAATACAACATCTTAAAAAAAAAATCTTTAGGGGCACCATGGTTCCTTCTGATGCTCCACAAAGGCTGGGGCTCTCTGGGGCCCAGAGAACTAAGAAGATCTACATTCTGCTCTACATCCAGATGGCCCCTCCAGAGAGTACAGGACAAGGTCCAGGGGAATCGAAGGTTTGATGTTTAAGCACTACAGGTGCTGCCCCTTGGACTGCGGCATCAGCCACATCTACCACTGGGACAAGCTTCACTCACTTCACTCACTTGCACAGCCCAGGCTGGGCAGAGAAAGGGTCAAGAATTACAACCTTAATTTTCCCTAGCAATGCCCCAATAAATACAGAAGTAGATGGTGAGTAAAGTTCTCTTGAGCATAAAGGCAACAGCCACTGATGACAGTGATAATATACACAATCCTAGAATACCAAAGTCTTTCAGATCAAAGATGTTAAGAAGTGAGAGTCCGGAGTGGTGGCGCACGCCTTTAATCCTAGCACTTGGGAGGCAGGCGGATCTTTGTGAGTTCAAGGACAGCCTGGTCTACAAGGTGAGTTCCAGGACAGCTGGGGCTACAGGGAGACCCTGTCTCCAAAAGACCAAAAAAAAAAAAAAAAGATCAAATGGCCCTAACTTCATGAAAAGTAAACAGAATGGCAAAATCAAGTACTCAAGGTTCTGTGTTCTGTGGCTGCCTGCGGCTAGCCACGGAACACAGAGTACTGAGATAAACACATTCCACTAAGACAGTACTTAAGGGGTTGAAGAGATGGCTCAATGCTTAAGACAGCTTGCTGCTCTTATAGAGGCCCTCAGTTCCAGCACTTAAGCTGGGCAGCTCACAACTACCTATAACTCTAGCCCCAGGGAATGCCCTCTACTGACAAGCACTGGTACACACAGGCCGGTACTCACACAGACACACAGACACAGACACAGACACAGACACAGACACAGACACACACACACACACACACACACACACACACACAAATAAAAACCATTTAAAAACCTTTTGAAAGAATACTTGAACTACTCCAGAATTATGACAGAGATGAAAACACAATTACTAAAAACTGAAGCCATTATATTGTGCATCTAGCACTTCACAATGTATGCACCAGCATCTCCATAGTCCTTCTAAGCACAGGATACTCCTAGGATCTAAATCAAGTCACAATAATTGAGGAAATCCACAGATCAGTCTAGGAATCTGTACCCTTCAAAGTTTCTGGAACTTACTATTTATAGCTGCTATAAACCTGGTGAGAAGAATTCAAATACACACAATGACATGTCACTGACATGAATGGGACTTCTCATGCCTGATAAGCTTTATTAAGCTTCTGTGTGCTGTGGCTCGAACTGCTCCACTACTAGACCCCATTAACGAATTAAGGGTGATATTCCCGAACATGGTTGCTTGGGAATGGCATGAACTGCAGAGCTCGCTTCACTTCTGCTGGGGGAGAGGAAGCATGCAAACCAGATTCACCTTTGTTTCTATGTGACTTGAGCAATCATTAAACAAGTGTAGTCTACAATCCCACAGGAAATGAGAAGATGTGTGTGGTGAGGGTGGTAAAGTTATGTCCCACATCAAAGAAAAGTTGTATTACTAGCTCATACTGCTCACATCTGGACCACCCTACATACTTGGTCAAAGGGAGACGAGCACAGGGGAAAGAACATGCCTCTTATCTCCTTTGAACTGGCCTCATTCTAGAAAATTGGCCAGGATTAAGGGCAGACCTTTTCACTATTTTCATAATCCACAAAATGACTTTCATGTGAATGCTCTGGCTTCATCAAAACATATGGATTTGGGCCAGCAGGATGGCTCATTAGCTGTGTAAGCCTGAAGAGCAGAGCTCAATCCCAGAATATGAGTAAAGGTAGGAGACAACTGACTCTGCGAGGCTGCCCTGACTTCCACGTGCTTGCTGTGTCACATGTTCTCCCCATTCCCCTTGCACACTCAGACACACACAATAACAATTATTTTTAAATTTTTATTTATTTTTTATCTTATGTGTATGAGTGTATTGACTGTGTGTAAGTGCACCTGTGTCATGCAATGCCTGTGAAGATCAGAAGAGGGCACTAGATACCCCTGGAACTAGAGTTATGGACAGTTGTTAGCTGCCAATGTGGGTGCTGGAAATTGAACTTGGATCCTCCGAAAAAGCAGCTAGTGCCCTTAACCACTGAGCCATTTCTCCAGCCCCATAAATAAATTAAAGAAAAACATATGGAGGGCTAGAGGGGCAGCTCAGTGGTTAAGAGCACTGACTGCTCTTGAAGAGGACCGTTCAGTTCTCAGCACCAAAATGGAGACTAAAAACAGTCTGTGACTCCAATTTCAGGGGATCCAATGCCTTCTTCTGGCCTCCATGGGCACAACAAAACAGGTGCACTAATATACAGAAAGGCAAAATACTCATACACATAAAATAAAAATAAACCAAAAAGAATTTTCAGAAATATAGATGATCCAATACTATATTTACACACATATACAATGCTATATATTGGTGTGCAGAACTTTTATCAGCCAAAAATTTTAAATAAAAAAGTTACACTAAAGCCTGGTGTGGTGGCAGGTCCCAATCCCAGCACTTGGGAGGCAGAGGCAGGTAGATCTCTGTGAGTTCAAGGACCACCTGGTCTACATAGCAAATTCAGGCCTACCTGGGGCTACAGAGAGGAGACCCTGTCTCAAAAAGACAAAAAAAAAAAAAAGTTACACTAGGGGCTGATGAAATAATTCAACAGGTACTTGTTTCCAAGCCAGTCCACATAAATAACGTACCTAGTAAAAGGAGAGTTGTACTGTGACCTTCAGGTGCCTGGTGTGGTATGCACACCCACATAAATGTATATATAGAGACACACAATAAATTAATGTAATTTTTAAAATTTTTTTGTTTTGTTTTGAATTTCTTTTTTTCTCACATAAATTTATTTATTTATTTTTAACAAAATAATTTCTTTTTTTATGTGTATGAGTGTACTGTCTGCATGTAGGTTTGGTACACCTGTAATGCTGTGGAGGTCAGAAGAAGGCTTCAGATTCCCCTGGAACTGGAGTTAAAGACGGGTCTTAGCCGCCATGTGGGTGCTGGGGATCAAACCCAGGTCCTCTGCAAGAGCTCTTAACCACTGAGCCATCTCTCCAGCCCCTAAAAAAATGTTTTGTTTTGTTGGTCTTTTTGAGACAGGGTCTCCCTGTAGCCCCACCTGTCCTGGAACTCACTCTATAGACCAGGCTGGCCTTGAACTCACAAAGATCCACCTGCCTCTGCCTCCCAAGTGCTAGGATTAAAGGGGTGCGCCACCACACCTGGGTAAAAAATGTTTTAATTTACACTATTGCAGCTAAAATCTGTCATTCCTGTCCTTATATTGACTAGTACCGCTCAGTCCCTCACCAGCTTTGACTTTGATACTGAGGAGCCAAGGAGTCGATGACGCACAGAACAAGTTTAGGGGCTTTGGCCTGGAACGGAGCTCTTCTGTAACTTGTGCGACTTTATTAGGTATTAGATTCCCTCTGTTAAGCTAAAAGCAAAGAAATTAAAGTGACTGTACTAGAAAAGTAGATGCTCTGCTGAAAACTAAGAGTACTTCACTACAAATCGCTGATGAACCAGTCTGATGTGAATAGATTCACCCACATGGATTAATGCTGCATGATATGAACATGTCCAGCCTCCAACTCTGACCATACACTTCAATCTGTTTATGCAGACACTACCTACCTATCCCTATGCAGGTCCTGCCAAGTACGGTTGCTCCTCATTCTATCTTTAAACTTTGATGGAGCCAGGGAGCTGTGCGCACAGAAATAGGACTATGTGACAGTAAACAGGATCTTAAATTAAACCTGTGCTATAAGTCACAGCTCTACAGTCTACAACCCTGCTGTTACCTCGGAAAATTCATTGAAGATAGGTGAACTTTTCTTTCACAGCATCTTGAAAGACTCATTGTACTGCTGGCTTTGCCATAAAAGGTGGGCAGTGAGATGCCTCGGCAGGTAAGGCATTTGCTGTCAAGCCTGATAAGTTAAATCCCCAGAACCTGCATGGCAGAGAGAACCAACTCTCACAAGTTGTCTTCCAACCTTCACGTGTATGTACATACACAGAAACACAAACACATGGTTCACTCCTACTTGGGAAATAGATAAATCCTCCCTGCCCAGATAAAGCAGCCACTCCCATGATAAGTGAGAACCCCAGTAAATGAGAACCAAAGTACAGCCTCCACCCAAAACCAAATTAATTCTGTTCTCCAACATCTGTGAAAGGCATTTCTTAAAGTATCCCAAAGCATTTAGATAAATCCAGGGCCCTAGATGTAAAGAAGGCTGAGGTTTACAGCACCTCTAAGGGTAGAGAGGTCAGCAGGATTTCCCTATACACTCAGAATGGAGAGAAGAAAGTTTTACAAAAGATTTGTAAATATTATCTTGCCAGCCAGATGTTGAAATACAGAGACTTCCACCACCTCTCTGATCCCCTTGGAGGTCACTGATTTTCTGTGACTTCTCTGTTACAACTCTCAGGGCACCTCCTGTGTACAGCCAGACTGAGTCCTGACTCTTATGGGATGGCTGTAAATGCTTCTGGGTTTATAAAAATTAAAGGCACCTTGAGTGTTTCCTTCTTGCCCTGTTACCTGGCACCTGCCTTAATACGTTCATTTTCTCTCCTCACAGTTAGTCCCTGGGATCAGCAGGCGTCCCTGCAGGAAGGGACCTTTGAGAGGCACTCTGTTATGACTGATTAGACTCCTCTCTTGGAACCCATCAGAGAACAAAAGTTGCATTTTTATTTCAGGATCTCATAGAGCAAACAATTTTTTTACAGTAAGTTTTGGGTGAAAAGCATCTTTCACCTTCTCTGACGAACACTGAGATTCTGTTGGTTACTGATGTTTGTCTACTGGCCATCAAAGCCACTTTTCTAGGGTGTTCTGCAGTTGCCAGGATCTTTTACTTCATACAAAGAATGCAAAAGCCTGCCATGACAGAAGCAGACCACTCACTGGATCTGTTACTGGCTCTTAAGTCTCCTTGGAATTTAAGGAAAAAATATTCATCTAATCGGAATGAGTGTTTTGTCTACAGAAGTGCCCCACAAGCATGCAATGCCCTTGGAGGCCAGAACAAGGCATGGGGTCCCCTAGAACTGGAGTTATAGGCAGTTGTTAGATGCCACATGAGTGCTGGAACCCATACCAAGGTCCTCTGCAAGAGCAGCCAGTAGTCTTAACTGCTGAGCCGTCTCTCCAGCCCTAAGCTAGAATGTTTAAAATTGAATCACTTTATTTCACTCCAATGAAATAAAAATGAATGAAGCCTGCAATCTTGTTAAACCTTTTTCTTCTAAAATATAGATCTATCTTGACCTGGGAGATATTTAACTATGGACCTGATATTTCATCTTTATAAAGCTAAATACTTCTGTGAAAATTTCAGTTTGATGTTCAGTGGCAGGCACCTAAAGCATCCAGATGACTAACTTAATTTCTATGTGTATATTTTGTAGAGCTGAATACAGAATACTGACACAGAAGAAAAACCCCTAGAGGACCACTCAGTGACATACCGTAACTTAAGTGAGAAATGCATTTCCACTCCCTACAGAAGACCTTCTATAGTGGTCTAGTGTATACAAGGGTCCACAAATAATAAAGAGTAAGTGGTTTATTTCAGAAATATTCCAAACCTCTATCTTAGATCTCTTCAGCTTCAACGAGGCCTAAACATTGTATTCTTCATTTATTTGTGCTCTGGCTTCATCCTGAACTAGGTCAGGCAGGGTGAGGGAAGAAACATATGACACATGTGGAGTGGTTGCTGTGTATCTTCCCTACCACAGCAACAGCATATCACAGAGCCAAGCAGTCCTTCCACCAGACTCTGGGCCCTGGGGTAGCAGCTGTGAACTCGTGCTCTCCCCACACTCAGATTCGAGCAAAATAAATCAAACACACGCTGTGGATTCAGAGCACGAGAGTACAAAAAGAGATGCTTGACTGACCAAAGATCTCATACCACCGAGAGGAAAATGCCTAAGGTTACCCACCATCTCCTTTCTCCCACACTCTTCCTCATATTCACATTTCTACTTGTCCTGAGGCTTAGGAGAATCTAACTCTTACCCAAATGAAACACTACGCAGAACACAGGTGATACCTGACAATGGACTTGGACAGCAGTTTTTTTTTTTTATTTAATTTTTTATTTATTTCTGTATGTGTATGAATGTACTGTCTGCATGCAGGTTAGTGCGCCCATGTCGTGCAATGCTGCGGAGGTCAGAAGAGGGTGTCGGATTCCCCTGGAACTGGAGTTCTCCTGGAATTGGAGTTTCAGACAGTTTTCGGCCGCCATGTGGGTGCTGGGGATTGAACCCGGGTCCTCTGTAAGAGCGGTCGGCACTCTTAACCACTAGGTCATCTCTCCAGCCCTGGACAGTTCTTAAAGGAGTGTTTTTGAGTGGGGCGTGGTTGCGCACGCCTTTAATCCCAGCACTCAGGAGGCAGAGGCAGGCTGATCTCTGTGAGTTCAAGGCCAGCCTGTCCTACATAATAAGTTCTATCCCAGCTGGGGCTACTGGCAGACCTTGTTTCAAAAAAAGACAAAAATAAACAAATAAATTTAGATAAAAATCATTAGGTAGGGGATGGTCCTAATCCCACAGGGTTGTAAAAGGAGAAGGGAAAGTTTTCCCTCCTGCACACATAGGGAGAGGCAATGTGAGGACACAGGGAACATAGCAGTCTGAGGCCCAGGAAGAGAGCACTCTCAAAACCCAACTGTGCTATGTCTGGTCTTTAGTCTATAGAACTGTGGGAAAATAATTCTTGTTCTTTTCGCTATGGTATTTTTGTAAAGAAGCTTGAGAAGACTAAAGTAGCCTGTTTTAAACATTTTATAATTCTATGTGATCTAAAAAATTACATTAACATATAATAAATAAGTTTATTGTGTTGTTTTTCATGAGATAAACACATCAAAATTTTTTTGCAATTTATAATATAGTAAATACCAATATAGGAACTGCGAAAGTTCTTTGGGCTTCTTAGCATTTTTTTAAGTAATCTCATTCTCTAGTTTAGTTTGGTTCCAAACAAGATTCTCCAGTCTCAGTAAGAGGCACGTACACA
This sequence comes from Rhizomys pruinosus, assembly GCA_009823505.1. Lineage (NCBI taxonomy): Eukaryota > Metazoa > Chordata > Mammalia > Rodentia > Spalacidae > Rhizomys > Rhizomys pruinosus. The sequence goes on along the minus strand of VZQC01010618.1, from coordinate 1,109,755 downwards.
CATGTGTGCGAATGCACTTGCGCTGAGCAAACAGAGTAAATAAATGGGCATGGATGAATGGATGGACACACAGATGGACTGACCGACAGAACTCACTGTAGCCCCAGCTGGCCTGGAACTTCTATGCAGACCACCTTACTCTGCCTCCCAATTTTTTTTTTTTCTTTTGAGACAGTCTCATATAGCCCAGACTAGTTTTAAATTCCATAAGCAGTCAAGGATTCCTTTCAACTTCTGATTTTCCTGCTTCTAACATCAAAGTATCAAAGTGCTTGGATTAAAGGCTTGTGTTACTGTGCCAAGTCTGTGGAATGCTGGAGATAGTACCTACCCTGAGAAATTAGGTGAATTCTTTTCTTTCCAAACTCTATATTATTTGTTTGTTTGTTTGCTTGTTTGTCACAATATCTCAGTATCCCAAGCTGGCCTCAAACTCACTACATAGTCAAGAATAACACTGAACTCCTAATCCCCCTGTCTCTACCTTCTGAACACTGGGATTACAGGTAAATGCCACTGGTACCCAATTATGGGGTACTAGGTATGGAACTCAAATCTTGGTGCATGCTAGACAAGCATTCTAACAATTGAGCTACAGCTCAGCCACCAAGTATGAGTTCTTAAAACCTAAAACTTAAAAAAGGAAACAAATGGTTATCTAATAATAAAATTTCTTGGGCCAGGTATGGGGGGTACATGCCTTTAGTCCCAGCACTTGGGAGGCAAAGGCAGATGGATCTCTGTGAATTCAAGGCCAGCCTGGTCTATATAGTGAGTTCCAGGACAGCTGGGGCTATAGGGAGACCCTGTCTCAAAAAAGACCAAATAAGAAAAAAAAAAATTCTTACAAAAGTGGGAATCAACTACCCCATATGAAGAACTCATCCACAGTTCTGTTTACGATGAGGCACAATCCCCACTTGTCCCTCAAATATGTCCACCCATCCATGTCACATAGAAATTCATGACAAGGCTAGATATTGTTTTCCCAAAGCAAGTTAAGTATCAGGTCCAAAGCAAGAAACTGAGACAGTACCAAAACAGTTCTCCCCAACATGGGAGAGAAATAGAAGGCTTGCATTCCCCCAAAGTTTGGAGAATCAGACTCAATCCACAAGCTTTGTCCTGGGAGGCTTGACATGTTATATACCAAACAATCAAAAACAAATAAGCAAGGCACAAGAGGAGAATTATCTTTTCTAATGCTCTAAACATATCTATGATACCCACTACACAGAATATACTACTGCCTCCTTTTACAACTATTCCTGGAAACTGCTTCAAAATGGAAATGCAGTGTTGCTCTTGGTGGTGTACTAGTGTTCTAGTTTGTCTTCCATTGCTGTGACCAAACACTCTGACCAACACCAACTTGGGAAGGAAAGGGTTTATTTAGCTTACATCTCCTAGGTCACAGTTCATCACTTAGGGAGCCCAAGGCAGGAACTCAGGGCAGGAACCTGGAGGCAGGAGCTGAAGCACAGGCCATGAAGGAATGCTGTTTACGGCTTGCTCCCCTGGCCCATGCCCAGCTTGCCCTCTTATACAGTACACAACAACCTGCCCAGGGTGGCACCACCCATAGTGGGCTGGGCCCTCCCACACTGCTCGACAATCAAGACAATACTCACACAATCAAGACAATACTCCAAGACAATACTCACACAATCAAGACAATACTCACACAATCAAGACAATACTCCAGCCGGGTGGCCTTTAATCCCAGCAATCGGGAGGCAGAGATAGGTGGATCTCTGTGGGTTCAAGGCCGGCCTGGTCTACAGAGCGAGCTCCAGGACACCTGGTACTAAAAGGGAAACCCTGTCTCAAAAATACCAAAAAAAGTGTAAAACCAAAAAGACAATACTCCAAAGATGTGGCCACAGGCCAGTCCAATGGAGCCAATTCCCCAATTGAGGCTCCCTCAACCCAGGTGTGTCAAGTTGACACTAAAGCTATCCAGCACACAATAAACTTGGAATACCACATGTGTAGCTGGTACATTACTGATGAAGAAGGAGCCCTCATAGCCAAACCAAAACAGCTCACCATTCATGTTACTGTGACTGGCTACTTCCACCTTCCAGTGACAGAGCCAAGGGGAAAATGCTGTTAAAAAGCTCAGCTTCAGGATGAGGGCCTGACAGTGACTATGAGATCAAAATCAGGAAATGCTGGGCCACTTTATTCTACTAAGTGTATTTCGATTATGAATGAAAACTAAGTATAAATATATTCTTGGCAGAGTGCTATCCAGAATAAGAAAGTTAAGTAGGAGCCTTGGGTCCCACTGTGGTGAATGGATGTTGAACTATGATGGCCAGAGCAGAGTTTGGGATATGACAGGGAAGCTGGGAATAAAAAAGCCTAAATAAGAACTCCGAAGCTTGGTCATTCAACAACTACACAAGCCAGCAATGTTTCCACAGGCAGGTCTTCATCAGTGGCAGAAATAACATATCCAGCAGGCTCAACTCACACATGGCAGAGTTTTTAAATGAGATTTGAGTCTCAGCCAATATAGGGTGGAGGAACTAGGGAAGCAGCCATCAAACAGCCTGCTCTAGGTTGGAGGTTGAATCCTCCAACCCAGGAAGAGTATGCAATGTATAAAAGGCCTCATGCCAAGAAGACACTGTGGACTTTTAAGAAGTTGGGACTGGTGGTAGCTCCTTAGTTTGTTATGGGGAGCCCTCAAAGAGAATGTGGAGCCCTGGTCCTTGTCTTTGCTTCCAAGTTCACAGTGTAAGCAGGTCACTTGCTCCACTACACATCCTTACCATGATGGGCCAGCCTCACAGAGACCCAGAGTAACAGGGTCACCTGATCTTGGACCAGAATTTCCATTAGTAAAATCAAATCTTTTCTCTTTATAATTGCCTTGTATGTTTCATTGTTGTAACATGAAGTTGACTAACACATAGTCTAAAGTTTCGGTGATCTAGTTTAAGCTTTGTGAATATGTACTCATCTGTTTTTGGCCATGTGACTTTGTTATTTATAAATAAAACTACCTATTATCTTACCATCTAGGTACCTAAGCTTTTTTGGTTTTTGTTTTGTTTTGCCCTACAGTAAGAAAGCAATTAATTCTTCAAAAAATGGAACCATATACAAGCATAGTATGTGTTATACATACAAGCAACCACACAGAAAGCTTCATGCAGGATCATAAATTATGGAATTGGGAGACTACATGAACCATGTAACTAAATTCCAGGCCCTTTTTTTTTTATTTTATTTATTTTCTATGTGTATGAATGTTCTGTCTGCATGTAGGTCTGTGCACCCGTGTCGTACAATGCCACGGAGGTCAGAAGAGGGCGTCAGATTCCCCTGGAACTGGAGTTCTCCTGGAATTGGAGTTACAGACAGTTCTTAGCTGCCATGTGGGTGCTGGGGATCGAAACCGGGTCCTCTGCAAGAGCAGTCGGCGCTTTCAACCGCTAGGCCATCTCTCCAGCCCCAATTCCAGGCCCTTATCACACTCATCCCTGTTAGGCTGTGTTCTGTGCAACAGAAGCCTCAGATATTTTCCTGAACCAGCCATATACCTTGACTTATATTGCCAATTTCTTTGTTTCTAGAATTTTCTCCACCAAATCAAGTCTTTTTATGATCCTGCTTAAAACTCACCCCCTCTCTCTTTGGGGTCACTATAAACAACTCAGTGTACCCTTAATTTTACTAGTAATTTAAAAGTTGTAATAATCTACCTTGTGTGTAAATACTCCCATTGGTTGCTTTTTTGGTGGGAAACTGAAGGAAAAAGTGCACATACATACAAAGTGCTTGGATCCTGAAAACATGTTGTGAGAGATTATATACAAACTCAGAGTTGAATGGTAAAAATACCAGAGGCAATGTTTACTAGAATTAGAAACTTTTAAGACCTGGGCCATTTACAGCAAACCATTCCCTCCTTATTACTACCTCATAGGATATACCTGAGAATTAACAAAAATAACATGCATTAGTCCTATTGGCACTAAATATAAACAACATATCATTAAATCTTTACTCAGGAAAACATTACTAGTAGTTTCACTATCTCTATCTGTGCATATGCCTTTTTCATTATGACAGATTTACTAAAACTTCCAACTTGATAGATGATGAAATAGCTTTATGAACCACACTCAAGTTTTCTTTCAGAAAGAAACCATGAAAGCCTATATATTTACTATGGACTACACATATAAAAAATGTGCTTATATCTCATAAATGTTTCCATTTAAATGACATTTGAGCTTGACGAACAAGAAGTCAAGCACAATAAGTACTTGGAATTTTTGGGTTAAATTATAATAAGAAATAAAAATAAGCAAAACTCTTACAAGTTTGAAAACTCTTAAAAGTTTGGAAACTCTGACCTTGGCAAGCATTTAACACTCACCTACCTATTAAAATCATCCCTGCCTTTATCAAGCCAAAGAAACTTTGTAGGACACATATTGTGCTTTTTATTTTCTGTCAAAATTCCCAGTCTGGCTCCAATAACTGTACTTCATCCATGCTGAGAAATAGATACTGGCTCAACAAATTCCTACAAGCTTCAGTGAACTTTGAGTTTGTTTAGTAGTTCTCAAGGGAAATGGTGGTGAGGATTCATGTCTTTGACCTTAAAGAGATGTTACACAAAGATAACCAAGCATCGTTAGAAAAAAAACACTAGACCTAAAATGTATATAGGTGGAACACCTAATCACACAGCAGAAGTGACAGCACACAAGGAGTAGCCTCCCAACTGAGACCCTTTTAGGACTATTGCTGTGCACATTTTTTTTTTTAATCTTTTTGAGACAGGGTCTTCCTGTAGCCCCAGCTGGTTTGGAACTCACAGAGATCTGCCTACTTCTGACTCCCAAGTGCTGGGATTACAGGTGTGTACCACCACACCCAGCATGTTATGTATCTTTATGTTCACAACATCCACATGTACACATATATACACATAAATGGGATTCTTCTTACCCTTCTTCCTGGGTAGTAGATGTAGCATTTCAGAACTATTCTAGCAGCTATGATGGAACCAAGATAATTAAAGCAGCAGTATGTCTAAACCTTAGCACTGGACCGTCAAATCATTAAAATAACCTATAAATCAATGACATTTTATTTTTATTATGATTTATTTTTGGTCGTTTTGAGACAGGGTCTCCCTTTAGTCCCAGCTGGCCTGGAGTTCAATATGTAGACCAGGCTAGCCTTGAACTCAGAGATCCACCTGCCTCTCCTTCCCAAGTGCTGGAATTAAAGGCGTGTGCCGCTACTACTGGTCCCTGGGCATCTGCAGGAGTGGGTGAACCAGAGCATCTGACACTGGCTGCGCTGATGGAGCCAGACCTGGTAAGCCCCAGATAGCCAACAGTGCAGCTCACGACCAGTTTTCCTTCTCCAACTAGATTTGAGATGCACTTTTGAGAGCTTTTAGGGGATGATTGTAAAATCTTCATTTGTTGTTGGAGTATTTTACCGCTACACCCTTACTCTGCCAACACCTTAACCATTCGAGTTGTCAGAAAGGTCCCCAAAGTCTACCTCTGCCTAATAGGCTAGTTGAGGCTACAAGTTTAATACACAAATCCGTTGTTAATCTTCTGAGTTCCTTCCCCTTGCTCCAGAATTCAAGAAAAAGCCACAACCATAAAGACCCAGTAATCTGTAACATGGGATAAGTAAACAGGTCAGATTAATACTGCTATGTGCCCTCCAGTGGGAAAACAGAAAAGGTAGATATGTCTATGATCTCAAATGTCCTTGGTCAGTAAAAGGAGATCATTGTCAGCCACTAATGATACTCCCTTGGATTTAAACTAACAATTTATTCATTTATTCTTCATGGCTCTAGCTTCAGGAGAAAGGGAATTTAATGAGCACACAGAAAAGGGGATAATATTATAAAAACAATTTTGAACAGTATTTGGACACCAGATATGCTCTGCTTTAAAATAAATTGGTATGGGCTGGAGAGATGGCCTAGCGGTTGAGAGCACCGACCGCTCTTACAGAGGACCCTGGTTCAATCTCCAGCACCCACATGGCGGCCGAGAACTGTCTGAAACTCCAATTCCAGGAGAACTCCAGTTCCAAGGGAATCCGACGCCTTCTTCTGACCTCCGCGGCATTGCATGACATGGGTGTACAGACCTGCATGCAGACAGTACATTCATACACATACAGAAATAAATAAAATTTAAAAAAATAAAATAAAATAAAATAAAATAAAATAAATTGGTGTGTGAAGATGACCAATTTAGATGTAAGGCACCAGACTCAAGGTTCCCTGATAGGTTATCCAATCCCAAGTGGTCAGCCCTAAACTCATACACATACAAGAACCACCAAATGCACTGGGGTGGGGGCCATGATGTAGAAAGAGTTGGAGGGGATGAGGTGGAACGTACATAAATACAGTACTAATGTATAAAATCCTCAAAAAATATATAAATAAATATAAAAAAGTTGGGCTGGACAGATGGCTCAGCAGTTACGAGCACCAACTGCTCTTGCAGAAGACCCAGGTTGATTCCCAGAACCTACATGGCAGCTAAGAACCATCTTTAAGCCAGGTGTGGTGGTGCATGTCTTTAATCCCAGCACTCGAGAGGCAGAGGCAGGCGGATCTCTGTGAGTTCAAAGCCAGCCTGGTCTACAGAGTGAGCTTCATGTAAACTGGGGCTATAGGGAGACCTTGTCTCAAAACAACAACAACAACAACAACAACAACAGCAAAAAAAAAAAACAAAAACAAAAAAAACTAATAAAGTGATTGATGTACCAATCATACTGTGATGAAATGATAGCCACAAATCCTATAAGTTGTCCTAAATCTTTCACGCCTCCTTTGCCTACTGACATCACTGTGACACTTTCCCATCCTCGAAGAGATCTTTCAAGTCCACCTGTTTTGGTTTTGGCACCAATTGAGTATTTAATTTTGAATTCTGCTGCCTCATTTACTCAGTGTCTACTTCAAATGATTTCACCTCTGCTTCTAAAGCATATTTGATAATAAAAATTTTTATAAGCAAAAATGACAAGGGTCCTTATTTTAAACTAAGCTCCTGCAATAGGCTCCAACAAACCAAGCTAGACATCAAAATGGAGTCACTAGTGCTAAAATTCCACATCAAGTTGAAACTAAACTGACTTTTCAAGAAATTAGGGATAGCCAGTTTCAGTTGGCAAGATAATAAAGTTCTCTCTGGGGCTGGAGAGATGGCTCAGCGGTTAAGAGCACCAACTGCTATTGCAGAGGACCGGGATTTGATTCCCATCATCCACATGGTGGCTAAGAACTGTCTTTAAGCTGGGCACGGTGGTGCACACCTTTAATCTCATCACTTGCACTCTGGAGGCAGATCCCTGTGAGTTCAAGGCCAGCCTGGTCTACAGAGTGATTTCCAGGCCAGCTGGGGATATAGGAGGACCCTGTCTCAAAAAGACAAAATTAATTATTAACTAAAAATGATAAAGGTGTCTGCCACCATGCCCGGTAAATTGATGACATTTTAAAAGATGTTTCTATTTTCAGATAACATAAAAACTACTTTTAAAATCAACTAGAACAACCGGGCGTGGTGTCACACTCCTTTAATCCTAGCACCCGAGAGGCAGAAGCAGGTGGATCTTTGTGAGTTCAAGGCCAGCTGGGGCGATAGGGAGACCCTGTCTCAAAAAGACAAAAATCAACTAGAACAAATCTGAAATACTATGTCTCAAGATAAGATAGAGATTTTAGTGGTTTTTTTTTTTTTTGGTCTTTGTGAGACAGGGTCTCCCTGTAGCCCCAGCTGTCCTGGAACTCACTCTGTAGACCAGGCTGGCCTTGAACTCACAAAGATCTGCCTGCCTCTGCCTCCCAAGTGCTAGGATTAAAGGTATGCGCCACCATGCCCAGCTAAGAGATTTTAGTTTCTTTTGAGGCAAGATCTCATGTAGTCTGAGGCTGAGGGTGACCTTGAACTCCAGATTGTCTGGCTTCCGTTTTAAAGGGGCTAGAATTACAGCCATGTCCCACCACACTTGGCGACAAAACAGATTTTTTGGTTTTGGTCTTTTTGAGACAGGATCTTCCCGTAGCCCCAGCTGTCCTGGAACTTACTATGTAGACCAGGCTGGCCTTGAACTCAGAGATCTGCCTGCCTCTACCTAGGGAGTGCTGAGATTAAAGGCGTGTGCCACCACGCCCCAGCTAAGACAGATTTTTTTTTTTAAGCACCTTTACTATACAAGTTTGGAAGAATTAAAGAAGAAAAGTAGTGACACACAAGAAGAAACCAAGGTGATCCTAAAACAGACTTTCAACATGATTCTGCAGAAATAAATGTTAGAACGCTACCAAATCCTGACAAAGGATGGAGAACCTCCATTCTAATGTTTCTTGGAGTTGATATTGTCAAAGATGTTACAGCTTTGACTTTAACTTTGCAATCTACACACAGCACGTCACATGGTCCTTATGTCCTTTACAACCACAGAACACAAATGCTGAAGAAATAGCTCTAAGATAAAAGCTTCAGGCTTGGGGACCAGTACCTGCCCCTGAGTCATTTTGTTCTTAAAAGCAGCTCTCACCACCTTTCCTAGGCACTCTTCTTCAAGAATATTAAATGAGGACACACAGACCAACTGCTTTACAGTTGCCAGAGGATAGAGGCTCAAAGTTGAGAAAGCAACACCTATTTTTTTAAATGATTGCTATATTTAAAATAGAGAATGAAGCTTCTCTTTTGAATAAAATTGTACCCAAGCAGGGGACAGGGTTTTCATTAAATTTAGGTCGTACAGCAAAGTATCTCTACAATTGCTCAGCAGGTACCATAATAACTGGTGCATCTCTCAGCATCTTCTTGTGCTTTCTCTTTTATTTTTACTTTTATTATTTTTCTTTGAGTTCCCCCAGGCCCACAGAGAAAGAAGGTTCTTCAGATGTTAGAAGTGACTTCAGACAGCAACAGTGAAGGAAGAAGCCCAACCATTCAGAAACATCAACAGTAAATTTTCTGAAACAAACGACACATGCAAACCCACAACTTGCCTCACCAGAGCAATCTCATGCAAAGCCCACTGCCAACTGGCTTTCAGCCCTAAATCCAGAGCAATTTCTTTACTGACAGAGCTTAAAGAGCCAATGACTGGGAACCAAACTTCGTCTCCTGCTCCTTGCTACTTGAAGCCTGTGGCAACATGTCTGTCAAAGGACTCTTTCATGACATGCTCCAATTTTCTTTTTTCCCCCCTTTTATAGGGGAGAGTGCGAACACAGTCCCCCACTACCACAAATTATGCAGTTGAGTTTCCCGCATTTGGGGAAATCGCAGGGGTCAGCACATCCCAAGTGCAATGGATAAGCCTTGCCCTGGGAAAACCACCTTCGTGATTATGGTATCTCCCTTGCCAGTTAAGTATATATGCTCCAATTTTCAATCCCAACTTTCTCAGAGTGAGTATGTACGTGGATTCAATACCAGTAGATCCCCAGGGGGCTCCAGACTCCAGCATGGTTGAGAACTTTTGAAGCATTCAGCTTCACAAACTCACAGGTACCAGGTTCTCTGCTTCCTCTGCAGGCAGTCAGTTACTACTGAACTACCCAGTCCTTACCATGTAAGCAAATAAAACCCCTTTTATAATATATGTTATAAATATACACATGCATACATTCTTTTTCTTGGTTCTGTCCCTCTAAGTACAAACTCCTTCCTAAAGATGACCAGCTGTGTCTCTATCTAATGTTTTTCTGCAGTGTGACTTAGAAGACACTCCATTGATTTAGAAAAGAGAGGTCACTGTCTTCCTATTGCATCTGGGTTGGCCTGAGGACCTACCAGTAAACAACAGAATATAAAAGTGACATTGCATAACTTCTAAGCCTCTGTCTCAACTCCAATATTTGGTGGCATTTGGTTATAAATCCAGCATGGACCACCCAGATAACTCTGTATGTGTTGACTATTTTAACACAGAAGGAAGAGAAATTTTTTTTTTTTAAGACAGGGTCTCCCTATAGTCCCAGCTGGCCTGGAACTAGCTCTGTAGACCAGGCTGGTCTTGAATGCACAGAGATCCACCTGCCTCTACCTCCAGAGTGCTGGGATTAAAGGTATGCACCACCACAAATGGCTTAAAGACAGTTCTTAGCCTCCTTACCGGTGCTAGGAATTGAACCTGGGTCCTCTGCAAGAGCAGTTGGTGCTCTTAACCACTGAACCATCTCTCCAGCTCTGGAAGAGAAACAAGTGACTGGGGATAGGAATTCACTGGGAGGCATCTTCAGTAAAGGTATCTAGTTTGAGGTCTTTGATATCGGAAGACTGTAGTCAATTGTCCACCTGTCCTGTATAGAACAGGACTGACCTGCTTAAGGTCTGGCCTTTTTCTTATCATGGAATCTGGCTTCCAAGAGAATGCTTCAGGAAAGATGAGCTGGAGAGCAAACATTTAGCTAAGACTGCCTAAGACATTGCTTCCTGGACTCAAGAAGACAGATCAGCTAGAGGTGCCCCGGTGAGTAAGAAGATCCATTTCTAGCCTGGTGTAATGAAATGCGCACACACACTTAGGACTACAGGTCCCATGGCATGAGAATTTGAAGTACTCTTCCTTCTGTGTCAACATAGTTAGCAATACAGAGTTACCTGGATGGTCCATGCTGGATTTATAACCAAATGCCCTCAAATACTGGAGAAGTTGATGAGATTAACCTCAGAGGGATTCTGGAAACACACCAAAATGTCTGTTCTTCTTCCTGCCCAGTTAAGACCACTATGAATAAAACTTGACAGGCCTTCTTAAATCAACTTAATAATGCATAGCACAAGTATCCTCAAATGCCCAGTAGCTAAACCAAATCAATCTTCTTAAGAAGCATTCTAGCAACTGGAAAGAAGGAAAAAAAAAAAAAAAGAAGAAGAATAGCTACTACCAGGAGTACTGCACACCAGAGAGCTTGTGGCCTGAGTGACTCATTTTAGACAGCTCTGCTGGAAGGTCAGAGTGGGAGGGGCAGGGCTTTCACTAACCAGACTAGGGCTTTTTTCACCAGCCAGGTGGTGTCATTATAGAGCAGATAAGAGCAATTATAATCAACCTGGAGTCAGGAAGTCCAAGGAGACCTCCCAGCAGCCAGGGAGAGCTGGTGCCCCCAAACACTTGTGTTATATCATTGTAGGCTACTCCACTACAGAATCTACTGGGCCTCTGTACTTCTCTGTGACTTCAAGTGGAAGCATATTCTGGATATTTTGGAAGTAATTTTTTTTTTATGTGTATGAATGAATGTACTGTCTGCATGTAGGTCTGTGCACCGGTGTCGTGCAATGCCGTGGAGGTCACAAGAGGGTGTTGGATTCCCCTGGAACTGGAGTCTCAGACGGTTCTCGGCCGCCATGTGGGTGCTGGAGATCGAACCCGGGTCCTCTGCAATAGCAGTCGGTGCTCTTAACCGCTAGGCCAACTCTCCAGCCCCTGGAAGTACTTTTTAAAAGTAAAGGAATTTCTCAATGAGATCCAAGGGAGGAAAAGCTAAGTTAAGGAAAAATCTAAGAACAAGTTTTAGGTTGAAAACATAAGGGAAATTATATTAGACACTATTAATCTGCCGTGAGGGCTGGTTAAGTCCTTCACAGTAGGCATGCTTTTATGAGCTGCTGAGTTGCTAGGCAAGATCCATGATGCTTGAGAGAAGAAAAAGCATGATCGGAACTCCAGAAAGAGCTTAGGAGTGCCTCAGCTCAACGGCATGCCTACAGGCTAGCCACATTTGGAATGCCTGTTCTAACCCCCTCTCTGTTCCTTGTCATGTCTGAGTATTTCTTGACATCTGTCTAATGTACCCTCTCCTAGGTATGTTAGAGGAAGAGTCTGCTACTTGCAAATAACACCTGAACTAATACAAATACCAAAAAGCTTTTGTCTTCTAAAACTGTTTCTATCTGATACAGCCAATGCTCAAAAATACATACAACCATCAATTAAGACTGAACTTCCAAAAGATGGTTGTATGTGCTTCCAGGTGCATAAAGAGCCAATGAGGAAAAACAGATGGCTCGCTGTTCTCACCCTAGTCCTCATTTCAGGAGCACAAATTTTTTTTTTTTTGTCTTTTCGAGACAGGGTCTCCCTATAGCCCCAGCTGGCCTGGAACTCACTCTGTAGGTCAGGCTGGCCTTGAACTCACAAAGATCCACCTGCCTCTGCCTCCCAAGTGCTAGGATTAAAGGCGTGCGCCACCACGCCCGGCAAGGAGCATGAATTTTTATAAAGAGATATTTCAACACCAAAACCAGATGTGCTAATTCCCTTTATTTAATTGTTCTTAGAGAAAAAAATTCAGAAAGTAAAACATTTGCCTAATCATGATCTAGTTTTCATCAACGCACACTCCTGTTTTAGGGGAAAGCAGAAATCACACATAGTGCCAGCCACCGTCTGAAGTTATACCATTAAAATGCAATTGCCATCACATGACTGAGGCAATGCATGTACTTGTTCAGTGATATCAGCCTCAGTCCCAACCTCATTATAGTAGGCAAGGCCTTGGGTTGACATCCTTACCACCATTAGATATCATTATGATCCACACACCCCCATTCCTAAAACACATACTTCAGATGTTGGAAAACTCATGGCAAGACTCCTTTGAAAAGAGAATGAGGGTCATCAAAAGCTGACCACAAAAACCTGATGACCTGAAGTCAATAACCAGAACCCAAGGTAGAAGAAGAGAACAAACTTCTGACTTTCACATGTGTTCCATTGTGTGAATGTGCTGTTTATACACACACACACACACACACACACACACACTTTTTTTAAACTTTAAAAATCAGAATGGCCGGGCTGAAGAGATAGCCTAGTGATTAAGAGCACTGACTGCTCTTGCAGAGGACCCGGGGTTCGATCCCCAGCACCCACATGGCGGCTGAGAACCGTCTGTAACTCCAATTCCAGGAGAACTCCAGTTCCAGGGGAATCCGGGACCCTCTCTGACCTCCTCGGCATTGCACGACACGGGTGCAAACCTACATGCAGACAGTACACTCATACACATACAAAAAAAAAAAAATCATAATGGCCTTGTTGATATCTATAATATTAACTGAAACATGAGAAAAGTAATCATGCATAAAAATCTATCAAGAGCCAAAAGCATTTTGTTTCATTTTGAGTTCATTTTTTAGGGCTGGACAAATTAGAGAGAATAAACCTATTGGCTCGAAAGTGGAGGGAGAGTTCCTGCCACATACTGAGGATGGTCAGTCTCCAGTTTCCCTTTCAACATCTGCTGCTGGACTGACAGCCTTTCTTTTTAAAAGTGACAAAAACCTAAGAGCTCTGTTGGCTACTCAAAACACATCACTTTATTCCACTCCTCACCCCCAGTACAAACAGAAACAACCTTTCTTTCTTCTCTTAAAAGGGACACAAAGCTTTAAAAGCCCCTTTGCAGAAGGCAAGTATTCCGTTGGTCTACACTCTGGAATCCTGATACCTGATACAGCACTCTCCCTGCCATGGGTAGTTCCATGGGTATTATCCATTGACGGAAACCCTGCCCAAGCAACAGAGGGATGATATGATGATATGTCTTTCTTTTTTTTTTTTTTTTTTTTTTTTTTTTTTTGTTTTTTTTTTTGGTCTTTTCCAGACAGGGTCTCCCTGTAGCCCCAGCTGTCCTGGAACTCACTCTGTAGACCAGGCTGGCCTTGAACTCACAAAGATCCATCTGCCTCTGCCTCTGCCTCTGCCTCCCGAGTGCTGGGATTAAAGGCGTGCACCACCACACCCAGCAAGAGGGGTGATATTTCATAAAGCATCAGCTCCAAGTTTCCTGAAGCCACCAGACTCCAATAACATTTTTGGCTAAAAAAACTAAAGAACTGGGTCATTTCAAAGAGGGCTTGTTGGGCCATAAAACCAAAAGCTCTTTACGCTGTGACCAAACATTGAGGCTCTCCACAGAATGCCAGATCAGATGTACTGAATAGTGATGTTTTTTCTGAGGAGATACAGGCTTGCCAATAACTGAGTTTGGGAACTTTTATTTATGGTCTGCTCTCTTTAGGTGACCTGCAACCTCAACGGACAGTGATAACAGAAGACTCACAGAATCCCTTAAATAAAGATTTATTGACTTTAAAATAAAAAAAACTAAAGAAAATATCCTTACTATGATTTAAAACAAACAAAAAAACCCTAATAATAATTTGCTCACATAAAGACAGGAGGGGAAGAAGAAAGAGGGATTTATAAGACTTAGATCTGAGTGGCATTCTATTCTGTTAAAACAAGATCAACACACAAAGTAACATTTTTTTTCCTACACCAACACTGGATCAATATTAAAGCTCCTTCAAACTTCCTAAGAACCCATTTTCTCAGGAACATGATCCTGCCTTGTCACCATTCACACAGTAATTAGATTATCCCTTTGGCACTGACAGTCAACATGGATGCTGCAATTCAAGTGAGTACAAGCAAAGAGCACATGACTATCCTTGATACTTGACCATATGGCCCAGTCTCTCAGATGCAAAGGCCCCAGCCAGGAAGATACAGAAACTAAACCGCTATTAATCACGAGGAATTACAGAAACAAGACTGCATTTGTTATAGTTCTAAAAACTCTCAAATCATGCTGGGTGTGGAGGTGCACACCTTTAAGCCCAGCACCTGGGAGACAGAGGCAGGCTGATCTTCGTGTGTTTAAGGCCAGCCTGATCTACATGGTAAGTCCCTGTCTCAAAAAAGGAACAAACAAAATTCTCCAGTTTTAATTGATTTAGCTTTCATTAATTTAGTAGGAGTTCTTTTTCCTTCAACTAAGCACATACTCTCTTCTAAATGGTCTAAATGTCACAAATCACTGTGACATAGAAATTTAGACATGGGAAGTTCACACTCAGTTCTGCATATATTTATGTGTCTTCTATGCTAACTATCAAAATAGAATTCCACTATAGACACCTGTAAAAAAAAGAAAAATACAAAACTAAAGCACCCCTTATATTAATACCTTGAGTTCTGATTCTATAAAATTTTTAGTAAATAATTTGGATTACATGCATAATCAGATGGTTGTTATATTACAGCTTATGAGATATATTATAATTAGGGTCACAGATAAATGTATAGTAAATATTTCCAATACAGACAGGACATGGCACGTGACCTTCCTAGTATGATCAGAAAACATGGCATGTGATATTTTCAAATAAGATATAATGATACAGATTTAGGGATTATGTTAGCAACATATGCTCTTTATCTTGCATTTTAAACCCATCCACCTAAATATACCTCCTTACTTGTAAATGTAAAATTATCTAGTTACACAATATAAAGATTCACATATTAGCACTTATACATTCTTGTCTGTTTGGTCTATTTTGTTCACTTTATAATTTTAATTTTTTTTCAAAGCCAATTTTTATTGAAGCTTTGTGCATTTCATACAAAATTTCCCAATCAAATCTAGACCCATTCCCCCTCCCTGTCCCCCCACCCCACCAGAGCTCATGCATTCTGCCACACATGTTTTTCATCTTTTTCTCAGTCTCATTTAAAATTTTCAGTGCAGAAGTTCAGTTTCAGTCAGTTTTTTGACCCAGTCATCATTGTTGTTGCTGTTGTTGTTCCCTCTGATATGCATCACTCCAAAATATGCACATATGCATGCCACACATACATCAAGATGTCATAGGTTTTAGCATCTTCAGCTTATGATTTTTTTTTTTTTTTTTTTTTTTTTTGGTCTTTTCGAGACAGGGTCTCCCTGTAGCCCCAGCTGTCCTGGAACTCACTCTGTAGACCAGGCTGGCCTTGAACTCACAAAGATCCGCTTGCCTCTGCCTCCCAAGTGCTAGGATTAAAGGCGTGTGCCACCATGCCCGGCTGAGTTATTTTTATTATTATTGTTTTCTTTCTTTATTAGGCTGAAAGATGTCATGTTTTCCTTAAGGAATTGTTTGAAGGCTCCTCCTTGACAAGCCCAAACAACCATCAGTCCTGCCCTTGTGTTCCACACTGGGGTCTTCCCTTCCCTTGGTCACCAAATGAGGCCCAGTAAGCACCACATCCTGTCTTGATCTTCCTGTACTGGCCTCCATGATAGAGTCTGGGTAGTCCATCAATGGCAAACTATACTCTGAAGAGGCGGAAACCCCAGTAGTTGCTCAGTCCACAAACTAGATGTCTCAGCAGTCCCCATCTGGCACTGAAGGTTTGGAGGATTCTTGGAGAGACATGAGTCCATACTGGAAGGTTGAAGAGCTGTGTCTCATGTCTTTGAAGGATGGCAAAAGCAGTGGCAGCCACAGGGTAGCTGTACTTGCCAGTAAGAATTAAAGACAGACAAAACAACTATGTTTTTTGTTTTTTGCTTTTTTACTTTTTGTCTTTTTACTAAGATCTCGAGTTCTATGCCTGAAGTACAATTTCTCAGGCCTTACTAATTATTTATTTCTGGTTATACTCATCCTTTTTGGATGTTTAAGGCCACACAGCCCAGATTAATCAAGGTTTTTGTTTTCTCAAAGTCAGTTAGGGATCTGGTCCTCAGGGGTCACTCACGTTTAGGGGTGGGGGGAAAGCCCCTGGCTCCTTTTGGCTTTTCACTTACCAGTTCCATCCACTCAAGGACAAAGTCAGGTCTTGCTAGACCAGGCTTCCTTTTGTGAAGCATGAGTAGACTTTCCTCTTTATAGACTGGACATTGGCTGAAATCCCATTAGTGGATCTCCAAGACTTCCCTGCACAGGAAGACTGGTGACTCACATTTGAAGGACATTTCAAGAGACACAATGTCATGAAAAACTAGTTTTCTCATTGTTTTGATTTTATATTGCTCTAAAATATGGGTCCATATCCTACACCCATATACCAAAAATTCCAAAGTCTGAAAACAAATGGAAGGTTAATTCTAGAATGTGTTAAGGGATTGACAATATAAGAGAACAGTTGTTTTCAGATCACGAAGAATAGAACAGTTTGCCTTACAACTAGGTACTTGGTGCTAGCATCCACAGATGAGGGATACCACTTGTCCTTTGTTTTTCTGGAACTGTGTTACTTCTCTTAACATAGTATCTTCTAGTTCCATCCATTTACCTGCAAAGTTCAGGATGTCATCTTTCTTAACCACTGCATAGAACTCCATTGTGTAGATGCACCACATTTTCTCCATTCACTAGTCAGTTGAGGGGCACTTGGGCTGGTTCCAGCTCTTTGCTATTATGAAGAGAGTTGCAATAAACATGGCTGCATGTATCTCTGCAGTAGGATGAGTCTTCTGGGTATATACCCAGGAGTGGTTTGATTGGCTCAGGTGGTAAACTCATTTTGAGTCTTTTAAGAGTTCTCCACACTGATTTCCATAGTGGTTGTATGAGTTTACATTCCCACCAGCAGTGGATGAGTGTTCCCCTTTCCCCACAACCTCTCCAGCACTTGGTATCATTTGTTTTCTTGATCCTAGCCAGTCTTATTGGAGTGAGATGACTTCTTAAAGTGGTTTTCCATTTTCCATTTCATCTCTTTGCTCCATCTTTTGAGTGATTCATTTGTTTTCTTTCTTCTTTGTTTTTTGAGTAGTTTATATACTCTGGAAATCAATGCTTTGTCAGATGTATCTGCAGTGAAGGTTTCCTCCCACTCTGTGGCTTTTCTCTTCACTTCCTTGATTGTTTCTTTTGATGTACAGAAGCTTTTGAGTTTAATGAGGTCCCATTTGTCAATTGTTGACCTTAATTCTTCTGCAGTTGCTGTCTGATTTAGTAAGTCTTTTCCTACTCCCTATGTCTTACAGGTTGCTGCCAACTTTTCTTCTATGGGGTTCATGTTGAGGTCTTTGATCCATTTGGAGTTAATTTTGTACAGGGTGAGAGATAGGGGTTTAATTTTATTCTTCTACAAGTCGTGATCCAGTTTTGCCAACACCATTTGCTGAAGATGCTATCTTTCCTCCATTGTGTCTTCTTGGCCCCGTTACCAAAATTAGGTGGCTTAAGTTGTATGTGCTCAACTTTGGACCTTCAGTTTTGTTCCATTGATCTACAGACAGTTCTGTTTTTGTGCCAGTACCAAGCTGTTTTTATGACTATAGCCCTGTAGTATATAGTTTGAAGTCTGGTATAGAGATTCCTGTTTTTTTTATAGTTATTTGTTTACTTACTTAGTGTGTATTTGAATGTGTGTTTGTGTGTGTGTGTGTGTGTGTGTGTGTGTGAGAGAGAGAGAGAGAGAGAGGAGAGCACCTGTGCCCATGTGTGTGTGTGTGGTGTGTGGGAGAGAGAGGAAGAGAGAGAGAGAGAGAGACGAGAGAGAGAGAGCACCTGTGCATGACCTGCTTTTAGAGATCAGGACAACTTCAGGAGCTGGTTCTCTCCTTGACTATGTTGGGTCTGGGGATCAAACTCAGATTGGATCAGCTTGGTACAAGCACCTTTACCCACTGAGCCATTTTTCAGGCCCACTTTTGTTGTCTTTTCTTCTCTCCCGCCTGCCCTTCCCACTTCACTTCCTCCCTACCTTCCTTCTCTTTCTATTTCTTTTCGTTCTCTCTTTCTCTCTCCCTCCTCCTCCTTCCTTCCGTCTCTTCCCCTCCTACCTCTCTTCTGCTTCGTCTCTCTCTTCTCTCTCTTCTTTCGATCTTGTTTTGCACCAGTGGCTTGGAACTAGCCTTGAAAACCCAAGCTGGCCTTGAGCACAAACAGAAGTCTACTGCCTGCTCTCCCTGCTGCTCCCTGCTTATCTGCCTGCACTTGGCCTTCGCGCTCTTGTACTTGAGTGTGGGATATAGAGGTGTGGCACACCACACCCCTGGCTTAAAGATAGTTTCTTAGCCGCCATGTGGGTGCTGAGACTTGAACCCAGGTCCTTGACAAGAGCATTCAGTACTCTTAACTGCTGAGCCATCTCTCCAGCCGTCCAGAGATTCATTTTTAATTTTTAAAAAGATTTTTTTTTTTTTTTTTTTTTTTTTTTTTTATGTATATATGTGTACCATATACATATCTGTGCATATCTGGTGCCTGTGGAGGCCAGACAATGGCATCCCTGGAACTGGAGTTACAGATGGTGTTGAGCCATTAAGTGAGTGCTAAGAACCGAACCCATATCCTCTGCAGAGTGCCAGTGACTTTTTAACAAACTGAACTGTATCTCCAGCCTCCTGTGAAGTCTGTTTTGGAAGCCAGAATATGAATTTAAAGATTCCCTGTTATAGGTCATTCTCTTAGAACTTAGACATACTTCACTATCACTAAGACAATATAGGCAGGGCTAGAGAGATGCCTAGTGGTTAAAAGTGCTGACTGCTCTGTGCAGAGGACCCGGGTTCGATCCCCAGTATCCACATGGCAGCTGAGAACCGTCTGTAACTACCAATTCACAGGAAACTCCAGTTCCAGGATTTGTGCCCTCTTCTGACCTCTGAAGCCATCACAACACGGTGAAACCCAATGCACATGCAGACAGTACATTCATACACAAATAAATAAAATAAAGTAAAATAATAATAAAATAAATAAAAAAACAAAATAAAATAAGCTACTTAAATAAAGACATACTAGGCAAAAAAAAAAAGATAATAACTTGGGTCTCTCTATGTTTGACTTTAACAAGATGGATATGAATCATAATCATTAAAATGTCTGGGAAGGGGAGCGATACAACAGAAGGAGAAGTGAGCCCCTTTCCCCCACTTCACATGTTTGAAGATCTCCATCCATGACAGGACCAAAGTATGATTGATTCTCNGAGAGAGAGAGAGAGAGAGAGAGAGAGAGAGAGAGAGAGAGAGAGCACCTGTGCCATGACCTGCTTTTAGAGATCAGGACAACTTCAGGAGCTGGTTCTCTCCTTTGACTATGTGGGTGCTGGGGATCAAACTCAGATTGTCAGGCTTGGCTACAAGCACCTTTACCCACTGAGCCATTTTTCAGGCCCACTTTTGTTTTCTTTTCCTTCTCTCCCTCTCTCCTTCCCTCTCTTCCTACTTCCTTCCCTACCTTCCTTCTCTTTCTATTTCTTTTTCTTTCTCTCTTTCTCTCTCCCTCCTCCTTCCTTCCTTCCTTCCTCTCCCCCCTCCCCTCTCTCCTCTCTCGCTTTCCCTTTCTTTATCTTTGTTTTGCACCAGCTGGCTTGGAACTAGCCTTGTAAACCAAGCTGGCCTTGAGCACACAGAGATCTGCCTGCCTCTGCCTCCTGAGTGCTGGGATTAAAGGTGTGCACCACCACACCTGGCTTAAAGATGTTTCTTAGCCGCCATGTGGGTGCTGAGACTTGAACCCAGGTCCTTGACAAGAGCATTCAGTACTCTTAACTGCTGAGCCATCTCTCCAGCTCCAGAGATTCATTTTTTAATTTTTAAAAAAGATCTATTTTTTTATGTATAGGAGTATTTTGCCTGCATGTATATATGTGTACCATATACATATCTGTGCATATCTGGTGCCTGTGGAGGCCAGACAAGGGCATCCCCTGGAACTGGAGTTACAGATGGTTGTGAGCCATTAAGTGAGTGCTAAGAACCGAACCCATATCCTCTGCAAGAGTGCCAGTGCTTTTAACAACTGAACTGTATCTCCAGCCTCCTGTGAAGTCTGTTTTGGAAGCCAGAATATGAATTTAAAGATTCCCTGTTATAGGTCATTCTCTTAGAACTTAGACATACTTCACTATCACTAAGACATAATAGGCAGGGGCTAGAGAGATGGCCTAGTGGTTAAAAGTGCTGACTGCTCTTGCAGAGGACCCGGGTTCGATCCCCAGTATCCACATGGCAGCTGAGAACCGTCTGTAACTCCAATTCCAGGAGAACTCCAGTTCCACGGGAATTTGATGCCCTCTTCTGACCTCTGAAGCACTGCACAACACGAGTACACAAACCTACATGCAGACAGTACATTCATACACAAATAAATAAAATAAAGTAAAATAAATAATAAAAATAAATAAAAAACAAAATAAAATAAGCTACTTAAAATAAAGACATACTAGGCAAAAAAAAAAAGATAATACTTGGGTCTCTCTATGTTTGACTTTAACAAGATGGATATGAATCATAATCATTAAAATGTCTGGGAAGGGGAGCGATACAACAGAAGGAGAAGTGAGCCCCTTTCCCCCACTTCACATGTTTGAAGATCTCCATCCATGACAGGACCAAAGTATGATTGATTCTCTCATAGCAGTAAAGAGGATACCTTTGTAGTCCTGTCTAATTCAGCATTTCATTTATTTCCCTCATGAGATTCACAAACATCTAAACCCAACCTTTAGTGTACTTTCATGGTAGTTCAGAATTAGAACAAAAAATCCTGACCAGGCCCAGCCACTGCCTAGCTATGTGGTCATGAATACACAAGATTATTTGAATTTAATTCTTTTGTAAAACTGCACCACTGAAGATTTGTGTGCAGCTAGTATTGCACTGGTACATATCAGGTACTCAAGAAATACATGTGCATCCTGCACCAGAGGCCTTCAGCAAAGATGGCAAAGCACCTTGAAGTTCCTCAGGGAACTGGACCTTAAGCCAGCTTGGCTTGAGTCTTCATCTAGAAATACTTGGAATTAGCTGGTCGCGGTGGCGCACGCCTTTAATCCTAGCACTTGGGAGGCAGAGACAGGCAGATCTTTGTGAGTTCAAGGCCAGCCTGGTCTACAGAGCGAGTTCCAGGACAGCTGGGGCTACAGGGAGACCCTGTCTCAAAAAGACAAAAAAAAAAAAATTTGGAATTAGGCAGTTCTGCTAGGATAAGGCATAACTTGGCTGAGGGACCTCTCAGAACCTGGGGCTCTGAGTGCCTTCAACAGTCTCCTGGAACTATATTTGTAATATCCCTCCTCAAAGTGGCCCGAGATGTGAGGCATATACAGGAAAACCATAGAGGCAGTCTGTTTGGCCATGTAGCACTGCCTACCACCCCAAGGGAAGCTGTCTACTTATCTCAGTGTGTTTTTTGGCAAAGTCACTGGAATCGTGTTACCTATGTTCAACGGTCTTGGTTTTGTGATTATTCTCCCCCTCTCTCTCCTTCCCTCCCGCTGCTGCAGTAATTAAACCAGGGCCTTGTGTACACTCGGCAGGTGCCCTACCACAGGGTCACATCCCCAGCCCTCAGGCTCTATTTTCAACATGAGCACTGTTTTTCTGGGGTGGGAGCTGTTTCTGTTGTTGTTTGTCTTCTGAGAGAGTCTCATGTAACTCAGACTAGCCTAGAACTCAATATGTAGCCAAGGCTTCTTTCTGCATTCACCTCACCAGTGCTGAAATTATGTGTGTACACCACCACACTAGGTTGTAATTCTGTTTATTTTTCTGTGATACCATGACTTAAGACTACAAGTCTTAAGATGGATATCCACATTTTATTTGACAGGTTTTTCATAATATCCAGCCAAACAATAACAAATAGGATCTGGGAGAAGTATCTATAAGGAAAAAGTTCATAGAATTTACTGATACTTGTGTCGTATAAACCATGAAAATCATGTATGTGAAACAAAACCTGTTTACAAACTGACTGTTCCTTGTCTTCCAAAAGAAAGTAAGTACTGCAAACAGTACTGAACTTTGAACTTTGGAAATAGTATATCTAAAGAAAGCTCAATCCATCCACTTAAGATATGTAGACTGAGATCATGCTTGTTAATGCCTTAGAAAAGTAGCTGTTAAACTCTTCAGTCCCAGAATCAAAGAAAAGGTAAATCCCTCTATTCAAACATGTCCAAACATAAGGTGTATGTGTGAGTACTCTTATCAAAACTATTGTGCATCCTACCTCCTTGAAGTTATCAAAAGCTGATAAAATTATTTCATGCCCGCCTCTGACAAGACAAACAGCTGCCAACAGCTCTAAGACAAGAGCTTTTGTTCTGTCAAAACAAAAAGAAAAAAGTAAAACATAAATCACTGAAAGAGACATGATAAGTTATCAGCTCCTTCTAAGATGGATTAAAAAAGAATAAAGCTTTGGTCTGGGCACTTCTAAAACCTTCATTAAGTAAAGGACAGTTACACTAAGCACATTCTTAAACCTTCCTGATTTCTAAATTTGTAATTTGCAGCGAATGTGGAAGGCATATGAGGTTGTTAGTTTCATCAAATTGACCCGATCTAGAGTCAAGTGGCAGGAGTCTTAATGGGGACTGTCTAGATGAGGACGGCCTGTGGGTGTGTCTATGGAGGATCATCCAGATGAAGTTAACTGAAGTGGGACAACTCACCCACTGTGGTGGCATCGTTCCCATGGCAGGGACACCTGGAGTATGCACAGCAGAGAAGGTGAGTGAGCGCCAGCATGCATGCATGAACTCACCGCTCTTCTCTGTGGATGTGATGGGAGCCAGTTTCAAGTTCCTGCCACCGTGACTTTACTACAGTGGTGGCCTATAACCCGAAACTGTGAGCTAAATAAACCCTTTATCCCTGAAGGTGCTTTTGTCAGGGCATTTTATCATAATAACACAAAAGGAAACTAAGTCAGTGCTTCCTACCTTCAAATTACAAATGATTTATTAATGAAAACTAATTAAGTCAGCCAAATCATTAAGTAGAATACAGGTGAAATATCTTACTGATGAGGTAAAATAACAGTAAAGTTAGGAATACACAGAAAAAGAACTCTCTAATAAAATAATAATAAAAAGAACTCTAATAAAATTAAACTAAAAATTTAAATAAAATTTTAGAGTAAAAAATATAACATGATAAAATTCAAAATCAACTGAAATTAATGTTTTAGACTTCAAATCTGCTCATTTGCAATGGAGTCATAAAAATTCCACATGATGATACAGGTCTCTAGTGTTTCTTCCTCCCATGCAAGATATCAGGAAGGAGCTAGACTGTTGCTGTATTAATACAAAAATATTTTCTCTGACTCAAGAAAATAAAACTCAATCTGAAATAGTTTTTGAAGAAGCTAGAAATGCATTCAAAGCTTGCAAATAAAATGTGAAGAAAGAAACAGCATTGTTTCTTCATCATAAGACTGCTTTAGCATTTCATCTTTATTCTGGAATAAAAACTACTGCCAAGGTCCTAACAAAGACTGTTCTGATACTGCACAATGTTGACTGTCTTAAGAAAAATGAATAATGACTTCCCTGAGTGGAAGGCACAAACAAGGAAGCATGACTACTGTGAATTTTAGTGAACTTTAAAAATAATCACAATACTGAGAAACAGTTAATCGGGGGAAATTGAAAAAAACAATAATCAATATTTATATAGAATTTTATATTTAATCCAACAGAATACAAATTGAAAAATCTAACTTATCATATTTTATATGAATTAACAGTGATCAAGTAATTCAGTTTATAGGAAGGTATTTGATGAGAGGGAATTATACAACTAAAACACAGAAATCAACAGAATATAAAACTATTATAGTTTTATAATTTTTTGTTTTTGTTTTTTGTCTTTTTGAGACAGGATCTCCCTTTAGTCCCAGCTGGCCTGGAGCTCACTATGTAGACCAGGATGGCCTTGAACTCACAGAGATCCCCCTGCCTCTGCCTCCTGAGTGCTAGAATTAAAGGGTGTATGCCACCACACCCAGCACTGAAGATGGTTCTTAGCCGCCATGTGGGTGCTGGGAATCGAACCTGGGTCTTCTGCAAGGGCAGTCAGTGTTCTTAACTGCTGAGCTATTTCTCCCGCCACAAAACATATTATAATAATAATTTAAAACAATGATAAGTGAAGTAACCAGTAATATATGTTTCTGGCCTTCAGAGCAAGTAAATGTAACATGAAGGAAAGCATGCACAATTATTTGTATTTCCTTTTCGACTGAGTGACTAGGCTACATATGTAAATACAGCAAGAGGTGCAAATAAGGAAGGGTACATGGATTAAGTCATTTTAGCTGGTGTAGTCAAATCTTCAAAGACTCTTGTGGTCTCCAAATTCTGGACAAACTTGCAACCTATCCTACCCATCAAATTTTGCAACAAAAACACTAAAAAGTGAATGAAAGCTGAAAGAAAATGGCTAAGACCTGGAGTCTTCAAGTATTCTCCTTTGCCCCCTATAGGAATATAGCTGCCTAAAAGGGAAAATTCTACACAGCCAAGGGGTTTACAGCTAGATTTATTTCAGGAAGACATACTTGGCAGTTTCAAAATTCTAAACAGGGAAAATGTCAAAAAGCTCTGCTTTGCTGGTAAGATTTAGACTAGTATATTACACAGGACACTTACCTCGGATTCTTGTTGTTCAGGCTTAGTGCAATCTCATTGACAGCATGTGGGTGAGACATGACCATATTGAAACCATACTGAAATGAAGGATGGGGAAAGGGGAAAGCATTAAGAAGGATGTTTCAGTGTTAATTTAAAAAACAAAACACTTATACTGTAGAGTCTTTATTGCCCATGATTAAGACCTAGGTCAAATCTCTAGCACTGCCAAAGAAACAAAAGAAAAACAAAATAAACCCGCTGATGAATCTTCCTCGGATAACTCCTATTTTGATAAGTGTATCTGTGTCCTTAAACATCAGTATGAGAACATACTTTATTTCCAAACTTTCAGAAATAATGTCATTATCAAGGGCATTTTGATCAAAGGCATCTTAACACTGTGCATGAATAAACTGTTTTTCTTTAGTGATTGAAAACCATATGTTTATTAAATTACTTTGAAGACTAAACAAATCAAGAACGAATCTTGAGCTGGGTGTGGTATTGCATGCCTTTAATCCCAGCACTCAGGAGGTGGAGGCAGAGCCAGGTAGATCTCTGTGGCTTCAAGGCCAGCCTGGTCTACACAGTGAGTTCCAGAACAGCTAGGGCTACAGGGAGACCCTGTCTCAAAAAGACAAAAAACAAACAAACAAAACAAAACAAAAACGCACCTTGAATCCCAGAGATCTACACAAGTCAATTTACTCTGCATCTCAAAGACAAAGCCCTGAAGTCTAAAATCTTTCAAGCAACCTGGAAGCCAAACAGCCCAAGTTGGTAGTCCCCAGCCTCTAGAGGCCTCCCAAGGCAATGCCATTCTGAGGCATGTGTCTTCATCCTCCATATAAACAAGTCAGTTCTTAACACCCTCAAGAATCTCGATTCTGCTAAGCTGAAAAACTACTGTCTCTTCTAAACTCACACTCAGCTTAGTTCTTCTTCTTAAATTGAGAAAACATGCAATTCAAAATAAGAGAGAAAAAAAGAAACCCCTTTTTGAAGCCTGTGGCAAAAGACTCACATGTGAAAAAAGGTCAGCCTAGACCACACAGTAAGACAGTCTCCAAAACACAAACTAAAACAATACTTCCCAATGAGGCGTGTGTGTGTGTGTGCGTGCGTGCGTGCATACACACACACACACACACACACACACACACACACACACACACACACACACCACTAAAGAAAATGTAAAATCTACCACAGGGAATTCCCAATGTTCAATCTGAGACTTGTTGGTCCTAGACTCCAGTAGAGGTCAACTCAACCAACAGACCCCTTCCTATCACCTTTATTCCTCACCTTCTCCCTCACTACACACCAATGCTATGGCCCTTACCATCCAAACAGAACCAGAACCTGAACACGTCTCTAAATTTTACCTCTATAATTCTGGACACCACCACCATCAACACTTAGCTGAGTTACTCCCAAGAACCTCTGAAATAGTCTACCTCCTCTTGCCTCTGTCCCCCCATCCTCTACCAAGGCCTAGTCTAAACATAGAAACCATAATAATCCCATGAAAGCAAATATCACACTATGTCCTTAGAACCATCTGTTAAGCTTTCCACTCATGACAAAGCCATGTCTTTCAATGACCTATAAAGTTCCATACAATCCCCACTAGTTCTACTTTCATCTTTGCCTCTTTTCCTTACTCCTTCTGACCCAACCAACCAGGCTTCCTTTCTGTGCTTGGGCGGACATGCCTCAGGGCCCTGGCACTTGCCCTTCCTTCTGCCTAGAAGCTACTTTCTCTAATGTTCTTTCCATTGTCCATGGTTTTCATTTACTTTTAATAAATGTTATACTCTTGGTGACATGTTCCTAACTGGCCAGTTTAAAACTGCACATACATGCATAATTGTTTGGGGGGGGGTGTCTTTTTGAGACAGGGGTCTCCCTTTAGTCCCAGCTGACCTGGAGCTCGCTATGTAGACCAGGCTGGCCTTGAATTCAGAGATCCGCCTGCCTCTGCCTTCCAAGTGCTGGGATTAGAGGTGTATTTTTGGTACTTCTGTTTCTGTTTCTGATTACTTTTTCAGTAGTACTTAGAAAGAGTTCTCTGGGTTCAAAGCTTTCCCGAATTCAAATCTTAACTCTGCAATTATTAACCATGTGTTGTGGAGGAAATCACTTGACTTCTCTGTCTTGAGTTTCTCACAAGTAAAATGCGAAGAATAATGCTACCAGTATCACAGGGATGTTATGAGGTTTGCATTAATTCACAGGCATAAAAACACTAGACCTGCAGAGTACACTGCTTAAGTATTGGCTTTCCTTTCCTTCATCATCGTTAGGATCTGGAATGCATCACATTTTATCCATGTATTTCCTGTCATCTGGTTACCCTCTATGGAAAGTAAATTTGTGGTGTGTATTAATATTGTATTCACTGTATTTACAAAATAGCCTTTGTCAGATGAAGAAAACTGGTTGGGGGAAAAAAAAAAGAAAAAAGCATGCTTGCCTTCCTAAAACCCATTTAACATTTTTTTTTATTCTTGTATGTGTATAAATGTACTGTCTGCATGTAGGTTTATGCACCCGTGTCATGCAATGCCACGGAGGTCAGAAGAGGGCATTGGATTTCCCTGGAACTGGAGTTAAAGACAGTTCTCAGCCACCATGTGGGTGCTAGGGATCGAACCCGGGTCCTCTGCAAGAGCAGTCGGTGCTTTTAACCGCTAGGCCATCTCTCCAGCCCCCATTTAACATTCTTATCTATGCTGGGTCTGAACTGTTAACAAAGAACCTCAACCCATGTATCTAGTCTCTGTTTCTTCTTGAACCCACCAAGCAGGGAATCCAATTTTTAGAGTGACTCTATCTTTTTTCTATACTTACAGCACTTTTGGTTCACCCTAGACACTATAGGCCTTCCACTGTGCTGTAGTTAACCATTATTACAGCCACCTGGTGGAGAAATGTGCACTTCTATGGTATTCCAGGTGCTTATTGTGGAAGTTAGGAACAGCCAACTTTTCTTTTCTTGCTTGATCACCACATAACCCAGTGCACCGGGTCCCTCATTCCTGGTGTTCTAAAGCTGTTCATTATTGCTCCCATCAACAGGCCTACTTTCCACATATTGCTATGTGATAAATTATAAATACTAACTAAAATATGAAGTCAATGAATTAAATCTTGGAACACTAGAATGAACTTTGGAATAGAATCTCGTGTGAAATCATAATCTTTACTTCAAACAGATTTTCTAGAAACCACAAGATCTGAGTCTTTCTGAGTCTGACTACTTCACAATCTTTTAAGGGACTGAAGCAAACACATACCTGATAATTCATGATGGCTCGTAAACACATGATACAGACGTGAACATCGTCTTTCTTACTCACTAATCTTGAATTTTTCAGAGTTCTTCTGCTTGGCAAAGTATTGTATCTATGAATAAAAAAAAAAAGGAACTGTTATAAAATGACAGATTATGGTCCACACAAGCACACGCACTTAAAGAGATGCACATTATTTTCTACTTTTACATGTACTTAGGTAAGGACTAGAGTTCAAAACCACCACCACCACCGAACCAAAGCTGTTGCGGAGGGCAAGGCCCATGATTTTGTGTGTCTATCACCATCTTTCTAGGCCATATTCATAAACAATGAAACTCAACCCTAATTCTAACACTTAACAACTTAGGGGTACATAAGACTTCTAACAATTCCAATTCCTATTCAGTGGGCCAGGCCAGGTTTACAGGTGATGTGACACACATGCATGCAGACTGCACCTGCTAATGACAACTGAGGAACCGAAACTTAGCTCAAACCTTGATCTGCAGTCACCTGAGTTATAACTACTGTTCTTAGGAGTCCCTGTAATTTAGAATTTAAATCTAAATCTTATTCACACATTAGGAAGCCTGGTTTCACCCTGAGATAACAGATCCTGAAGCCTTCATGCTATGCCAATGCTTCCACAGCTTGATTCCCACACCTCAAGTCTGGTTTAGCAACTGAAAGTTAAGAAGGAAATATGCACAAATCTGAGTTAAAAGGCTTCAGTGTTATAATTAATTTTATCCACACAACTGCTGGAGTTTTATCTTAGCTTACAAACAGTATAAACCTGACAATGTAACAGTGCGTATAAAAAAGCTAACACTGAAAACTCCAATATGAAGTTCTGCTTCATAGCAGAAATATAAGACAGGTAATCTCTGCAACTTCAAGCCTGAAATAAAAGCACATTTCAAAAGTTGTCAACTGGGGAATGGGAAATACTAGAGGTGGAAAGGCTTAAGTAGGGATGGGAGTGAACAGATTATGGAGGAGGAGAGGCGCTGAAGCTATGGGTGTTTAAAGAAGCCATAAGGAAACCTGCTACTTTGTAAGCTAACTAAAAAAACAATTAAAGGAGTTTGAACAGAGCTACCATGCATGGGTAAATAATGCTGTTTCTAGGCTATTCATCGAGAATGCCAGGACCACACATAGGATATCTCCGAATGAGCTGTGTGTCAGGGTGATGCCAGGCATTACTCTCACAAAGAATTCAGGTTACTGCCATTGCTCTTGGATGCCCATCTGAACTAGATGGCAAGACATTATAGCTGAAGACATGACTTTGGCTGAAAGATAGAGAAAATTCAAGCTGAAACCGAGCTAGTACCTTCTTCTTCTTCTTCTTCTTCTTCTTCTTCTTCTTCTTCTTCTTCTTCTTCTTCTTCTTCTTCTTCTTCTTCTTCTTTTTGGTCTTTTTGAGACAGGGTCTCCCTGTAGCCCCAGCTGTCCTGGAATTCACTCTGTAGACCAGGCTGGCCTTGAACTCACAAAGATCCGCCTGTCTCTGCCTCTCAAGTGCTAGGATCAAAGGCGTGTGCCACCACGCCCGGCGAGAAGTTTCTTCTTACAGCAGATGGTGATTAGCACAGAGACCCACAAGTGGTCAATGTACATAGGACAAGAGAATGCAGAGTGCTGTGCCATAAATGAGTCACGTATGTTGTACCCTCTCCTTCCAAGGCTCAGAGATAATTTCAGAAGAAGGAGAAGAAAGGATGTAAGAGTCAGGGACGGTAGATGAATACAATGAAACTGTTTTTTGGACACCATAGACTAGTTGCAGACATGAACCCACAGCACTTCTGAGAACATGCATAAGTCCTATGCAAACTGAAGCTAGATAGCAGCTCAGCATCAGGGAGGGAGATGAGCAGGAAGCCCCAGACCTAACTGACAATCTATTGGCAACTGATAGCTACTGGGAAAGGGGAAGTCAGTTTTCCTTACTAGTGTGATGCCTGGTAGGTTGACCAGACTCCAAGATACAGACCCATAGGCAAGAGCACTTGGGAAACAGAATACATTTGATAGGCCTCAAAGAAGTACACATAATACCAGGGGACATGGAGTTGGTACCTAGTAAGGAAGTGAAGAGAAGGATGGAGTCTGACTACAATCAAAACATATTGTGTGAAATTCTCAAATCAATAAAAATAATTTAAAAAGAGATCTCTGAAGATTAGCTTGCATTATTTGCTGTCAGTCTGAGGGGATTTGTTGCTACCACTATTTGATTTTGTCTTGATGCAGTGATAATAGAGCCTTTAAAACGTTTTAGGCATTTAGGTAGGAATTTAAAACGTTTTAGGTTCAATCTAGAAATGCACAATTAATACTCAGATAACTTTCAGCAATTTAACTTAACTCTGTAGGGATCTTTTCTCAAGTGTAAAATGGTAGTGCCCAAAGTTGAGAAGTTGTGAGAACTATGAGATAACCTGACCTGTATTCATTTTGGTTTTAATACCTGCTCAGTATNAAAACCACTTAAAAATGAATGAAGCTGACAGAAAATGGCTAAGACCTGGAGTCTTCAAGTATTCTCCTTTGCCCCCTATAGGAATATAGCTGCCTAAAAGGGAAAATTCTACACAGCCAAGGGGTTTACAGCTAGATTTATTTCAGGAAGACATACTTGGCAGTTTCAAAATTCTAAACAGGGAAAATGTCAAAAAGCTCTGCTTTGCTGGTAAGATTTGACTCGTATATTACACGCGCCCCTTACTCGGCTTCTTGTTGTTAGGCTTAGTCGTAATTCATGCCAGCATGGGGTGAGGACATGACCATATCTGAAAACCCTACTGAATGAAGGATGGGGAACGGGGACGGAAAGCATTACGACTGATGTTTCAGGTTAATTTAAAAAAACAAAACACTTATACTGTAGAGTCTTTATTGCCCATGATTAAGACCTAGGTCAAATCTCTAGCACTGCCAAAGAAACAAAAGAAAAAAAAAAACACCGCTGATGGGAATATTCCTCGGCTAACTCCTATTTGATAACGTGTATCGTGTCCTTAAATCCGTATGAGAACTACTTTATTTCCAAACTTTCAGAAATAATGTCATTATCAAGGGCATTTTGATCAAAGGCATCTTAACACTGTGCATGAATAAACTGTTTTTCTTTAGTGATTGAAAACCATATGTTTATTAAATTACTTTGAAGACTAAACAAATCAAGAACGAATCTTGAGCTGGGTGTGCTGATTGCATGCCTTTAATCCCAGCACTCAGGCAGGTGGAGGCAGAGCCAGGTAGATCTCTGTGGATTCAAGGCAGCCTGTCTACACAGTGAGTCCAGAACAGCTAGGGCTACAGGGAGACACTTCTCAAAAAGACAAAAAAACAAACCAACAAAACAAAACAAAAAACGACCTTGAATCCCAGAGATCTACACAAGTCAATTTACTCTGCATCTCAAAGACAAAGCCCTGAAGTCTAAAATCTTTCAAGCAACCTGGAAGCCAAACAGCCCAAGTTGGTAGTCCCCAGCCTCTAGAGGCCTCCCAAGGCAATGCCATTCTGAGGCATGTGTCTTCATCCTCCATATAAACAAGTCAGTTCTTAACACCCTCAAGAATCTCGATTCTGCTAAGCTGAAAAACTACTGTCTCTTCTAAACTCACACTCAGCTTAGTTCTTCTTCTTAAATTGAGAAAACATGCAATTCAAAATAAGAGAGAAAAAAAGAAACCCCTTTTTGAAGCCTTGGCAAACGACTCACCTGTGAAAAAAGGTTCCCGCCTAGAACACACGTACGACAGTCTCCAAAACAAAACTAAAACAATACTTCCCACCGAGGCGTGTGTGTGAGTGCGTGCGTGCATGCGCATTACACACCCACCACACCACCACACCACCACACACAACACACACCACACACCACACACACCACTAAAAGAAAATGTCAAAAATCTACCCCAGGGACTTCCAATGTTCAATCTGAGACTTGTTGGTCCTAGACTCCAGTAGAGGTCAACTCAACCAACAGACCCCTTCCTATCACCTTTATTCCTCACCTTCTCCCTCACTACACACCAATGCTATGGCCCTTACCATCCAAACAGAACCAGAACCTGAACACGTCTCTAAATTTTACCTCTATAATTCTGGACACCACCACCATCAACACTTAGCTGAGTTACTCCCAAGAACCTCTGAAATAGTCTACCTCCTCTTGCCTCTGTCCCCCCATCCTCTACCAAGGCCTAGTCTAAACATAGAAACCATAATAATCCCATGAAAGCAAATATCACACTATGTCCTTAGAACCATCTGTTAAGCTTTCCACTCATGACAAAGCCATGTCTTTCAATGACCTATAACAGTTCATCCAATCCCCAGTTCTACTTTACATCTTTCCTCTTTCCTTCATCATTGACCCAACCAAACAGGCTTCCTTTCTGTTTGCTTGGGGGACCTGCCCCACGGGCCCTGGCACTTGCCCTCTTTTCTGCCTAGAAGCTACTTCTCTAATGTTTTTCTTGTTCATGGTTCATTTACTTCTTAATAAATGTCTAACTTTGGTGACATGTTCCTTAACTGGCCAGTTTAAACTGCACATTACATGCATTTAATTGTTTGGGGGGGGTTGTTTGTTTTTGAGACAGGGGTCTCCTTTAGTCCCAGCTGACCGGAGCTCGCATATGTAGACCAGGTGGCCCCTTTTAATTCAGAGATCCGCTGCTCTGCCTTCCCAAGTGTGGGATTCGAGGGTATTTTTGTACTCTGTTCTGTTTTGATTACTTTTCAGTAGTACTTAGAAAGAGTTCTCTGGGTTCAAAGCTTTCCCGAATTCAAATCTTAACTCTGCAATTATTAACCATGTGTTGTGGAGGAAATCACTTGACTTCTCTGTCTTGAGTTTCTCACAAGTAAAATGCGAAGAATAATGCTACCAGTATCACAGGGATGTTATGAGGTTTGCATTAATTCACAGGCATAAAAACACTAGACCTGCAGAGTACACTGCTTTAAGTATTGGCTTTCTTTCCTTCTCATCGTTAGATTCTGGAATGCTAATTTTATCATGTTTTCTGTATCTGGTTTTACCCTCTATGGAAAGTCAATTTTTAGGTGTGTTTCATCTTGTCTTCACTGTATTTACAAAAATCGCCTTTGTCAGATGAAGAAGAAAGAAAGGAAAAACTGGTTGGGAAAAAAAAAAGGACAAAAAAGATGCAAGACATATAAAAAAAATAATAAAAAAAAAAAGTTTTTTATTCTTGTATGTGTATACATGTACTTTCGCATGTATGTGTTTATGCACCCGTGTCATGCAATTGCAACGGAGGTCAGAAGAGGGCATGGATTCTGGAACTGAGTGTTAAAGACAGTTCTCAGCCACCATGCGGGCGCTATGGATCGAACCGGCGTCCTCTGAAAGAGCAGTCGGTGCTTTTACCCGCTAGCATCTCTCCAGCCCCCCTTTAACTCTTATCTATGCTGGGTCTGAACTGTTAACAAAGAACCTCAACCCATGTATCTAGTCTCTGTTTCTTCTTGAACCCACCAAGCAGGGAATCCAATTTTTAGAGTGACTCTATCTTTTTTCTATACTTACAGCACTTTTGGTTCACCCTAGACACTATAGGCCTTCCACTGTGCTGTAGTTAACCATTATTACAGCCACCTGGTGGAGAAATGTGCACTTCTATGGTATTCCAGGTGCTTATTGTGGAAGTTAGGAACAGCCAACTTTTCTTTTCTTGCTTGATCACCACATAACCCAGTGCACCGGGTCCCTCATTCCTGGTGTTCTAAAGCTGTTCATTATTGCTCCCATCAACAGGCCTACTTTCCACATATTGCTATGTGATAAATTATAAATACTAACTAAAATATGAAGTAAAGAATTAAATCTTGAACACTCGAATGAACTTTTTGCATAGCATCTGTGTGAAATCATAATCTTTTACTTCAAACCAGATTTTCTAAGACACCACAAGATCTGGTCTTTCGAGTCTGATACTTCACACTCTTTTCAGGGATGAAGCAAATCACATACCTGATAATCATGATGGCTGTAAACCAAAATTAACAGCCTGTGAACATCGTCTTCTACTCCTAATCTGAATTTTTCAGAGTTCTTGCCTTGCAAAGTATCTTTATCTTATGAATAAAAAAAAAACTGGCGAAACTGTTATAAAATGACAGATTATGGTCCACACAAGCACACGCCCTTACAAGGTGCCACATTATTTTCACTTTTACATGTACTAGGTACGGCTAGAGTTCCAAACCCACCACCACCACCGAAACCAAAGCTGTTTGCGGAGGGAAAGGCCCAGATTTGTGTGTCTCATTCACCAATTTTTCTTCTAGGCCTATTCATAAACAATGAAACTCAACCCTAATTCTAACACTTAACAACTTAGGGGTACATAAGACTTCTAACAATTCCAATTCCTATTCAGTGGGCCAGGCCAGGTTTACAGGTGATGTGACACACATGCATGCAGACTGCACCTGCTAATGACAACTGAGGAACCGAAACTTAGCTCAAACCTTGATCTGCAGTCACCTGAGTTATAACTAATGTTCTTAGTAGTCCTGTTTAATTTAGAATTTACATCTAAATTATTCACACATTAGGAAGGCGGTTCCCCCCTGGATGATAACAGATCCTTAAGCCTTCATGCATGCCAATTTGGCTCACAGCCTTCTTCACACTCTCAAGTCTGGTTTTAGAACTGAAAGTTACGAAGGAAATATGCACAAATCTGAGTTAAAAGGCTTCAGTGTTATAATTAATTTTATCCACACAACTGCTGGAGTTTTATCTTAGCTTACAAACAGTATAAACCTGACAATGTAACAGTGCGTATAAAAAAGCTAACACTGAAAACTCCAATATGAAGTTCTGCTTCATAGCAGAAATATAAGACAGGTAATCTCTGCAACTTCAAGCCTGAAATAAAAGCACATTTCAAAAGTTGTCAACTGGGGAATGGGAAATACTAGAGGTGGAAAGGCTTAAGTAGGGATGGGATTCGTGAACAGATTATGGAGGAGGAGAGGGCGCTGAAGCTTATCGGGTGTTTAAAGAAGCCCCATAGGAAACCTGCTACTTGTAAGTAACTAAAAAAAAAAAAAAAAAAAAAAAAAAAAACAAAAAAAAAAAAAAAAAAAAACAAAAAAAAAAAAAAAAAAAAAAAAAAAAAAAAAAAAAAAATCAAGTTTGAAGGGAAAGTGCCATGCATGAAAAGGAAGCAATCACCGAGAATACTGGCTTAGTGGCCTGGGCCTCCCTTGCTGGGCTCTCCGAAACTCCTCATCCAAAGAATGCAGTTAGCAAATCTGAGGGGGGAACAAAAACCAGGAACCAACAACAGCCCACCAGCTTTAAAACGATGGGAAAAAAACAAGTTTCCCCCTTAGCAACTTTTGATTACGTTTGTTTCCTTTCAACCATCTTCCTGAAACATTTAACCCTGAATACCGGACGGATATGGACGCCAATCTGACCCTAGACTGGTTTTGGGGTGCATGTTAACAAAAAAAAGGCAAACAACTGTCCAGAATGAAACTTTTTAGGGAGAATTCCTATTTACCCTCTAATGTCTACATTTAATTGGGGCATGCATATGATATTTTAAAACCACATTTAGATGGGGAAATCCTGCTGTTGAAGACAGCACGTGCTCTGGTTGCTGGAACTACGCTGGATGCATTCCTCCCTGATGCTAGATTTCATAGTAGCCAGAGGGTGCTTACAGGTTGCTGAGGGAAGACAGATCACCAAATGGTCCCACCCAGCTGTGGAACTGTGTGAGCTGCTGTGAAATACAGTACCAACCTGCCCATGGCTTCGATGGTGGCACAACTGTGACAAGACTATGATGGTTGATAACTGTTAACCTGGCAGGAACTACACTCACCTAGGAGATAAGACTCTGGGAATTCCTATGAAGAACTTTCTCAATTAGGATAGCCTCTGGGATTGTCTGCGAGGAATTATCATATTGTAAGGGGGGTTGACCCCAAATTGTTGGGGCAGCACGTTTCACGGGGCTGGGGCTCCTAGACTACATAAAGAAAAAGTAATCCGAAATGGGCTGCATGCCTTTAATCCAGCACTCAGGAGGGGCAGAGGGCAGGCACGGGCCTTTAGGGTTCCATTTGTTTTGTCTCTCAAGTTTTATAGCTGCGAATGTTAGATCATTCACTTATAATATATGCTATCTTAAAGGCTTTCAACCATATTCTTACAGAGTCAATGCAGGAACGCACCATAAACTCAAGATAGGCCTTCCTTTTGCATCAACTTAATCAAAAAAAGTTTTAAGGAAGAATGATGAAATATTAACAGCTTTTAAATCCCCAAAAAAGGCAGATGAAAAACACCATATGGAAAAAGTATGGAACAAAACCGTTTTAGCCTGTGTTGTAGCTACCTCTGACTTTTATTTCTTCTTAAACTACCTATCACAAATAAGAAAAAATATCTTCATGTACGTATACTAGTAAAAATCACATGAAGTTTTTTTTGGCGGGTATTATAAAAAGTTTTATGCAGCAAAAATTTATTCACATGAAACGTACCCAACATCCGGCAAGGCCTGTGTCACCACAACTTCACGCTATGAGATTTGTTTACACTTTTGTATAACTATTTTAGGTTTTACTACAGTGACTGTATATTACTTACTATTCCACCACATGGACAAAAAAAAAGAAAGTTACTTTCCTTGGATGGGGCCGGTGGTCACACCTCTGAAATCTAGCCAACTCACGAGGCAGAGGCAGTGTGCGATCTTTGTGAGTAAGGGCCATCTGGTCTATAGGACATACAAAGACGTGAGTTCTGGGGGACAGGCTGGGGCTCTAGGGGAAAAAAACGAAAATCAAACAAAAAAGACCCCCCCCCCAAAAAAAGTTTAATTTCATCTCTTTTAAAGATGGCCTATTTGTTTTTAAGGCGCCATTCTTAAAGCGGCTGAAAGGGGATGGCCTCAGCAGTTTAAAAGAGTTTCTTGCTCTTACAGTAGGACCCATAAATTTCAGCTAGAGGCCATATCAAGGTCAGGGACTCCAGCTCCAGTGATCTTGATCCCTTCTTTGGTTCACCAGGTACACTTAAAGTGGCCAAGCCCCACCACATGACACCAACAAATACACATAATTAATAATTAAATCTTGCGGCGGCGTTGGTGGCGCCACGGCTTTATCTCCAGCAACTTTGGACGGCAGAGGTAGGCGGACTCTTGTAGTTCAAGGCACAGGCCTGGTCTACAGAGTGACAGTTCAAGTTAAGCCAACGCTGGAGACTACAAGGTGACCCTGTTCAAAAAGGACCCCCCCAAAAAAATTAATTAATTAATAATAAAAATAAATAAAAATTCTTGAGGTGGGCATTGGCCATGCGGCATGCCTTTTAAATCCAGCAACTCAGAGCCAGCGCGGATTTGTGAGTCTTAAGCCAGGCCTGGTCTACAGAGTAGCTCCAGGCCCCAGCTGGAACTAAAGGCGTTCCTACTCAAAAAAGACCAAAAAAAAAAAAAAAAAAAAAAAAAACAAAGATAAATCTTTTACATTCACTCCCCCAACTCCTTGGCAGTTTGTCAGTGGGAAATATTTGTCACCCTCCCTTCACTTCCTCCATTGCCATGGACCTCCTCTTTAAGGACCAGATATGCATGAGTGCACCTCCATCCACACTGGCCAGGTATTTAGATTAGCAATGCTTGCCTGGTGGCCACTGGCCAAGTAACAAGACCACAGGCAATGGGGGAGGAGATGAGTCTTTCAATACCTTCTTCAGTGGACAGGTACCAGCAAGCATGTGCCTAGGGCAATGTTTGTAGATCTGGATTCCACAGTCATTGATGAAGTTCCCACTGGTAATTACCACCAGCTCTTCTACCCTGAGCAGTATCACAGGTACCACTGACCTTGTCTTGGACCAAACTTCAAGCTGGCTAATCAGTACAGAGGTCTTCAGGGCTTCCTGATTTTTCCATAGCTTTGGTGGTAGTCTAGTTTGTCTTGAATTGCTGTGACAAAACACTCTGACCAATACCAACTTTGGGAGGAAAGGGTTTATTTGTCTTATATCTCCCGGGTCACAGTTCATCACTAAGGGAGCCCAGGGTAAGAACTCGGGAAAGGAATCTAAAGGCAGAAGCTAAAGCACAGGCCACGGAGGAATGCTGCCTACTGCCTTGCTCCCCTGGCCCATGCTTCAGCTGCTTTCTTATATAATACAGGACCACCTGCACAGGGGTGGCGCCATGCACAATGGGCTGCCCCCCCCACACACACACACATCACTCAACAATCAAGAAAATAATCCACAGACGTGGCCACAGGCCAGTCCAATGGAGGAAATTCCCCAATGGAGGCTCCCTCAACCCAGATGTTGTCAAGTTGACACTAAAGCTGTCCAGCACAGATGGAGGAACTGGCTCTGCAATCACCTTCCTGGTGATGGAATGGCTCTCTGTTGATTACAAAAAGAAGTCCAAGCTGGAGTTCCCCTCTACCCAGCCCCTCCAGGTTTCCACTGCTGTTGTTGAGCTAAGACAATGCCGTTCACACCAGTCACACCGAGTTGGAGCACTGTGTGCCTTCATGGTAGATGACAAGGCTGTCTATGACAACCTCTTATAGAAAACTAGGTATTGAGCACCCAACCAAACACTAACCTTAACCACCTTATTAGCCAGATAGTGTCTTCTGTCATTACTTTCCTGAGATTTGATGAAGCCCTAAATGAAGATCTTACTGAATTCCAGACCAACCTACATTGGCATCCACTACCCTATGGCCACATATGCCCCTATCATCTCTGCTGAGAAAGCCTACCATGAGTAGCTTACAGTAGCAGAGATCACCAGTGTCTGCTTTGAGCCAGTCAACCAGGTGTTGAAATCCCTCACCATAAATACATGGCTTGTTGCCTACTGTGCCATGGTGATGTGGTTCCCCAAAATGTCAATGCTGCCATCGCCACCACTCAAGACCAAATGCAGCACCCAGTTTGTGGACTGGTCCCACACTGGTTTCAAGGTTGGCATCAATTATCAGCCTCCCACTGTGCTACCTGGTAGAGATCTGACCAAGTTACAGTTGAGCAACACGATAACTATTCCTGAAGGCTAGGCACGTCTAGACCACAAGTTTGACCTAACATATCCAGGAGTACCTCTATGCACTGATATGTGGGTAAGGGTAGGGAGGAAGGAGAGGTTTCTGAGGTGTGTGATGTCATGGTTACCCTAGAGAAGGGTTATGAGGAGGCAGGAGCAGACAGGGCTGAAGGAGATGAGGAGAGTGAAGAGTATTAGCTGGTATACTGGGATTTCGTTGTCATAGAATTCTTTTGTGTGCATATATGGACGGACCTGTCTGTCTTAAAATATCAATAAAGATGATTCTTCCATTAAAAAAATTAGAGAAATA
The DNA here is from genome assembly GCA_009823505.1 of Rhizomys pruinosus. Lineage (NCBI taxonomy): Eukaryota > Metazoa > Chordata > Mammalia > Rodentia > Spalacidae > Rhizomys > Rhizomys pruinosus. Next base: position 1,069,832 of record VZQC01010618.1, on the reverse strand, counting down.
ATTTTTAATACATTTTAGACAGAGGGCTAATTACAGACTGAGATCACAAGTCTTCCTACCTTAAGCACCGTCTGCATGGCACCTAGAGGTCTTTGCACAGATGGTGATGATCTAAGTGATGGGGCAGATGTGCAGGTTTCTGTGAAGAAACTAAACCATGCGGCAATATCCACGACAAAGAAATAGCAGAAAACCTCAGGTTTGGAAACCATTTTTCCCTAGTGTTGAAGTATCTACTTGAATGTCAATTAGGTGAAATATAGTAATTAAGAGAGAGGGTGAGGGTAATTTATTAATGACGAAAAACTGCCAAATATATGAGTCAGCCTGATCCACTCAGAGATAGAATATCACAGTGGTAATCTGATACCAATTAAAAATTCAAACAGCAGCCAAGCACAATGGCACACACCTATAATCTCAGCACTCAGGAGGCTAAGGCAAGAGGATGGTGAACTCTGAAGGCAGCTTGGGCTCCACAGCAAGACCCTGTCTCATTACAAAATGAGGAGGCTGTAAGCACAGAGCAGGAGAAAAGTCACAGCCAACTAAGAAACTAATCAGAGACCCACCCACCCAAGTAATATGTGTGCTATTTTGTAGTCATGTCAATACAAGTAAATAAAGAGAACAGACAAAGCAGCCTGCCTCTGGTTGTAAGCTGTCTTTCAAACTGAGCTATTTTCTTTCACAAGCAGGGATCATCCTTAGTTCACCTATTAGAATAAACTTTGCATAGAGACTGGGCTTATAGGAATTGGGGGGTGGACCAGGGAAAAGGTCTGAGTACTTGTGTGCTAAACTACTACATTTACCTTGTTAATTATGCTATAGACATACATAAGTCAGACTGACTGCTACAATATTTTGTTCCTAAAACTACCATTGTCCCTAAAACTTCATTTCAGAGATCTAAGCATAACAAAATTGATATCCCACAGATAATGGCAGCAAGTGAGCTTTCTTTACCCCATGTAAGATTCTTCTGTGAGCTCACTCTCTGTCAATAGTTAATGGTGCATGTTCAATTAGCTGAGGTTTGAAATTAGCTTCTGTGACAATTCTCTCCCTTGGGCTCTCTGTCTCTTTGACAGTACACAAATCCTGGCTTAATGTAGGTGGAGAAGGTAGGGGAGGAATAGGGGGAGGGGGAGGAGGGAAGGTCCTCCAGCTCCACTTTGCCCCCTCCAGGAACTGCCAAGCTGCAGGTTTCATACTGACTAAAGGCTGTAATAGGAGAGAGAGGGGCATGGGAATAGGTCAGGGTAAAAAGATTCCTGTTCTAAAATTTAGTTAGTTTTGTTGTTGTTGTTGTTGGTGGTGGTGGTGGTGGTGGTGGTGATGGTGGTTGGTATGTTTTAAGTTATTTGTATTTTATATCTATGAGTAATTTGCCTGTATGGTAAAGGCACCACATGCATGCAATGCCTGTGGATGTCCTATAACTGGAATTAAAGACAATTGTTACCCGCCATGTGGGTGCTGGGAACCAAGGTCCTCTGCGAGAGCAGCCAGTGCTCTTAACTACTGAGCCATCTCTCCAGCAAAACCCTTTTGGTTTTGTTTTGGTTTGTTCTTAATAGAAGTTCCCTAGATTGCCTCGAGATTTTACTTAATTTCAGGTGTTCTGAAGCTTTATTCTGGCCATTTTTGCCTTTCTCTTTGCTTTCATGGGTGACAGCATTTCCTCAAGCATCTTCATGACCATGTTGCCACAGACATTTAGAGATCATTTTCTGTCTATTGGCCCATGCTGTTTGGGTTGTGGGAGTTAGGCTGACCAGGTACTAGGCAACTGGGTCTCTCTGGAGACTTGGGGCAGGTTCTCTAAGATGTGAGGATTCAAGAAAAATCACTGGGACTGCCAAGGGAAGAACAGGGAGGCACAATGGAACCTAGACTACGAGGCAGTAACTAATGCCACCCCAAAGGACGTTAGGGCTCAAAAGAGGCAGGTGGATCTCTGTGAGATTGAAGCCAGACTGGTCTACATAGCAAATTCCAGGCCAGCTGGGGATATAGGGAAACCCTGTCTCAAAAAAAAAAAAAAAAAAAAAAATCAAGTTTGAAGGGAAGTGCCATGCATGAAAGGCAAGCAATCACCAGGAATAGCTTAGTGGCCTGGGCCTCCACTCTGCTGGGCTCTCCGAACACTCCTCTCCAAAGAATGCAGTTAGCAACATCTGAGGAACCTAGGAACCCAACACAGCTCCACCAGCTTTAAAACGATGGAAAAAAAGTATTCCCCTTAGCAACCTTTTGATACTGTTCTGTTTCCATTCAAACATCTCCTGAACATACCCTGAAACCAAGAGATATGAGCCAATCTGACCTAGACTGGTTTGGGGTGCATGTACAAAAAGGCAAACTGTCCAGAATGAACTTTTAGGGAGAATTTCCTATTTACCCTCTAATGTCTACATATAATTGGGCATGCATATGATTAAAACCACATTTAGATGGGGAAATCCTGCTGTTGAAGACAGCACGTGCTCTGGTTGCTGGAACTACGCTGGATGCATCCTCCCTGATGACTAGCTTTATAGAGCCAGAAGGTGCTACAGGCTGCTAGGGAAGAAGAGTCACCAATGGTCCCACCCAGCTGTGGAACTGTGTGAGCTGCTGTGAAATACAGTACCAACCTGCCCATGGCTTCGATGGTGGCACAACTGTGACAAGACTATGATGGTTGATAACTGTTAACCTGGCAGGAACTACACTCACCTAGGAGATAAGACTCTGGGAATTCCTATGAAGAACTTTCTCAATTAGGATAGCCTCTGGGATTGTCTGCGAGGAATTATCTATATTGTAAGTTGACCCCAAATGTGGGCAGCACGTTTCACGGGCTGGGCTCCTAGACTACATAAAGAAAAGTAATCCAGGAATGGTGCTGCATGCCTTTAATCCCAGCACTCAGGAGGCAGAGGCAGGCAGAGGCATTTAGGGTTCATTTGTTGTTGTCTCTCAAGTGTTTATAGCTGCAGTGTTAGATCATTCACTTATTAATATATGCTATCTTAAAGGCTGTCAACCATATTCTTACAGAGTCAATGGCAGGAACGCACCATAAAATCAAGTACGGCCTTCCTTCTTGAATCTAACTAATCAAAAAGTTTAAAGGAAGAATGATGAATATTAACAGCTTTTAAATCCCCAAAAAGGCAGATGAAAACCAATATGAAAAGTATGCAAAACTGTTGTTTAGCTGTGTGTAGCTACTCTGAATTTTATTTTCTTCTTAAATACTATCACAAAAGAAAAATATCTTCATGTAAGTATACTAGTAAATCACATGAAGTTTTTTTTGGCGGGTATTATAAAAGTTTATTCAGCAAAAATTTTCACATGAAAACGTACCCAACATCACGGCAAAGGCCTGTGTCACCACACTCAGCTATGAGATTTGTTTGTAACTTTTGTATAATATCTTTAGGTTTTACCTACAGTGAATGTATATTACTACTATTCCACCAAAGGAAAAAAAGAAGTACATTTCTTGCTGGGCATGGTGGTACACACCTCTGATCCTAGCACTCACGAGGCAGAGGCAGGTGGATCTTTGTGAGTTCAAGGCCAGCCTGGTCTATAGACTACAGAGTGAGTTCTGGGACAGCTGGGGCTATAGGGAAACCCTGTCTCGAAAAGACCCCCCCCCCAAAAAAAAGTACATTTCAATACTCTTTTAGATGGCCTATGTTTAAGGCCATCTTAAGGGGCTGAAGGGATGGCTCAGCAGTTAAAAGAGTTTCCTGCTCTTACAGAGGACCCAAATTCAGTTTCTAGCAGCCATATCAGGCAGACTCCAGCTCCAAGTGATCTGATCCCTTCTTTTGGCTTCCACAGGTACACTTAAAGTGCACAAGCCCACACATGACACACACAAATACACATAATTAATAATAAATCTTGCCGGGCGTGGTGGCGCACGCCTTTACTCCTAGCACTTGTGAGGCAGAGGTAGGCGGATCTTTGTGAGTTCAAGGCCAGCCTGGTCTACAGAGTGAGTTCCAGGTCAGCTGGGGCTACAGGGAGACCCTATCACGAAAAGACCCCCCCAAAAAAATTAATTAATTAATAATAAATAAATAAATCTTGAGCTGGGCATGGCAGCGCATGCCTTTAATCCCAGCACTCAGAGCCAGGCGGATCTCTGTGAGTTCAAGCCAGCCTGGTCTACAGAGTGAGCTCCAGGCCAGCTGGAACTAAAGGGAGTTCCTAACTCAAAANTCCAGGGGAATCCGACACCCTCTTCTGACCTCCGCGGCATTGCACGACACGGGTGCACAGACTTGCATGCAGACAGTACATTCATACACATACAAAAATAAATAAAATTAATAAAAATTAAAAAAAAAAAAATCCTACCTTGAGAGAGCTTACAAACCTATGTCAACATGGAAACAGATTATAAAACTGATACAAGATCAAAACTGAACAAAAACTAGATGTGGGGCTAAGCCTCATAATCATCACACTGATGGAGGTAGAAGGATTAGGAATTCAATATCATCCTGTGATTCATGAAAATCTGTCTCTCTTAAAAAAAAAAAACAAAAAAAAAACTGGCCGCACAAGATGGATCAGGGGGTAAAGGCACTACACAAACCTGACAAGAGTTCAATTTCCCAGAACCCAGGCAGAAGTAGAAAGAACCAACATCACAGAGATGTCCTCTCACTGACCTCCACACACTCACTGTGGCACATACATTTTGCCATATACATATATATATATATATATATATATATATATATACACACACACACACACACACACACACACACACACACACACATACATAAAATTTAATTAAAGAGGGGCTGGAGAGATGGCCTAGCAGTTAAGAGCACCAACTGCTCTTGCAGAGGACCCAGGTTCAATCCCCAGCACCCATATGGTGGCTGAGAGCCCTCTTTAACTCCAGTTCCAGGGGAATCCGACACCCTCTTCTGACCTCCACAGCATTGCATGACACGGGTGCACAAACCTACATGCAGAAGGTACATTCATACACATAAAAAAATAAAATAAAAAATTTTTAAAAATGTAATTAAAGAAATTTTATTCTAAATACTTGCATCAGTTTCATACACATTTCAGCATGTACAGTAGTCACACATGTGTGAGATAATAAGCAGAGAAGTTACAGCAGTGCTAGCATGAGCAGCAGACATAAAAACTAGGCAATGTATGAACACATGTCTTGCTAAACCTCTACATAATGTGTCCTGTTTAGTACTACGGTGATACCCACCACCACCAACACCTACTTCACTCGAGACTATGAATCTGCCAACATGCATGTAGCAAGACCTCAACCTGAACAATGCCTGTGGCATGTGCTCCCGTCCACCTGCCTCCACCTGCCCCTCTGCCTCGGCTTCCCAGTGCTAGGATTAAAGCTCTGCACCACCATGCCCAGGTAGAAAAGGTATTTCTATTTTGAGAGTCCATCAGAATGACCAACAAGTGAGGTCCCACCAGACATGCCAACATTTCATTTTTTATTCAAGGAAACACAAAGTTGATGAGGTCAGCAAAAACAAAACAAAACGAGAGAGACAGAGAGACAGAGAGACAGAGAAATTGGTCTCCTGGATGTGCTTAACTACAGTATAGATACATGGGAACTTCTCTTGTCAACTACATGTTCCGGATAGAATCATGTCTTGCTGCCCTAAACCACTACCTATCTTGAAGAGGGGAGGAACAGGCAGAGTTGGTAATTTTGAACTACTTCTCATGGTTAGGAATATAAAGCAGTACATTTTTAAAATAACACTAGGTGACAAACTTAAGAATAAATGACAAGTGGGCATGCCTGTGATGATCCTGAGTACAAGAGAAAGCCTCTAATCCTAAATCAAAGGTGGACGACGGAGACTGCATTGGCTCAGACACCCATATTATAAAAGTCCCAAACACTTGAGCTGGAGAGATGGCCTAGCGGTTAAGAGCACCAACTGCTCTTACAGAGGATCCGGGTTCGATCCCCAGCACCCACATGGGAGCTGAGAACTGTCTGTAACTCCAATTCCAGGAGAACTCCAGTTCCAGGGGGATCCGAGACCCTCTTCTGACCTCCGTGGCATTGCACAACATGGGTGCACAACCGACGTGCAGACAATACATTCATATAAATAAATAATAAATAAATAAATAAATAAATAAATAAATAAATAAATAAATAAATATCCCAAACACTTATTAACCACCAAAAGACAGTGTTCACCAGTGATCCTTTTAGGTAAATCATCATTCACCAACTGTCTCAACAGCATACATTTATTTGTATACATTTAAAGTCACTCTTAGAGAGCTGTTAAGCATGTACAAAGTCCTGGGTTTGATCCCTAGTACATATGAAAAATATTAGTTCATGTGTTCTGTAAAAATTTGCATTTCCTCTGTGCTTCTATAGTCTAAAGACTGAACACAAAGCAGAACCTTGAATATTCCTGTATTAGGCTCTATCAAAGTAAAAGAAAAGGCTTTTCAAAAAAGTCCAAAGCAGCCGGGCATGGTGGTGCACGCCTTTAATCCTAGCACTTGGGAGGCAGAGGCAGGTGGATCTTTGTGAGTTCAAGGCCAGCCTGGTCTACAAAGTGAGTTCCAGGACAACCGGGACTACAGGGAGACCCTGTCTCGAAAAGACCAAAAAAAAAAAAAATTCAAAGCAACCTCTGTGCCAACTACTTTGGTTTTCTTAGATCTAAGTCCCAATGGTAATTGGGGGGGGTGTATACTTTTTCTCTCTTATGAAAATACTTTCAGTCTTAGATGTCAAATTAATATCTAACTGTAAGTAGCCAGAACTCCCGTGGAAACTAGAGTAACCACTCAACCCAGCTGGATGCAGGCCCCCACTGCGATGTCACATCACTCTGCAGAAATGGACTAGTCTTAGTTCCAAGGTCTAGGCTAATAGTGCTTTAAGATTTGGGGTTTTGGGTTTCCATTTTTACCCTTTAGACATGACATCACTATGGGCATTTTTTTATATCAATTAAACTTATAAAATATGTGACACTTAAAAAATGAGCCAAGCACTTTGCTAACTGTTCCCATAGCCAAAAGAAACAGAGCTGAAACAGTTCAATGGAGACAGTTCAAATGGGGGGGGGGGGG